>WHYT01015075.1:33372-45757 GCA_009806455.1 Tetrax tetrax | reverse complement strand
GGCCGGAGGCGGAGCCTCGGCGGGGTGTGGGCGGGGCCAGCAGTGGCGCCGACCAATGGGAGCGCTCCCCGTGCCGCTGGCTGAGCGTGCGCCTTGGGCGGCCGGGACCGGGCGGAGCGGGCGGCGGCGGCGGCGACGGGAACGGGAGGTAGGGCCGGGATCGGGACCGGGACCGGATAGGGGACACGGGACACGGGACACGGGACACTGGCGGGGACCCGGACCCGGCTGCGAGGACCGGGGCACCCCGGGAACGGCGGCGGGGGAGCGGGCCCCGAGCCCCGGGATGGGGATGCAGGGGAGGATGCGGGGACCGCTCATAGGGAGCGGCCGTGAGGTCTGGGACCGGTTTTGGGGGTCTGGGACCGCGCCTAGGAGCGGTCGTAGGGCCTGGGGGCAGCTGTGGGGGTCGTTTTGGGGCTGCCCGGGGACGTCTAGGGCCCGGCTGTGGGGCAGGGGGCAAAGGGGCCAGGGAGCAGCCGTGGGGTGGGAACTGCGTTTTGGGATGGGGCAGGGACTGGGGGTGACAGCAAACAGGTCCAGAATGGGGGGGAACTGGGGCAGTGCTGGGGGGCCCGTGTGGGGTTGGAGAGCCGGGGGTTTTGCCGCCAGCGGGCAGGGGTTTGGGGGAGACGAAGGGCCGAGGAGGCGTTTTTGGGGGAGCCAAGGGGAGCCCGTGGCCCGGGGGTGTGCCCTGCGGGGTACGGACGTGCCCCAGGGCATGGAAGCCTTCCCTCGCAGGCTGGTCCTCGCCAGACACGTGGAGCGGCTTTCGCTCCGGAAGGAAGCTGGGACCGCTGACTACAAACCGCCTTGGCAGGAGCAGGGGGTGCAGATCCACGGGGTTTTGGGGGCCCTGTGTGGGATTTCGGGAAGCGTGACGTCGCCAGGCTCGGCTCGGCGTTTCTCCGCACGAGTTGTTCCCGGTGTCACCTTCCCGGTTGGAGGGGGAGGTTTTGCAACCGGGATCGATGAGCTCTGGGAAACGAACCGAAGGGATACGGGAACGAAGGGCTTCGCCTGGCCCCAGCGGCTCCGTCCTGCTCCCGTTATTGCCGGGCATCGCTCCCGGCCGCGTCCCGTGGGATGCCCTGGGCATCCCCTCCCTGTGCCAGAGGTTTGTTCCCTCTGCCCCGTCCCAGCGCGGCGGCGAGCGATAAAGTAGGTCAGGTGCCGAGCCGTGCGCGGCACCGCGGCTCCCCGGGCCCCAGGAGCGGGTCCCGTGCCCGCTGAGAGGACGCCCTTGAAGGCAGCGGGTTGGGAGGCCGAGGGGTTTTGGGCGGGGGTCCCGCTCAGTCGGCAGCGGTGATGGAGAGATCGCAGCAGGGATTTGTATCGCTGGGGTGTTTGCTTCTATCCCTTTGCCCCCAGGATGGGGGGGCTTGGGTGTGTTTGGCACCCTCCTGCCTCGCCCCGGGCTCCCCGCGGTGTTTGGGGGGTCAGAGACCTCTGGGGTGTTGCTCTTTGAGCTGTTCTTTTCCCAAAAGGCAGCTCTTTCACCTCGTTCCTGCCCTAAAACGTCGAGCCTGTACAATTCAAAGCCTGCAAACTGCTTCCTGCCTTTTGTTTGGCAGCTGAGTAAAAGTTGAGTCCGGTTTTCCAGCCCGGGTGCGCCTGGCTCAGCCCACTTTTGGGACAAAACCCTGGGGCGATGTCGTGCCTTGGCACGGGCTGGCGATAACGCACGGGTCGGCGATAATTTTCGTGCTCCGGGCAGGATGGCTGCCGGCCGGGCGAGGGATGTGGGGAGCATTCAGCCGGCACGGAGAGGGGAAAGGCAGCCAACGTCCCCCGTCCCGGGATGTGGTGCTGCCAGGATGGGCTTTTGCCACCGTGGGCTGTGGGCCAACCTTGTGGGGGTCACTAGCCATCCAGATGGCCCACGTGGCCACCTGGGTCGGGGGCTGCTGACGGGGCAAGGAGGACCCGTCTGGAAGGGTGGATTTGGGTAGAGGGGAGGCAGAGGTCCCTCGGGTACCCTCGCCGAGCGGGGTGTTACCACCAGCAGCGCCTCGCCAGATGGGCTCGCTCCCCGTTTTGGGAGGAGAGGGGTTAAGCCGAAGCATCCCAGCTAAGCCCTGGCAGGAGGAGGTAAAACCTCCAAGGGCCTGGAGAACAAAGCTCCCTCGAAAAAGCGGTGGTAAGCTTGTAAAACCTGCGGGAATGTGGGCGCCTTCGGAGGGGGAACGGGGTCCTGGAGGGGGAACGGGGTCCTGCAGGGCTTGGCCTCACCACCCCGGTTCGCAAACCCGGCCTCGGGTTATTTTCAGAACAATTGGTTGGCTGGGCTTCAAAAATGTTTTGGGTTTGTTTTTGGAGGAGACCGAAATCTGCAAGCTGTCAGCACGGGACGAGCGTGGCGGGGGGCTGGCGGGAGCGCAGCTTGGCAGGGGCGGCGGGTCCTGTGCCAGGGCAGAGCTGGGCTGGATGGGGCCCCGTGGGCAAGGGTGCAGGAACCGTCCCAGCGCTGCAAACTGCTCCCCCGAGGAGCCCCCCAGGAAGGGGAAACCAGGAGGCAGCGTGTGCCCAAATCGCCAGGAGGGGAGGGAAGTCCCGGGGCTGGGAACGGGATGGAGGCGGCAGATAGCGAATTATTTTCTCCTTGTCCTGAATCCCAAATTTGCCATCCACCTTTCAGCGAAGTTTTTCCAGGAAGGCAGCCCGGGCGCTGCTCCAGCCGCTGGGGTGCCGCCCAAGGTGGGACGTGCAGGTCGTGCCTGGCCTCCCACCCTCTCTCCGAGCCCCTTCCTTTGCACCCAACGCGTGCCGGCGGGCAAGCCCCGGCTCTCCCCGATCTCTGCCGCCCCGCTTTTATTGATTCCCGGCTTCCATGAAAGGAGCGGAGAGGGCAAGGATTGATTCCAGGCAAATACTATAAAGGCGTCTAGAGTCGCGGCTGGGAAGCGCCGGGTTCATTGTAATTATCAGAGTTAAAATATAACCTCATGAAAATGCCACCTCTGGCCCCGGGGCTCCTGCGTCCTCCGAACGCCAGCGTGGGTGAGCAGAGGTCCCCAAGGGGCGCGTGTCCCGGCACCGGTGGCACGAGGAGGACCCGCCGTGGCATGAGCGTGGCTGGGGGATGGTGCGTGGCTTCCTCGCTTTGCGGAGCGCCGAATTCGCTCGGCTTTCCAACCACTGGCTGCTCTTCCGCAGGGATTTTGAGGCACTGCGAGCTGGGGAGCCCCCCGGGAGCCGTGTCCCGGCAGCCTCCCGCCCCTCGGCACGCCGCTGCCGTGAGCGGGGTGCTTGGGGAGCTCGTTTGGAGGAGAAGCGGCCGGTCTTGTAGTGCTTGTGGAAAGATGTCGAGGCCCCGCCTCGGGATCTGGGTGCTCTCAGCAGTGTGGAAAGCTGCGTCCTCCCAGCCCGGGGCTCCTTGGGGAAGAGAGCTGCCATCTCCCGATGCAGCTGTGGGGTGGAAAAGCGGTGGTTGGAGCCGTGGGGAATGCCAAAGCTAACGGCAGCGCGGGGCTTCTCTTCCAGCATCCCTCGGCCACCATGATCCCCAGCGCAGGCCCCCGCAGCTGCTGCCTGCTCCTGCTGCTCTGCCTTCTCCCCTGCCCACGGGCCCGGGCGGGCAGGGATGCCACGGGACCGGCGCTCTCCGCAGCCTCCTTCCTGCAGGATCTCCTCCAGCGGTACGGCGAGAACGATACCTTGAGCCTGAAGCAGCTCAAGGCCCTGCTGAACCGCTTGGATGTGGGAGTGGGACACGCCAACGCCTCCCAGCCGCCGCAGCAGCGGGTGAACCTCTCCCGGGTAAGGCAGGGGCTCCGCAGACCCCCGAAACCTCTTCGCAGAGCTGCGGGGGTCTCAAGGCACTGGCCTGTCTCTTCCCTTCTCCAGTGCTTCAGCTCCGTCGAGCTTTTCGCCATCCACAACCTGAGCGAGGGCTCTGCCGTGGGGCGTAGCGAGTTCAAGGAGTTTTGCCCCACCATCCTGCAGCAGCTGGAGTCAGGGGCGTGTGCCTCCGAGAACCTGGAAAACGAGGAAAACGAGCAGACGGAGGAAAGCAGACCCAGCTCGGCTGAAGGTAAGCAGGGAACGGGGTTGTAGGGGACACGCAAGCACTGCCCAGCCCTGGACACGGAGCTTGGGGATGTGAGGCACCCCGGGACCTGCAGGACAGCCGGTTCCCATTCCCGGCTCCGGGGGCGGAGGCAGAGTCCGGCAGAGACGAGAGGAAGCAGCTTGCCCACAGCAGCCGGGAGTACTGACGGGTTTTCCTCGGCGTTGTTCGTGCCGTGGGCTCGCAGCGTGGTTTTGCCCCCCGTCGCAGGCACTGCAGGGCAGAGCTGTGCCTGCAGCACGGCTCTCCGGGATAGCTGGGTGACAGGGACCTTGCTGCGAGTCCCCGTGGGTGGGAGAGGGTGACTTTGCACGTTTAGGGACCCGCTGATGGATGCTAAATGAGCTTCCATGCATCCAGGTCCTGACGATGCCCAAGGTCTTGGATCAGCTGCCCTGAGCACAGCACCGGCTTCTCCCACGCCATGAGGCCGGGGCTGGCTCGGGAAAGCCTCTTCCGAGTAACCCAGTGGCTTCATTTCCACCTGCCCTGTGACAAAAATTACAATTTGTGTCGCAGTCGAAGCGCCCAGAGCACAGGGAGAGGTGCTCCGGTGCCGCAAGGCCAGCCCCGGCGTGGGGGCGTAGAACTGAAGCCGGCTTTTTCCACGGGCCTGGATCGGGGGTCCCGGCGTCCTCCCCACGCCGAGAGCCTCGGTAATGTCTAGCCCTCGTTTCTTCTCGTTCCGCAGTGTGGGGCTTTGGTTTTCTCAGTGTGTCGATGATTAACGTGGCCTCCCTGCTCGGACTCTTCATCGTACCGTGTACCGAGAAGGCCTTTTTCAGCCGGGTCCTCACGTTTTTCATCGCGCTCTCCATCGGCACGCTGCTCTCTAACGCACTCTTCCAGCTCATCCCAGAGGTGCGGTAGAAAGTCCCTGCCTCTCTCCCGTCTCCAAGGGCAGCTCTCCGGGCACCCTCTCTGCCTCCACCCCGCCGAATCGAACCGATCCCTCCGTCACCTGAGGCTGAGGGCTTGTCTGAGGGGCTCCGCGGGGCTTTTCTCGCCCCTCTGAGCACCAGGAAACCCTCTCGAGCGCGCAGGCAGCCTGGGGAGGCTGCGTCCTCCAGCCCTGTCGGTCCTTGCGATGCTGCCGGCCAGGTCCGAGGTCTCCCGGCGCTGGGAGAAGCCGTTTGCTCCTGCCCCGTGGGCTGCGTTTGCTTCGCAAGGGAGTTTCTCCCTCTGCTTCACGCAGAGCTGCCCGGCTCCGAGGCCGCTGAGGCGCATCAGCACTTGGAAAGACCTGTGAGGTGGAAGAAACATCGGTGTAAAAGCGCAGAGAAGCAGCCAGCTTTTACAAATATTACAATTGCCTTTTGTTTCCCCCCCCCCCCCCCTGCTTTACAAGACCAATGTTCCCACAAGGCCTTAGGCGTACGTGACGTTTCCTGGTGCTCTGATGGGACCGACAGATACATCACCAATTAATTGTGTTGTAATTGCGCGGTTCTGGAGTTGAATAACTACGCCCAGGCGCTCTCAGACTGGACACCTTCGAAACACGGGTACTTCCTCGGCCCCCCCTGTGGCTGCTGGGTGGATGACGAGCTGGATCCGAGCTCTTGCACATCCAACTCTGCATTTAAGCTTCCCTCTGAGCACAGCACCCTTCGCTGCTGCCGGGTTTTGCCCTCCGGCGCTGCTCGCTTTGCTGTCCGGCAGCGAACCCCTCGCCCGTGTTGGCGGGGGGATTTTATTTCAAGGCTCCTTTTCAACTCCAGAACTGCAACTGTTTATTTGCTAAACATAAAAACCAAGCGCCTGTATTTCCTGATCTGCCAGGAACTGAAATGCCGTACGTACGCTCCACCCTCGCCGTCAGTCGGAGCATCCCGGCTGCATCTCCGTGGGCTGCAGGACGAGGATGGAGCGTACGGGATGCGCGGGGGACCTTGGTGCTCTGTGGCACTGGAACGGCCGCCCGATGTCCCGCGGGGGCTCGGGGAGCAGAGCTTGGGGTGCTGGCTCTGAAACGGCCTGGCTGCTAAAACCCAGCTCTAACCTGGTGCTTGAACAGAGCTGCTTGCTCCAAGGGAGGGCCCCGCAGCGGGGTGTCCCTCCGAGCCGTCCCAAAGAGCTCTTTCCAGAGCCGCTGAGCACCGCATTCGCCCCTCTTGAACCACCGCCGGATGAACAAGCAATCACTAATGAATGTCCTCTTCTCTCCCCCTCTCTCCTTCCCTCCTCTCTTACCTCTCGGCGTGGATCCCTTCGCCTCCCTCCCCTTCCCCACGTTGATCTCCTTTCCCTCCGGCAACCTCCCCTCGTCTGATCCCCCCGGGGTGGGTTTGGCACGCACGCCGCAGTCTGGGGTTACGGTTTCCTCTGCGTCACCGTCATCTCCCTCTGCTCGCTGGTGGGAGCCAGCGTGGTGCCCTTCATGAAGAAGACCTTTTACAAGCGGCTGCTCCTCTACTTCATAGCTCTGGCGATTGGAACTCTCTACTCCAACGCCCTCTTCCAGCTCATTCCCGAGGTAGGGTGAGGACCGTTGGGTCTGTCCTTTTCTCTCTCTCTCGGGGGCTGTTTCTCTCTCTCTGGGCGCTCGCTGGCTGGAGAAGGGGAAGGCGGCATCAGAGGGGAGCCAAGAGCAAGGTACGGAGGCTGGAAGCCCCTCGGGACCGCAGTCGGAGCTGGCGTTTCGCCCCTCTTTGGAAGGGAATGGCTCCAAGGAGATCTCCGGTCTGCTTCACGCAGAGAAACGTTATTTTATTGCCCTTCCTCGCCCTGCAGACAGGTCTGGAGTGAAACAGCGGCGGCTTTCGAAGCCTGCTTTTAGCGTCCCTGCCCCGGTGCGGGGTGGTGGATCCCGTGGCCTGGGGCACAGCCGGCTTGGCTGGGGGAGTGAGGGAGATCAAAGGTGCATGAAGGCGTTTTCTGAGCTTGCTGCTGCTTAGAGAGAGGTTGGACAGCGGCCGTGTTGCCCCAGAGGTGCCAGGGGCAAAGCCAGGTGAAGGATGCCGACGGAGTCTGTTCCTCAGTCCTGTCGCTTGTCCCCTTTGGCCCGCAGGCGTTTGGATTCAACCCTCAAGAAGATTATTACGTTTCCAAATCCGCGGTGGTGTTTGGAGGCTTCTACCTCTTCTTCTTCACAGAGAAGATCCTGAAGATGCTCCTGAAGCAGAAGGATCAGGTGAAGCTGAGCAAGGGCTGCTTGGGTGGGAAACGGTGGAAATAGCAGGGGTGGGTGACACCTGTGAATCCCCCCTGTCCCACAGCATCACCACGGGCACAGCCACTACGGCCCCGAGGCTCTGCCATCCAAAAAGGACCAGGAGGAGGGGGTCACCGAGAAGCTGCAGAACGGGGACCTGGACCACATGATCCCACACATAACCAGCGAGCTGGAGTGCAAGGCCCCCTCCGGGGATGAGAAGGTCGTGATGGGCTCCCTCTCTGTCCAGGTTAGTGCCTCCTCCCGTGGGGGTGTGGGTGGGGGCGTGGAAAAAAACCCGCCTGTCCCTGAAAAAGAGCGGTTTTGGAGCCCATTGCACCTCCCTGACAAAATCCTCGGTGGGTGGTGGACAGCAAACGGCTCTGGTCAAGCCTCCTGTGGATTTAACGCGTGGAGGGGTGGGTTCCCCTGGCCGGTGGAGGGAGCGGTGACCCCCCCAGACCATCTGGGCGCTGATCCCCCACCGCTGGCAGGACCTGCAGGCCTCCCAGAGCGCGTGTTACTGGCTGAAGGAGGTGCGGTACTCCGACATCGGCACGCTGGCGTGGATGATCACCCTCAGTGACGGCCTCCACAACTTCATCGACGGGTTGGCCATCGGGGCCTCCTTCACTGTCTCCGTCTTCCAAGGGATCAGCACCTCCGTGGCCATCCTCTGCGAGGAGTTCCCGCACGAGCTGGGTGCGTGAGTCCTCGGGGAAAGGTGCTGCGAGGGCTCTCGGATCTCTCGAGAGCTAAGCCTGCTGCTTTCCCGGTCCTAGCCGTCGTTTCTGGAGAGAAAGTCAAGCGTGGGGCGGAATAAACAGAGTAATGAAGGGGGGGGGGGGGAGGCAAAGCTGTAAACTACACTGAGTAATCGCAGCGCTAAAAATAACGAGGTAATATGATGTCTGAGATTTAAATTTAGCTGGAGACATCTGAAGAAAAGAAAAACCAACACCTCGTTGGGTTGGGAGGGGGCAGCGGTTTGGGTTTGAATGTCCACATCTACGTGTGGGCAGGGCTGGGAGCTGGCAGGCAGCCGGTGTGGTCAGCGGTCACGGGGAGCCCAGGCTTGACCTCCTAAAAAAGCGGGCGCAGAAACGAGCACCTCGGTGCCGTCCCGATGCCGCTGCTGCCCACCAAGTGCCAGCTCCCTCCTCATCCTCCCCGTCCTCTTCTCCCGCAGGGGACTTTGTCATCCTGCTGAACGCCGGGATGACCATCCGCCAAGCGCTTTTCTTCAACTTCATCTCCGCCTGCTGCTGCTACGTGGGCTTGGCCTTCGGCATCGTGGCCGGCAGCCACTTCTCCGCCAACTGGATCTTCGCGCTGGCCGGAGGGATGTTCCTCTACATTGCGCTGGCTGACATGGTAAATGCTGAGCCCAGGGGACCGCCGAGCGTGCTGTCGGGACCTTGCCAGGAGTTGGTTTTGTTTTTTTTTTATTCCTGGCTAGGATGAGCTCTGTCTTGCCCTCATCCTGGAGGCAAGGCAGGCACGGAGAGCAGAGGGGGATGTTTGCTCCTGGCAAACGCAGAGGCTGCCGTTCGTCTCCGCTCTGCGTTGCCTCCTGGGCTGGCGGGGTGGTGAACGCTTGCCGGGGTGGGAAGCAGCGGGGGAGGAGGGGACCGCTCCTGTCGCTCAGCGCCGCCGTTGCTCTCTCTTCCCCCGCAGTTCCCCGAAATGAATGAGGTCAGCCGGGAGGACGAGCAGAACGGCAGCGCGCTGATCACCTTCGCCATCCAGAACGCGGGGCTGCTGACGGGATTCACCATCATGGTGCTGCTCACCATGTACTCTGGCCAGATCCAGATAGGGTAGGACCACCCCGACGCACAGCCCTGTTCCAATTTTTCTGGGTTTTTTTTTTGGGGGGGGAAGGGGTATTTTTTTTTTTTTCCTTTCATTTCGTGCTGCAAGCATACGACGGTACCTGTGCAGGCACTGACATCACACTACAAAAGAGGCAGCGTTGCTTTTAAAGCTATTCCACAGACTTAATTTTATTTTGGTTTAAGGCTGAAGGGAGCTTAATCCCCGTTGCCATAGGACCGAACTGACCAGAGGATCTCTTTCCAGTGTCATATCCCTTCTTTCCTCACTTCTCCTGGGAAGGACGGAGCTGGGAGACAGGAGCTCCTCTAGCCGCTCCTCGGAGCGGTGTGATGGGATGTGACGCTCTCCTGTCCCCTTTGTGGGGGGTGTGTGATGGGGACAGACTGGGACAGACCCTTTTTGGAGAGTCGCCGACCAGCCAGTCCTCAGAGCTGTGCCCTCCAAGCACGGAGGGCTGCTGAGGAAGAGGAAGGTTCGAGGAGCACAGCTCATGATTTGAGCATCATCCTTGCTGTCTTCAGAAGCGTCTCTGGAGCCACGTCTGATTTCTCGCTCCCGTTCCGCCTCGGCAGCCCAGACGATGCCCTGAGAAGAGCTGGGTGAAAGAGGGTTGGTTTGGGTTTTTTTTTTTTGGTTTTTTTTTGTTTTTTTTAAAGCACATTCTGGGCATCAGCGCTCAGAGCAGAGCACACCAAACCGCACCTCGTGCGGGTCGGACTGACGTGTGGGCTGCGTGGGGCAGCAGGATGCCCTTACCTCCCTTAGATCCCTGCTGCTGTATGAGGGGGGGCAAAAAAAAACCCCTTCCTCATGAGGAGAGCTGTGTGGCAATGCTGGTGAGAAGGGCAGGAGAGCAGCGAGAGGCAAGCTCTTGTGACCAAGCTCTTGCCGACACCTGGGCACGGACACCGGTTTTTAAACACTGATGCTGCTGAGTTGCTGAGGTCCTGGGGGGGAGGGGAGTGTTTTTACAGAAAAAAAAAAAAATGAGACTGTGAACCTCTTCAGGTTGTGCATTTCCAGCCTTAGGGAGTAGCCAGAGGAGGGTGTTACAGGCACTTGACAGCTCGGCTTCTGGGCTGGCTCTTCCCAGATTCACTAGGTGAATGGATTTATTATCATATTGATAATGTCGCCCACCCCACCCGCGTTGCTCGAGGTTCCCTTGCACCCCCTTCTCCCCCCAAACCCTATCCCGCGCCCAGGAGCGGCGAGTTTCAGCGTACCTCGGCTGGGTTGGGACGAAGGGGCGCTGCGGATGGCTTTGTGGTCGTCACCCAGCGCCTTCCTGCGCTCCCTGCCTGTGTGGGTGGCCGTGAGGTGTGTGCGACGCGGCGACGGCCGTGGGGGGCTGGAGCTGAGGCTCTGATCCGTGGGACAGAGCTGCCACGAAGCGGCGTGGCCCGTCCCGGCTCGGGCAGCCAGGCGCCTCTGCAGCACCTCGCCGTCGTTACCCGTGCTTGGGCTTGCTGCTGTTTTGCAGAAAGTGGCACTGGAAACTTCCTTTCCCCGCCTGAGAGAGCTGCAGCCCCGTCTGACTGACCTGATGTGGAAAAATTGAGTTTGAATGGCATACGTGCCCTCTCTTCTCTCGCAAGGAAGGATTTGGAAAACACCGCATCGCCGGCGGCTTTCCGTGTCCGGGCTGGCAGGAGCGGTTCAGAGCGGGGGTTGGAGGCGAGGGAGGGGAAATCTCGGTGTCTGTCCCCTTGGGGACCGCGAGGCGCTCGCAGAGTGTGGCTGGCAGGTCCCCGAGAGCTGGAAACGTGGCAAGGAGCGACGCTCGGCTTTCGCAGGGCCGGTGCGGGCCCCTCGGCAGGCGGTGGGGATCGTGAGTCCGTTGTCTTCTCGTTTGTGAGTTTAACCCTGTTTCTTGCCAACTGAGTCGACTCTGAGAAATCTGCAACCTAGAGATTTGGGGAGAGAGGGACCCTCCCTCTGCTGAAGGACCGGTCCCCGGCTGGGGCAGGCTGGTACCCGCCGTCGGGGAAGGGACGGGGCGGGCGGGAGGACGACCCAAATTGAGCTCGTTATGCATTTTTTTCATCTGTGTTTCCCTTCCCGTGTCCGGTTCGAAGCTCAAGTTCCATCTCAGTATTTCAATAACTCAGGTGTTGTTCAGAGATACGCGTTGAAACAAAGAACATAACTTATGTCACGTGAATTGTAAAGTTATTTGTAAAATTCCATAAATAAAATCTATTCTGTCATGACGGAGGGTTGCCGGCGTGCTCTAGCGGCGCAAACCTCCCCGTGGTCATGGCTGGTTGGGGGGTGAAGGGCTGGGAGCTCCTCTGCTCCAAGGTTTTTCCAAGAGAAAGGGTTGAGCCAGGCTGGAAGAGCCGGGTGATGCAATCCCATTTTTCCAGCCCCGATTTCCCAGGCTGTGCAGTGCAGCGGGCCCGACGGAAGATGGCACTGACAACCCCCCCGCGCCTGCCCACGTGGCACGGCGCTCCAGGAATGCCTTTAGAATCGAAAAGCCCTTTTTAATTTTATTTCTTTTTTTTTTTTCCTAAGTGTATTTCCAAGCATTGACGTCTGGCTGGAGGGAGGCTGAGGTTTTGGAGCAGGGCTACGGGGTGTTGTGTTCCTCTCCAGCTCACACGAGGGAGCCTGACTGCGAGCAGCGTTATTTGTGTCCTCGCTTCCCCACCCTGCGTTAAGGGAAGGAAAAAAAAAAAATGCATACTTTGCTTTTCTACTTCACTTTTTTTTGGCCTTTTTATATACCCTTAGCCTCAAGCTGCCAGCTTTGAGTGGCAAGCACAATTTTTAGAAACCCTGTTGCAGCTAAAGAAAACAAAACTTGCACTTCTGTGGTGTTGGTGTTTGGTGGTATTTTTTTTTTTTTTAATGCTATATTAAGGAAGAAAGGTCACAGTGTGCATCTGACTTGCTCTCTCTCCTCCTCAGCGCTGGCTCTGTGCTTCCAAAGGGGCTGTCAGGGAGCAGCGCTCCTGGCCTATGCCTCAAAGCTTCAGGTGGGCTGTTTTTTTTTTCTGTAAAATCGTGTTTTGATGAATGCCTGCGACCTCAATTCCTCACCTCAGCAGGAAGGTTAAACCCAGCAAGCCACGCTGGCTGGGGTCACCCTCGGCGCTCAGCCAAGCCCCAGCCCTTCTCGCTGGCTGCAGCGGGAGCGTTATGGCTTGTCCCTGCGCCTTTGTACGCCGTGAGCTGCGCGAACGCGGCCTGCTCTCCCCATCTGCGCTGCCAGAAGGGTGCGGTGGGGGGGATTTATTTTTCACCTGCTGCGCCTTCCCCCGAACCACACCGGCGGGCAGAGGGCGAGCTGCCCACGGAGAGCAGCGACATCGCGC
>WHYT01015075.1:12475-31930 GCA_009806455.1 Tetrax tetrax | reverse complement strand
AGCCCGGGGGGCAGGCAGTGTGCTCCCTCACACCCCTGAGGTCCTCACCCTCCAGCCTGGGGTGCTGAGACCCAGCTTTGGGTGGGAGGGGGGGCTGGCCTGACCCTGCTTTGCATCTCCCCCTGAGGATTTGGGGAGGGTGAGAGCCCACCCTGCCCTCATTCCTGCAGCTCGCCGCCTGTGTCTTGCCTCCCCCAAAGCCCTGTTCCCTCTTTCGATGCCCCGAGGCGGGTGCCAGCTGGCCCCATCTTCAGGACCCGTTATAGTAGGTACTATTTTTGAAAGAGCAGAAGACACCGAAGCGGTTAACGAGGAGAGAAATACGTTAGCTGAGAAACTCCTGGATTAGGAGGAGGCTCGTATGATGTACATCTCGCTGCCCTAATTGATCTAGTGCCATTATCGTACCCACGCGTCGGGGAACATCCACTGCGCGCCTTCGCTTGCTTAAACTTTTGCTCAGCACCCACCGCCGCAGCCGAGAGGCACCCAGCTGTCAAAGTTATACAATCGCCCGGTTATTAAACCTTCTCGCCCGGGCGGCTTGAATCGTTGCGGGCAGTCACGCCGCCCCGAGCCGGCTGATGAAAGGAGCGGTTTCCCAGGAATGGTTATAATATACGGGCGTGGAGGTGTGCCCACCAGAGAGATGCACGCTGCCGTCTCTACCTTCTCCTCTGGACGGGTCCAAGTGATTTTTTTAGCCTGTCATGTGGCCAATCACATGTTTAGACGTTAATAACCGCGGCCTCAAACGAAGGGAAAGCAGGGTGGCAGCCCGGACTTTGAGGCCTTTCGGGCTCGGTTAGCTCCGCGCTGCCCGCCAGCGTGTTTTGTGGGTTGCTTTCAGCGCGCCGCTCGAGATAAGGCTGGAGGGCTCGTGGATTTGGGGGACCCGGGGTCTTTCCCGGAGCCGCGCCCGTGGCTCGGTGATTTATAAGTCTGCAGGCAGCCCGAGTGGCCGGTGCGAACCGTAAATCTCCTGCTAAATCCCGGGCAGCTGCGTGTGTTTAGGTTGGCCTTGTTCGGGGACGGTAATGTCAATGCAGCCATTATGATTCAGCTGAGTCGGCCGTACTGACACGCTGTCCCTGCTGCTGGGGCTCCCGGATCCCGGGAAATCCTATCAGCAATCCTGCTGACGTTACGGACGCCGCTCAGGGGCTTGACAACCCTGCTGCGTCCGAACGGCCCCCCGGCTCGTTTCGGTAATTAGTCCGTGGCCAGGTGGGGTGGAGGCTCGTGGCTTTGGCCGGAGCCTGCTCGCTCCCAGAGCCGCGGGAAGTTCTCAAGGAGAGCGTTTGATTTCCCCCAGGTACGCTTGGGATGCCGATTGGAGTGCCTGTAGGAATCTGGGGAGGAATCGCTTCTTCCTTCCGTGGCTGTGATTATTGTTTAAAGGTGGTGACACTGTTGGCGGTTATTCATAATTTAAACCTGAAGAGAAAAGCTAATTTTGTTCAGTTGGAAATGCCTACAATTAAGTAGGATGTGGAATTTTAACTATGTTTAACCTATATATTTACATCTCTAGATCCCTGCAGAAGCGTTAACTGTAATTAAGTTTAGTCAGGACAAATGCAGTGTTTCCGTTTGCCTCGGTTTTGTGCTTCATCTTGTGCTTGGATCGCTTCGTGTTTGTTCTTAAAATCTCTAATTTGGGGCTTTGCATTGTAATAGCCCAAAGTTCTAGCAGCAGACCCGTGGCTGATGTTAACCAAGATCTCGTGAGAGCACTTGAGGTGGTTACGCTGGAGTGATTAGCTAGGTCCGGTTTATCTCCGTTAGCCCAAAGTTAGGCTTGAATTAAGTGGTGGATTCCCAGCCTAAGGAATAAATATTTTGCAGGCGGGCGGGCGTGATGCTTTGGGCTGCTGCAGCAACGTAGGTTGGGTGCTCGAGCTCAGGACTGGGTGCTTTCACCCCACCGTACCCCGTGCAAACAAACCTGCAGAGCTTTTCGTGATCCGGCTCCGTCCCTCCTCCAGCGAATCACGCCTGCGAGGTGCGGCGTCCTCTGGGAAGGAACGGTGGTGGTCAGCACAGCTCTGTGCTGCAAAACCCCTGATGCGGTGCTGTCTTACCTATCTGGTTCGTGAGTGAACCTCCCAGATACGTTGTAGATCACCTGTTTAATATCCCGTTAATTTTGGGGGGAGTGAAGGAACGGTGGGGCAATCTGAGCACGCTTGCCCCAGCGACGTCTCGTACCGCGTGCGCGTCCAGCTCGGGTGAAGTCGCGCTCGGGCAGAAAACGCCCGACGAGCTGCAGAAAACACATCTCTCCGCACAGCCAGCGTGAGTCTTCGTAGCGCGGCGGAGATGCTGATAGAGGCATGGAGTCCAATCCCGTGGGATTTGTTCAGCGAGGCTCCCGGTGCCTTCAACAGAAGCTGTGCCTCTGGGAAGCCCAAAACCGACATCGGATCAGTAGATGCCATCTTCAGAGGCTTTGGAGAGCTTCCCCTATGCTGCTGCCAAGTGGATGGGGTTCAGAGGGTGCGCTGGTTCATCTGGCTGGCTGAAGACTCTTTCAGTTTATGAAAAATGCGTGGCTTTCTTCTTGTTTTTAACACAAATGCTGCTCCTGAAGCGCAGTTGGATGGTTGGACATTGGGCTTTCTTCAGTTGCGGTAGGCTGGGAGCTGCACAGAATTTTTATAGCAGAGCACACCTGTGCAAAAGTCAAAGTAGCTTTGTGATCGCGTGCAAAGCGGTGGAAGACTTAAGCAAATCTTAAATGCAAGGGAAATTGTGGTTGTTGAAAAGAAGAAATGTGTAGTGCCATCACCGTGGTTGCTGTCCGTTTCACGTTTGTCTTCTGTAGTGCTTTAGTTGATTAGTCCTGTTTAGTGTCGTGATTTTGAAATTAATAAGGAACGCGTGAAGGGAAGAAAGAGCTAAAAATGGAGATAAAGGCCAAGGTGCATGCTCTCAGACCTCGGGCGTGCCGGAGGAAAAGCGCGAATGCCGTCTGAGTCAAGATGCGGTGGTGGGATCCCTAAAAAGCAAGTTGTGTCATGGTGCAGCAATTGTCTGGACAGAGCTCAAGAAGGTCTTGAACTCCAGAGGATCTCTCCAAATTACCTGGGAACCTGGTGTTTTGGGGGCCTTTCTTGCAGGAGAGGTGCTTCATTCTTTGTAAACGGGATGTGCTGGGAAAAGGAGCGGGTTTCTGCCTGCGCTGAGGCCGAGCGTTGCAGAATTGGTGCTGATTTAGGCAAATCACGTGGCGCTTCATCCAAAAATGAATCAGAAGTCAAATGCAGTGCTAAGGAGCACTTCTGCAGACGTTTTAGGGTACCGCGAGCTGTTCGGCTCTAATGTGCTTCGTGTGGCCCTCGTCTGCCCCAAAAAAGAGCCAGTGGCACCTTTTTTTGGGTGTATGAAACTCCCCAGAGCCAGGCTTCTTTACAGCCTGCAGCAGAGATGTTCTGCTGCCGTTCCAGTTACCAGAAATGTCACCGCTGGTGGCAAAACCTGAACCCCAACGCTAACCTTGGGTACTAAAACCTGCTCAAAACCCGCGATAAGGTGACACGGAAAGCAGACTGCGCTGTCTTTTTATTTCTTTCCTCTGAGAATAACACCAGGTGCTTCAGATCGGCGCTGGAGGTAGGACGGAGAGGAGGGAAGGTCACCCTCCGTGTTTATTATGGTGTTTTTTTTCCGTTTCCCTGCTATCTGGATATCAGCCTGTGAGAGGTTAATCCCATTCCCCTCTTTCAGGGCTGTGCTGGCTGCTTGGAGGACCCTGTAGCAATTAGAACAAACGAGCCCCCGTTAGGTGCTGAAATTTTATTTTTTTTTTTATTTAATAAAAGAAGGCAGAGCTGAGAGGAATCTGTCTCCTCTAGCTGCGATGGTTTTGGTGCTCGGTTGGTTGCACGGGCAGGAGAAGGCAGGCTGTTCCTTAGGAAGTAGGGCAGGGTGCTGGCTTAAAATAGCGCTGAACGCCGGGCTGCTTGTGATGAAGGGAGCTATTTAGGTAAATCCTGGGGTCTCGGTGGGGGCAGAGCCGCCTGCTAATCTAAAGATACTCCTTGGAGACCTATATTTGGCTGAGATCCTGCCCAGCTTGGCTGGTTTTCCAGGTGTTCCCTGTTCCATCCCCTTGCCGCTGCGTTGGGACGGTGGGCGTGTTTAGTAGACGTAGGGTGCATTAATGGCTCGGATGATAATGGAATTAGGCATCGTTAAGCAGCAGGAGCGAGGAAACGGGCTACGTGAAGGCATCGGCGTTATCCTGTAATGCAAGGCTTGGCTCTGAACGGCTCTTGGTGGACAGGCGGACTTGGAGGCCAGGCTGATGGTGCCCATGAGAGCCAGGTCAAGTACACCAGGAAAACCCTTGAGGGCAGGGAGCTTGGTGTGGGAGGGATGGGGAGCAGCGTCGCACCCAGAGCGTCTCTGGTTAGGATGGTGCGGACCACCTGCGAGGTGGAGGATGAAGGGTGCGTGCTTTTGTGTACAGAAGGTGCTAAAAAGTGACAGGAAAAAGACATCTCTGTGCGGCTTTTAAAGGTTTCGCTGGCAGGGAGGAGGAGCGTGGCGGTATCCGGGCTGTGCTCCGACTCCAGACCTCCAGCCTCTGAAGCAAAACTTCGCTGCTGTCTCCAGCTGCAGCATCTCTGGCTACGCAGCCTTAATAGGATCTCGCTCGCGTCCACCTCTGCTCCCAGTGGAAATGCAGCGCGTTGAGTAATGCGACCTCCTCCAGCTGGGAGCCCAGCTACGCTGCTGTGAGAGGGCTTGCGGGGTTTGTCTCTCCAGAAGGCTGCATCCATCTCCTGCCTTCCGAGGGCTTCCCCCGGTTTCGTGAACACCTTTGCAGTGCTGGTGGCTGTAAGACAGGATTGAACGCTGTTCGTCCCTGCTCCGCGCCAGATGCGGTGAGGGCGTGCAAGGATCTCCCCCGCGTAAGACAAATGGTTTGGGGTGGATTTCAGGAAAACAAGGAGAAGTGATGTCAACAGTAAGCATCTTCAGTTCACTAGCCTGCTCTAGAAAATGTTCCCTTTCAACTCCTGAGAGGCAGCGAATGTGGTAGAACGGCTTCTGGGACAGCAGTGAGAACATCCCAAAGGTGATGCCTCAGATGTCGCAAAGGCTTCCCAGAGGAAGACCCTGAACAGAGGACTGGTTTTGCTGGTTCGGCGATAACTGGGAGCTCCTGTCGTCAAGCGACGTCCCTGGCACGTGAAGGTCCAAAAGAATTGCTGGAGCTTATTTCTCCCATTTATCAGGCTACTTTTTGGTTAGCGCGCAGGCAGCTCTGGCCGATCCCCGGCGTGGCCGCCGGGAAGATTTTAATTAGTTTGCGGCTCCCTTCAGGCCGCCTGCACCTCTGGGTGCTCCTGGGGTGATACGTGGGTATCAATGTCAGACCGCACGCTTCCAGCGCGGCGCTCGGGCTGCAGCCTGAGCGTTTCTGGGTGTTATTTTGTTCAGGTTTCCCGTCGCAGCAGCTGTTTCAGGCCCACGACATCGTCCTGAGCGAGATCTCGAAAGTACGCGATGTGCGAAATCACGTTCGCTTTTAAAGCAGCTTGAAAACTGGAGCCAGCACCCCCTCCCCTGCTGCTGCGGGCGGTGGGGTCGGGTTTACATTCGCCGGCAGGTGGGGGTTTGCCTTTGACACAAAGACCCCGCTGTTCTTGTATTAACGATCTATTAGTGGACGCGCTGGCAGCTTGCGAACCTTGCGAAACAGGTGGTGAATTTCCCTGCCTGCTGACATCTAGGAATCCCCTCGCGTCTCCTTTGGTGAGCTCACTTTTTTTTAAGTAGCTGCAGCTGTTTGCTGTAGACCTTGGCCTTTTTCTTTTCCATTTTTCTTTTTTTTTTTTTTTTTTTTTTTTTTTTTTTTCCTAGTCCGTTTTGCCAGTTTAGGATAATTGCCTTCCATCCCAGTTAAAGTTTGACTCCAGGATCACAATTGAGATAGCTGTCAGGTTCTAGAGGCTGTATGGCTTCTGAAATGCATAGATGAGCTTCAGTTTAGGTAATTTTTCTGGTTTTCTAGCCTCTTGGCGTTGCATTTAGTATTTCTGTGGGAGCTTTAAGCATGGCCTGGGCTACGCTCGTTTGGCACATGTCGTGTTTGTATTTGCATTGTGATGCACAGGACTCTTGCTTTTTTTGGAATTAAATGCACCTGGCTTCTGCGTAGACAGCGTGTGCCAGATTCCAGTAACCAAGAGTCAACGTGGCCTCAAAATTTGGGTGTTACTCCTTGAATGACTGAAAGGTGGTTGATAAGGTAAAGGCAGATTTGCTGGTGGCAATGGTTCAATTGGGCGGTCTTTCTCGGTTTTGCTTGACTCTGGTATCATGATGACTGTCTCCCTCTTCGAAGAAATCATTCAGCTTGTTAGAATTCGACCTACAATACGGATATTTTTAGGGTTATTGTGAGGAGATATTCTGGTTGTCCTACAAAAAGGAATCTGGCGCAGGGCAAGGAGCAGAGCGAGCTCTCTGAACTGGCGGCACGCTGGAAGGCTGGCTGTAGCTCTGGCAGCACAGCTCTGACGGGTTTCAGATAAAACTGGGGCGTTATCGACAGCGTTTAACGCTCCTCTGCGTTTGAAGGAGCTGGCGTTCGGTGGGAATTTATTTACACTTGCAAAATGGATGAGAAAGCTACTCGAAGTCTTGTGCGCCAGATGCTCCCGGTTAGCGGGGATGGGGCATGCGTGGCTGGGTCCTTCTGCAGAAAGAAAACTATTTTTTTTTTACCCTGTCTTGTCAGTGTTTGTAGGCTCTGAAACCCAGGGTCTCTTATTCATAGTGAAAAGGAAAATTGCTACCCTCAGAAGAGTAGAAGGAACAAGGAAAAGTTTGGAGGAGGGCAGACAGAAATGGCAATAATAATCATTTCTGCAAGGAGGGTGTTGGCTTTACTCGGTGACTCTTCTGAGATGTTAATCTTATTTATGTCACCACAGTGGCAAGGGGAGAAGCTACTTATTTTCTCAGGTGGTAGGAGGCTGGAGGAGCAATATATTTGCTCCATTTCATGATAATTTTATTTCCACCTAGCTTCTGTTGCTGGAGAGAGCAAGTAGTTCTCTGACACAGCAGGGCCAGGGCACCTGTGCCAGCGCTGCTTTGGTCTGAAAAATGACACAGGTTATTTGTCAGGGCTTTGAAAAATTGGTACCGAGCACACATCTGGTTTTGCAGACTCTCATGTGAACTTGCCCTGAGGCACCCCAGGGGAGAGAAAATGTCATGCAAACCAGCACAGGGATATTTTGAAGCAAAGACATCTTGGTATTTTATGGTCAGAAACTTGTGTGGATTGTAATTTTTTTTAAAAAAGAAAGATTATTCCTTGGAAAATTGCATATTGCTGATAAATATTAGGGCTAACAGCAAGTTTGAATTTGACTTCAGCTGCTGAGGTGCATCCCACCCTTGCTTTTGGTCTGGACCCCCTGACAGAGCAGCGCAGGAGCAGATTGGCTGGAGCGTTGCCGTCAGTAACGACGGCATCCATCACTTCCCTTCAAGGGTTTGTTCCCTGTTAATGACTGCGAAAGCTCTGCGTGATCCTGAAACTTCAGCTTTCTGCGAGCACAAAATGGCATTGCCGTTGCCTTTCGACGCTACGCTGAGCTTCTCCGGGCTGTTGCCTCTCGGCTGGCTCCGTTTGAGCCCTGGACTCAACTCTGAATAGACAAATGTAGGTTAGGTGTGAATGCGAATAAAAATAACGTTGGGCTATTTGGAAATTAGGGGGGAAAAAAACCTGACCTGCTGCTCATGCTACGCAAAGCTCAACACAGGAGAAAGCTTTTCTCTCCGCCTTTCAAAGCGCGTACGGATGGCTCCCGTGCAGACTTTTTCCCTGGGAACATTTCTGCCTTTGACAGCCGGGTCCAGCTTCCTCGGCAGGCAGATCTGCGTTGTGGCAGATGGACGTGTGTCACCTCGAGCCGTCGAACCCTCCGCTGAGTCTCACTCAGATATTTCAGATGCCTTCCAGCGCAGGTGGAGAGGGTGCAGTAACTGGAAGCTGTTCGTACCTTACACCCTCAGCGTAAGAAAAGACAGCTTTTCCTTGTACTTGGTTTTGTCTGAGCTGTACTGCCTGCTTCAGAATGCCCAAAATGTACTTTTTTTTCTCCCCAAAGTGCATCTGTAACCATCTGTTCAACTATCTGTTTGATGAGCAGCAAGCAGGGAAGGGGGCTCTTGCATTCAGTGCCCCTCACGTTCGCTCCCAGCCAGGTGTCGGGAGTTGCAGTGAGATCTCTCATGTCTGTTATCGAGCGTGTTTAATCCTGGGTGGTTTTTTGGACTGGCCCTAGTGCGAGGGGACACCTGCTTTTCATGAGAAACCCAACCACTCAGGGAACAAACCCAGTTCTGCTGGAGCCGCCACTTCAGGCAAATAGCACTTGCTCCTTTTTCAGTAATGAATCTCGCTTTGCCGCTTTGTACAGTCAGCCCAGGGACTCTCAGATATATAAACAATAATTTGAGGATCTCTTTGTTTTCTCTTCCATGGTACTGGCTCCTTCTGGAGGTGCGGATCGGTCAGCCCCGCTCTGCCTGCTGCTGCTGCCTCCAGTCCTGGGAGGAGAGGACCTTTGCTTCGTTTCAACCCCTCTTTTGTGAAGACGCTCGGTAGATTAGGTGATCTGACCCGGTCTGTGCTGGAAGAGGTGTGGTGAAGCTTCGTAGGATTGTAGCTTAAGTACAGATGTAGAAATACGATCCTGGAGGAACAGGGTCTTTGCGCACCGAGGGGCAAATGAATGGGCTGTGAGCACTCTGGTTTTGTAGAATTGGTGGTAGAGAAGCAACTTCTTGTCGAATTCTCCCATCCTTAACTCTCCGTGTCCTCTTGGAGTGCTGCAAATAGCCACTTGCTCCTGGACCGGCAAATAAAATCTGTGTTCATTTTGCAGGAAATGGAGTTTTGCACCGTAGTTTAGCGAAGATGATGTCCTCTTCCTGGAGTCCCCGGGGCACAGCTGCCCTTTTAATCCGTTTTGCACCTCAGAAGTTCACTTGTGTCTGTGTCCTCTCGTTTGCGGTTTGGCGTGCAGCGTGTGTGCTGTTAGCAGAGTGGGAATCGTAGCCTTGTTGATGCCTTTCCAAAGTTATAAGTCCCAGACCTAAAGATTTCACTATTTAAACTAGACTGGGCGCGACGCGCGGTTGTGTATGCAAAGGGAAGACGGCACAAAGATCACTGCGCTTGCTGCTTGTGATGGTGTGAATGTTTTATCCATCGTTTTCGTTAATTATTGTCCGCAGGCAGCGCACGGGAGGAGCAGGCTCTGAGGATGAGCTTAGCACGCCGTGTCTTTGCGCTGCTTGGGCACTCTGTGACTAACCACAGCGGGTTTTTTTGTGAGATAAGGCATTATTTCCCCATTTTGCAGATAGGAGCAGGAAGTGGGCAAGAGTTTTCCACCCTCCTCAGCGCCTTGGAGGGTGAGATTTCGGGTCAGCTTTTGCTCTGATGGCTGTGCCAGCGCTTCTCCCGCTGTCTGTGAGCCCAGGCTGGCTGCAGGAGGAGCCCCCTTCCTCTGCACCTTCCTGCTGCGCTGGTCACTCCGACAGAAATGAGTATTAATAAGGGTAAAATTAAAAAAAAAATCACCAGATAAGTGCTTGCACTGAGTTGACTAAAGCCCTTACACAAGTTCTGCCGGCTAACAGGATTACTTGCTTTGACAACACTAATTACTTAAGTACTCGTCCTCATCCCCTGCTGCATGGGGGAAGCGGGCATTGCTGCGTTTCGGTTTTTCTCTGGCTCCAGCGCATGCTTCTCGTGACTCCGGCGCGTGGAGGATTTTTTCACGCAGCCCCCACGAAGCTTTCGAAGCGCTCGACGGCTCTGAGCGCACCAGTGGCCACTCCAGCCCTGCACAACCGGCTCAGGGAATTGAGAAATATTTTTTTTATTATTATTTTTTTGGGGGTTAGCAGGAAGCGTAGCAAATAGAAAACTGGTGATGCGGAGTAATCCCTTGCCTAGCGTGAGGTCTTGTGTGTGCATCCCCAGGATGGTGCTGGTCTCTCTGGAGCAGGTTTTTCTCCTCGCTTGGCTGGCAGACAGGCACAGCAGAGGAGAAGCCGGTTCCTTATCGTGCCCAGCTCCTCGTGGGAGTGGAACCGTGCAAAGCCAGCGAGGGAACTTACATAAAAGTTCTTGGCTGCTCGCATCAGCAGAGCCTCATATTTTATCTTGCATAACTGCTCGCTGGGGCTACCAAGAAAAGGCAGAGCAGCCCATGCCAGGAGCTTTTCGTGGATCTCTTCTGAGTTCTGTGACAGGCAGTATCGCGCTTGTGGTCGCGTGCCATCTCCGTTAAGCTCTCTGTCCTGACTTCCATGGGGTTTTTACTGTGTTAGGGTGGCTCTGGAGTCGGTGGCTGCATTTGAAGGCCTGGGACGATGGGGAATATGGAGCTGAACGGTTCCTGTTTCTCTGCTCTCTTCCTTATGAATCATTTGACCTTCAAGTGCTCTCTCGCTTCCCTTGGCGTCGGATGGCAGATGCTCGGACAACTGCCCGGTTTGGAGATGGACTTACAAATCACTTTCCGGTCGCTTGACGGCAGCGAGTCCCAAAGCCTCCGTTGCCCCTCGCTCCGAGTCCCGTGCCCACCTTTCCACCCAGCTCCTGTTGGCCTCCCTTGTTCCTTTTTCAAAATTCTGCAAAACAGTGAGTTTTTCATTGGCAGCCAGAGAGGTCACTTTTTTTTTTTTTCCTTCTTTTGGCTGAATGCAGTTAAAAAATGTTGTCTGGCCCGTGTTGGTATAAGCAGGGGTCTTCTTAAACCTCTTTTAATTGGCGGCTCCATGGGCACAGCGCTGCGTGTGCCCGGACCGTTGGAGGCACGCGGGCCGCTGAGCCAGTACCCAGCGGAGCGCAACTTCCAAAGCCACCGATGAAAGAGCGGCCACCTCGGTGCCGGCGCCGGCTCCCCTTTCATTATACCCGCTCTTGTTCTCCTCTGTCCTACATTCCACATGATTTGAAAAATTGATGTTCAGCTGCAAAGAATCTCTTGTGCTGCCTCTGTGCTTTTTTTTTATTTTTTTTTTTTCTCTCTCTGCCCCCCGGGTTTCCAAGCTAAATAGCTCCTCTATTTGCATTTAAAAGAGATCGCTTGCCTCACTATTAATCGCTGTATTATTTGACCAGCGCTATTTCACCTGTTAAATTCAACAGTTTGGTGTAGGGGCTGTCTTTCCTGGGTGATAGGTAAGGACATCGACTTAATTTTGCAGATCAGATGTTTTTCTTCTCTAGCTGGGTTACAGTTAAGTGCGAATCCGTCTTTCACCGCATGACACGATCGCATCGGGAGTGGGAGCTGTGGAAGCATTATCTAGGGAGTGGGCTGCGTTACCCGAGGCGTGTGTTGGAGGTACCGCTTGCTCCAGAGAAGCAGGCTGGCACCAGAATCATTAAAATGGCTGTAAAAGGCCCGTTTCCCTTCCACATTTTGGAATTGTTTGGGCGATGCCCAGTGGAGATCAAGCAATCTATCCGGCTGCCCAATGTCTTACGGACAGCGGTGCCTCCAAGACCTTTTCCAGAAGTGTCCCTAATTCTGGGAGGGTGTGCGGCCGTTCCCTGCCACGCCAGAGGCTTTTCCCGGGGCTGCGCACGCCGCTGCGCGTGCGGCACGAGTGTGCAACGCCCCGGGGAGTGCCCCGAAGCAAAACCCATACCGACATCTCCTCATCCGTAACACGGATCGCTCCCGCCGCGGGGCTGGGCCATCAGCGTTTTGGTCCTGCCGTGACCTGGGGGACTGAAGGGGCTGAACCGGAGGGCTGAGGAGATGCTGGTCATTTGGGATATTTTGAGAAGGAACTGGAGTCCGGGACCTGAGATGATTTCTGCGCCGCATCGATGCGATAAGATGCAAATTGTTCTGTGGCGCGCGGGAGCCGCCGGCAGCTGGGCCGCGCGTTTGGGGCTGTTTGACAGGATTTTACTGCTAGTTTTTCTCTTTTTCCCAAACATCCAGGCCTCGTTCCTGGAATTCATTCTGAATCAAGCCACTATATAGCCTTTAAATGTTATGCGGGGGTCATGTGTTCTCCATCTTTTTCTGTTTTAAATTTTCCAGGAGTAGGTAGATAAGGAAGTGAGATGCTTCTCACTTGTAACTATTATTTTTGTTTCATATGCTTCCTTTCTGCTGGAGGTCACCTTCTCACAAATAATACAATTGCTTAGCGTGAAACTAATGATAACGGCTTTTGATGGGGTGTTTTTCTATCTGGAGTGAAAAAACAGACTGTGTGGCAAATAGCTGAGCCCGTAACTTGCCTTAAATGTTGGATTCCAACAAGATTTACCACTTGTTAAGCTTTCTGAGGTGGTCCGTGCTAAGGGGTGCAAGGTGGTGGTCTGGGAAGGCAGCTTCTGCTTTACGGGTACATGCGGTTTGCTGATAAGCGAGAATTTTACGTATTGGTCCTCCCACCTTAATTGCCAGTTCCTGGGAACCAGTGTGGTTTTGGTTTTGTTTTTTTTTTTTTTCCCTCCTGCTTTTGCTGATATTTGCATGCAGTCCTGTTTTAGTGCAACATTAGGATGACAAACTATCCCCACCGAATTAGGAGACGGCTTCGGTGCCTGTGTTTTTCCGTGGATGCATATGGCATTCAGTCTGCATACGGTGGCTTTTTGAAACACGCTGAGGGGTGTATTCGGTTGCTCTGGCAGCATAGCTTCTCTTCTTTCAGTATTTGAGAGCATAATTTCACTGGAAGTGTATTTCTGAGTGTATAGGCTTGGAACGAAAGCCTCCTGCTGAAAAGACTGTAATTCTTTTCCCCTCTCCGCAAAGAGACGTGTTGCTAACTTCTTCGCTTCCATTTCCAGCTGTCCCATTTCCTCCCACGCAGCGGCTCACTCTGAAGGAGGTGTTTGAGGATGGGAAGCCTAGGCTTGACGTCTTGAAGAGCCACTTGGTAAAGGAAGGGCGCCTGGAAGAGGATGCGGCGCTGAAGATCATCAACGATGGGGCTGCCATCCTGAGGCACGAGAAGACGATGATTGAAGTGGAGGCTCCCATCACAGGTCAGAGAGCTTTCTACGGCCGCAGTCCAAAATAAGGGCCATCTAGGAAACACAAACTGCTCAAAGGAGCAGGTTTTCCGCTGTGTTTCTTCCATCAGGGAGGTTTTTTAATGGCCTGAACTCTCGGAAGAGAGGATCTCGCTGGTGTAGATCGAGTACATCTTTGCAGAAGCTGGATGTGAAGCAGAGGTGGCTTGGGTCAGAGCACAGCCACCTTGTTGCTGTCGTGACCTTTCTTTTCTTAGCAAGTAATTCTGTCCCTCTTTTGTGCTGTTCTTCCTCCCCTAGTGTGCGGTGACATCCACGGACAGTTTTTTGACCTGATGAAGTTGTTTGAAGTTGGAGGATCACCCAATAATACCCGCTACCTCTTCCTGGGAGACTACGTGGACAGAGGCTACTTCAGTATAGAGGTGACAAATAAAGCTGAGCCTGGGGGTGCTGGGGCTAAACTAACCAGAGCTGTTGAACTAAACTATCAAATACAGATCTCTTGTGCTGGATTTTACGCTCCAGTGGAGTTTTGCATGGAATTAAAATCATCTTGTAGCTAACTTACAGTATGATTTTAACAGAAAAGTGTCCAGATGTCACAATTGAGAATTGGATCCTCAGCCAGTAGCAGAATTAAGCAGCAGCGGTGGGGTTAATGACTAAACCCTGGCTTCTGGACCGGAGTTTTAATATCACTTGTAGCTGTCAGTCAGAGAAACAAAAGAGAGAGTTGATTGTATGTTGCAGGCAGCGGGATCCTACCAGGCAGTGGGAAGCAAATGTTGAAAAACTTGCAGGATTTGGCTTAGCAGGGAAAAGAAAGCACTACACGACTGACTCACTGCCTCCCTACCGTCCCCCTGAAAGCATCAACCTTGCCGTGCCGGAGACGGGGTCAGGAGAACGGAGCGATAAATCACCTGGGCCGTTGTACATCTCGCTGTGACCCGCCAGCTTAGTGCGAGTCGTTTAATTGCGTATCTAGCCGTGCTGTGCCCACGTGACAACCTGCCTTGTCACAAGAACGCCGTCACCTTACAGACATCAGCCAAACATCTGGTGGCGTGGTGGGATTTTGCAGCTCTGGGGGATGCCGCCGGCTAAGTGTTGGGTGACACCGCGAGTTGTTGGTCTTAAAGGGCAAAAAAATTGATGGGTCTCCGTGGCTGCTGTTGGCTTTTGAAGACCTGTGAGCCACAGAGCAGGCAGGATGGGAGAGCTGTCAGCAAATGCCGCAACCCCCAAGGGATTGCAGCCTTCCGGTTCCGCAAAGGCAGAGCCGAGTGGAAAAGGAGAGCTTATTCCATTCGGAGGCGATGCGGTGGGGGGCATTTGGGGAAATGGGGCCAGGAAAGGTGGCAAAACTGGCCTGAGATAGCAGAGTAGGTGGTTTCTCTTTGAAGAGGGAGGGTGCGTACCGCAGTGCAGGAATAGCTGAGCTGTTGAGTCTGCAGAGGAATTTTTTCTCAGTTAAATTTTAGGGAGGAATTCTCAGGGACAGCGATGAAGGCAGTTAATGCGAGCGCTCCTTGGAAGGATTCTGCGGAGGATTTGGGAGGGTACCGCCGGCAGCTCGCGCTTTAGCAGCCATCTGGCTTACTTCCAGCCTCGCGCCCCCTGCCTTCCCAAATACTGACGGGGAGCCAAGGTGTGACGACGAGCGGTTCCCGGGGTAGCGGGGACGGAGGCTCGGAGTGCGGGGTGGTGACTGCTGGGATTTCTGGTGGCGCTGGCAGGAGGAGCTCCGTAACCCCTGGAGAGGAAGGGGGAAGAACAGGCATCTGGCCGCTTGTTTAAATTGCTTGGCTTGCGCAGCTTGGGTTTGCAGTTAAAGTGTGTTTACCTGGAAAAGAGATTATATTCTAGAACAGCAACTCTTTCTGAGATGAGATTTGCTTTGTTTTGTTTTTATTAACCAAGAAACCTTCAAACAAGAGTTGTCGTACCCTGTGTCTACACTCGATTTTACAGACCCTAGGTGGTGGAGTGCTGCTCCCACCCTTTGCTCTTACCCTGCAGTTGATCTGACGTGGGAATTTTACTCCCAGATGTGCAGAAGTGAGTGCCTGAGTTGAGTCTCTCCATGCTGTGAGCATATGGCTGAGGAGTCAGCCTTGGAGAAGAGAGGTGATGGAAAGAGGCGTTACATTTTTTTTGAGGGGGAAGTCCTAAAAATTACAGGTAAACTTGCTCAGGCCTCTGCTGTGACCTGACACTCTAACCCAGGGCCTGCACCAGGCAGCCCAGTGTTTTTGGGCTCGAGAGCTTTGGGGCAATCAATCTTCATCAGCTCTGAGCAGTGAGTTTCTTTCGTGCCACTCTTGACCCTCCTCCCTCCCCTTTCCCCTCACATCTGCAGAGGGAAGCTGCTGAGCGCTCCGTTACCCCACAGCGCTGGCATTGATCACGAATCAGGGTGGGCTTTGATTAGTACGCGCGGGGGCTGCTCCAAATGTCACTGATCAAGCAGAATCTGGGAGGTTTGATTCCCTCCTTCCTATTGATGTGTGCCTCTTCTTTCCACCTACTGCAGAGCGCAGCCGATGTGTTTTAAGAGATTCCCACCTGGGTGTGCAGAAACTGGTTTCTGTAGCAAAACTACAGGTTTGCTGCTGCCGTGGGGGATTGCTACAAGCAAAGAGTTAACAGTGCAGAATGGGTGTATTTGCTTTTTTTTTTTTTTTTAAAGAATTCTATAAAATGCAAAGCTGTAGAAGCTGGCCTCTGAAGTGCAGAAACAGCTGATCTGTGAACCATCTTGGGTTTGGAGTTTTGCTCGCTTGATCCCAAAGGCTCAGGTGATGGAAAAGCATCCGAGTTTCCCTGGAAAGGCGGAGGGAGCCGGCATCATCAGGCTTTCATGAGTCACTGCGCAAACTTGTGCATCCATGTGCAGGGTGGGGATATTATGGAGTGCCTGCCCAGAGCAGCTGATAATCATGACCTTTTAACTGAATAAAATGGAAGGTAATTGTATAATTGCATCCTGATGCAGGCAATCAGGAAACAAGATGCAAAACTGGGGGCCAGAGAGGTGTGAAGGCAAACCCTGTTGCTTGTTAGCAGCCCAAATAACCCTTCCAAGCTTCCCCTGTTGCTGTGAGTATTTGGTTGTCAAGGTAAAAGGAGCAGTTTGTGGCTCAGACAAAACCTTTAAAAACCACCCAAAGCCTCTGTTCGTCAGCTCAGCTGGATGTCTTCAGCAAATTATTTCTGGGCCTGTGGCTTAGGGAAATTCTCATTTCGGAATGTTTATGCCCAGTAAGTATAATGAGGCCATGAAGCGTGGCTTGGTTGTGGTTTTTATTTCTTTTTAAAGAAAAGAGTTGGGGGGGGAGAGAGAGGGAAACAGGCAGCGCGGAAATCATGCTGAACACCTCCATTTGGAGATGCTGAGGAGACAGCATCCTGCTGAAGGATTCTCTCCTCAGTCTGCAGGCGGGAAGGACGCTTCCTTCAAAGGGCTTTAAGCTTTCGGTTACCTCTGGTAGCCCTTCCGCAAGAGAGCTCTGCGCCAGGGCTAGTCCTGGTCCATGAAGCCAGAAGTGCTGGAATACAATAAGCAGAATTATTTTATTGAGTTATAAAGTGAAACAATCATTAGAACCAAAAATAGAATCTATGGAAAGAGTGGATTTATCAGTAAAGATGGCATAATAAGGCATACACCTTTGCCAGGCTGGTTTTCCAAATCCAGTTAAAACAGGACACGTGGTCGTTGGCTATTTACGGAATTGTATGTACGGCAACCTCACCAGGACTGACTGCGCTCTTTTATCCAGAATAATACTGGAGAGATCCAGTCAATGTTTCAAGGCATGAGTGAGGGTAAATTTGTGGGCCAAACGCAGGACCGGGACGCAGGAGTTCTGCCGTGCTGTTTCTTTTATGCCTCCTCCGGGAAAAGCTGCCAGGCTCGATGTTTATAACTTTCTCGTAAATGCCAGGTTCTGTAAGTGGTGCAGGAGATGACGGCGTGGCTTGTGGAGGGCAGGTTTGGCAGCAGCCCCTCTTCCATTGCAATTCCTCGTGCGGCTCCCCCGCCGTGACCTGCTGAGCTTTCCCCTCGCGCGGGAAAGGGAGGGGATCGAGCGGGGCTGCGGCGCCGAACGCTTGGCTTTGGGCTTCACGCTGATAGGTAAGGAGAGAAATAGATTATTTAAGCCTAATAAGCTGTAGGTGTCTTGAGTTGCTGCTAGGCTATTGTAAACATGCAGTAATCAATTCCTGGGCACAGCGCCTTGAAAGTCTGGGAAAGGGATCTGCACAAAACACCAGGAAGCATCCGAGGTATGTGAGTGTAGAAATCTCCCCTGCTCCTCCTCCCAGCCCCTCCGGAGCTCGTGAGGGCTGTCGAGTGTCCTCTGCTCGTCGTTACCCCACTGGTACCTGGCAGCCCTGCAGCGATACCAGGGACATTTGCTCTCAGCCTCTGTGGTTTGCTTGCTGTGTGTCCAGGAAGATTTTTGTGCTGCCGAGTGACTCTGTTCACTTCCATTTCACATATTTTTAAATCTCTCTTCTGCAAGCTGCCGGCCTTCCGTACGTTCCAAATCCTCCTCTTTGTTGATGGTGTCTCTACTTTCTTGCTTTGCTGTGGACCAGTGATGCCAGGGCTGCTTGCGTTCTCCAGTCCTTTGCAAGTGGCTTGGTTCATTGACAGTGACTTTCAATTTTCAGTTCTCATGCCAGCTCAGAAAAGTGACATTTAGGTTGCAAACACAGGAGTTTAAACTTTTAAATCGCAGAATAATTAAACTGGCTTTGGGAACACTCCTCCTGTTAACAGGCCCAATGAAACATTTTTGCTAGCCTTGACAACAGCTTAAATTACCTGCCACTGACCTGTTTCTGGTGAGTTTTAAAATTTAGAATTTGCTATCCAGTATTTTTCTATGGAGTTCAGTTCTGAGTTAGACACAGATGCTCTGCAGCTCTTTGGTGTTTCAGGGATCCCTGCACGTAGCTGGAATGACTCATGCAGAGCTTACCTTGCAGATTCAGTGCTTAAATACCATGATCTCTAAGGTGTGGAAACTGGAAACTAACTTGAAACTGGTTTATTTTGGTTCTGGAGGGGTTTTCTGTGCCACAGCAGCTGGTTGCCAGAGATCTGTGCACCGGATCAGCAATGTTTTTAAGTGTAAAACCGATGACAGAGTTAATGGTTCGCGGTCTCAGAGTGCGTGCCGTTTCTGTAGCGTGTCAGCCTAGAGGGTAAGCTCTCCTTAGAGACTTTAATCCAGATCTTCAGGCTTGCTGTCAGTATGGGTTGTCCTTCCAGCACTCAAAATCAACGAGGGAAATGTGATAACACTTCCCCCTGCTAGATAGGAGCTGATTTAGCTGTCGGCTTGGCAACGTATAGCGCAGAAGCGTAAGCACGCTTGCTTTCCAGCCCTTCCCTTCCTCAGGTAGCCGCGTTGGAAAGCCACCATGAAATATTTCTGGTAAAAACGATTGTGTCAGTTTGACTTTGGTCTGTGCCTCATCAAAGACGATCTTCTTACAGGTGTTGCTGCTCAGATAGGGGATGTGGAAAGCCCTCTTCAAAGGCTTTGCTAAGTGTGTTTTTTGGCTAGGCTTTTCCTGTTTTGAACTTGAACTTCACATGACTGTAACGTAAGCAGAAAAACAGGGGCGGGGGAAGATCAAGTTTAATTTTTCTGATGTTTAACGCGCTTGGTAAAATGTCTAGCAAGATGGCTGTCTGTTATAGTTGACGGACTCCGGTTTCGATCGCAGTGGGACATCTGGAGCGCACATCTCGCCGCGCAGCTGCTTTTGCTTTGCTCTGAAAACGAGTGCTTTTTTGCTTTGGTTTCTGCTGGAAGGAAAAGCTGCCCCCACCCAGCCCAGAGCCGGTTTCAGTTGAATGCGATCTCATTTGTCACTTCTCCAACTCGGTCCTAATATAGAGAAATGCGCGGTGTGGCTTTCCCCCGCTGGTGAAGTTGGCCAAGATAAGATCTACTGCCGATTATGGAGCTGGGTTTCTATCAGGGTTCCACTTTGAATTCAGCTTGTTGGGTGTCTTCCCAGAAACACTTAGTGAAGTCTACGGATGATTAGTGCCCTATAAAAGGTTTTTATTACATGCCGTCTCCTCCTTCCCTTTCTTGCAGTGTGTGCTGTATTTATGGAGTTTAAAGATAAATCATCCCAAAACATTGTTCCTCCTTCGAGGGAACCATGAGTGCAGGCACCTCACAGAATACTTCACCTTTAAGCAGGAATGTAAGTATCAGCAGTGTAAGGATTTAAATATATTAATGTGTTGTGACCAGGTGTGGATCTTAATTTTTGTGCCTGCCATGAGTGGTATCGGTTAGCTCCAGAGCTGTAAAAACCTGTCACCTTTTTTTTTTTTTTTTTTTTCCGTACATACA
>WHYT01015075.1:1712-12455 GCA_009806455.1 Tetrax tetrax | reverse complement strand
TTTTTTTTTTTTTTTTTTTTTTTTTTTTTTGCTCAAGCTTAGCAGTGAGCCCCTCGAGCTGGCTGAGAGACCATCGCAGCGATGGACCTGATGAGAGGAAGACGCCAGGTTTGCTGTGGATCGATGTGCCATCGAGTGATTATTTTACACAAATATGTAGATTATTAACTGCTGGGAAGTCTGTAGAGCTTGAGGGTCTCAAAAGATGTATTTAATTTTTTTTCCAGGCTGATATTGAGAGCTTACGTGCTCTTGTTGACAGTAGCGTTGGTGCTCAGTGATGTAAGGAGCCCAGGTCCCCGGCAGAGGACTTGGCTCGGGACAGATTGTCTCAATGACAATCCCGGGCAAATCCACGTCCGTGCCGGTCGTTACGAGCAGGACCTGCACGTAGATAGCAACGCGGGCGCTGGAAACTCGATGGAGCTTGCAAGCAAGTACGGTTTTAATGTCTGCATCTCTCCCAAGGAGGTTGAGGAAATTCAGTGCCCGCCGAGCATGTCTTTGAGACGGTCTCTGAGCCGCAGAGTGCTTTGGCGAGAGCAAGGTGAACGCCGCAGCGTGGATCTGGGTCTGAGCCGCAGCCGAGGTTTGGCTGCGAGGTTTTCGGTGGTGGGACAGGAACCCCAGCGTGAAGAACCGACGGATGCGGGGAAAGCTTTGCGGACGGCTCTCCCGGCTGAGAGCCGGACGGCTGATGCGCGGTGACAGCCTTAAGTCGCCTCTGTTCTAATTAAATACTCCCGGTTTTAATCTCACCCGGCTCCTTGAGGAGCGCCGGGAGGGAGCCAGCTCCACCTCGTGGGTCAGCAGCCCGGCAAGGGGCCAGCGCGGCCGCCTCTGGGCTCGCCTGCCGTGGCAAAGCTTGGCGCGCAGCTCTGGTGAACGCTCCTTGAGTACCCACGGTTTACTTTGGCAAAGGCATCTATTTTTTTTTTTTTTTTTTTTTTTTTTTTTTTTTCCGTACATACATAGCTCTTCTGTTTCAGCTTCTGCTAAAAGGAGAAAAAAAAAAAGCCAAATATATAAGCCTTGTAAAGCACTGAGTGCGTGTTGATGTGGCCTTCTGGTTACAAAGAATGAGTGTGGATGGAAGAAACAGGAACACATCTTCCCTGTCTCGCTGACGAGCCAGTTGCACGCACCGCCACCCCCCCTGCCTTGACTTTCAGGCCCAGCAACATATAATTACTGCCAAATGACTTTCGGCTCCAGATTGTGCAGCTGGGATCAGTGATTACAATTGGAAGCAAATAAAGGATTTGCTCCTCAGTGTTTGCACTGGGGAGAATCATTACCTTTAAGATCATTTTAGTTGAGTTAAAGATAGTTTTGTGCGGCATTTACATATTTTAAAGCAGCCCTGATGAAAGGTCGGGAGATGACCCCTCTCCCCAGAGGATGACAGTCGTTCCTCCAAGCAATAAAAAAAAAAGTGTACACCAGCAACGTGCAGCGCTCTGTTAGGGAATAGTTCCTCAAGGAGCTGACCTCAAGAAATAGTTACGGGCGAGGCACAAGTCCAGTCTTCAGCTGTGGATGCTGCTGGACGGGGTAAGGCTGATAGGTACTGAGATAACGACATCTGTTTGCTCAGAAAGGAGTTGGAAAACACCAGCCAGCTCTCTGCTGGGTGCTGTCGTCATCACATGGTGGTAGATGAGCTCCTGTTGAGCTGGGCTCCGTTTGAACCAGAAAGCCAGAGATGATGGGTATTTTTCCCCTTTGGAAAACAGAAGATACTGCCTTTCCGCTTCCTATATCGTAGTGTGCAGGTGAAAAACCTGTTAGTATCTCTGAAATAAAGCTGGAAAAAAAGGTAAACTTTCCATTCATGCACTTTCATGGCAGTAACAGGGTTTTCTTGAAGATCTGGCTATGTTAACGTATCGCTGCCCTGCGAAGGGGCTGCAGATGCGAGAAGGCACGCGCCTGACGTGCAGTGATCTCTGCTCCTGCTCTCTGTTCTAATGGGAAGCGTTGAGAGATGTTTCTGATATTGAAACATCCTCTTCACCTCTGTTAAGATGAGGCATCCAGCGGCGATTGTGATCGCTCGTAGCCCCGCAGAAAGATCCTGCGTGAAGGTTGATTTAACTGCAGGCATCTTGGTCAAATTCTGCGCTGGTGTCCAGCCCAAAAAGCAATTCCTGTCTTAAAGGATTGTGTAATACGGCTGTGCCAAATTAAACAGCTGCTGCATCTCCCAGTGTGTAATCTGCCTAGCAGCCGAGGCTGGTGAGACTCTTTGAGTCTGGAGGTGCAGCGCGAACGTAGGAAAGCGATGGGATGGCTTCATTACTCTCCAAAGTTTTCTGTTACGGTGGCAAGGCTCTTTTCTGTGTCAATCTCAGCGCAGGTGTTCTAGCAAATAGCTTGAAGGGAGATTAATATTCTTGCCCATGTCCAGGTTACCGTGAAGCCTTTTTATCTTCGTGTCCAACAAGCGTTTTCTGAGGCGGTGTTTTCACTAATAGATGGGTGCAGAGTTCAGCTTGGTGGTGCAGAGTTGCCGTATCACTTTATGAGCTCGTCTCCTTGAACTTCTTTATCAGGACTTTGGCTGATCAAAGCTTTGCTTAACGCTTGTATCATCTAGGTTTGGATGCATGAATGACTCCCTCTGAAAGAAGAAAAAATTTAAAAAAAAAAAAAAGCTCTGCTTTCAGCCTTGTTGTGTAAATGACTTCGATTCTTCCCTCTCTTTTTCCTCCCCCTGCCCCCCATCTTTCCAGGTCGAATCAAATATTCGGAGCGAGTGTACGATGCGTGTATGGATACATTTGACTGTCTTCCTCTCGCTGCCCTCTTAAACCAGCAGTTTCTGTGTGTTCATGGAGGACTGTCTCCAGAAATCACGTGTCTAGATGACATTAGGAAAGTAAGTAATGTCCCTGGTCCTTTCACATAGCTGACAATTAATAGTGTGGCTAACGACTTGCTCGATTCCTGCGCGGAGTTGCAGGTTGAGGTGCATGTCCCCCCACTCTAGGTGTGCGTCCGTTGCCGCAGCTTTCGCCAGCGTTGGCCTGATTTTGTGTACGTTTTTCAGTTAGACAGGTTTAAGGAGCCTCCAGCCTTTGGTCCAATGTGCGACCTGCTCTGGTCCGATCCCTCGGAGGATTACGGCAATGAGAAGACGCTGGAGCATTTTGCCCACAACACTGTTCGAGGCTGCTCCTATTTCTACAGGTAAGCGATATTTTAGGGGACTCTGGACTAGAGCTTTTTATCTGCCCTTACACGAAGATGTGTAGGGACGTAAATTGCTCTTCAGATCCCTCTGTGGGACTTCACGGTGTACCTGGCTCTGGAATAACATTCAGTTGGCTCAAACACACATATTTATTTTCCTGTCCTGTAATATTGAGCTCTCTTTGGATACGTTGCTCTGTGAAATTGTGGTATTGGACAGCAGAGATGCTTCTCTTAGCTGGCAGGGTGCCTTTTGAGTGGTTTTCAGGCATTGGACAGTACCAGGGGCTCTAGGAAATAATATTTTTCTGTCTAAAAGAGGAGCATTTGTGCTGACAGACCACTTCTGGCCCGGCTGATAGGGAAGATTTGGCACCAGGCGTCTGTTTAACAGAATGCTTTGCAATTAATTTTTGAATGATGTCATACATACTGGCCTTGTTTGGGGATGCTGGACACAAACCGAATGGATGCTGCGAGTGGCTGGTTCCTGAAAGACGACCATGGGTGCTGTCTGCTCTCCTGTGCTACGTGCTAATGTATACTTGCTTTTTTGTTTTCCAGTTATCCTGCAGTTTGTGAATTTTTGCAGAACAATAGTTTGTTATCTGTAATCCGAGCTCACGAAGCCCAGGATGCTGGGTGAGTGCTGCGGCTGAGCAGGCTTTGTCTGCGTTGGCGCTGTCCTTAGCGAGACGAGTGTGTTTAACACTTGCCCTGTTTTTCAGGTACCGAATGTACAGGAAGAGCCAGACAACGGGCTTTCCGTCATTAATCACAATCTTCTCTGCACCAAATTACCTAGATGTCTATAACAACAAGGGTAAGGCTGGCACAGCCAGGGCTCTGCTGCTGTTTGGACGTCAGCACTGACCTCACGTGCTCAGGAAACCCCTCTCCACCTTCCCGTGCCTTGCCCACTCTGCCCTCTCCTCTCGTTGCGTTCCACACAAAATGAAAAAGAGCTTGATATGCTACAGTGATGGCAGCTGGGGAGCTGGAAGTGGCTGAGTTCTCTGAGTTGGAGCCTTAATGTGTTTCTGTGGCAATTAGCTGTCAAGTTATAAAGCCTAGAATAATGCTTTCATTTCCATCTACGTGACAGCTGAGCACTGTTAGTGCTGCCTTAAAAGAGAAGCTGCTAGTATAGGCAAACTTTTAACTTCCCTGTGCCCCTGAAACCATGCGAGCGTGATGGGGAACTCTCTTCAGCTGTGGGGTTTTTTTACCTCTTGCTTTGGATCTTGGCTCTGTGTTCATCACTTCTGATTTGCATAAATCTTAACAGCTTTGTTAAATGGACCTTTGCTATTCTGATAAGCTTTAGTGAAAAAATGTAATGGGTAAACGGAAAAAGCATGGCTTGAGCCTTCTCATTTTGGAGAGCTGGGAGTTTGATGCTGCATGAGTGCAACCTCATATTGGTAATGGAGTTTCGTTAGAGCAGGTACAGCTCCCAGAAGCTGATGGCACCTGCAGGCATGTGTGGTCTTCCCTTTTCTCTTCCAGCTGCTGTACTGAAATACGAAAACAACGTCATGAACATCAGGCAGTTCAACTGTTCCCCTCATCCCTACTGGCTTCCAAACTTCATGGATGTCTTCACATGGTCTTTGCCTTTTGTAGGGGAAAAGGGTAAGAAATATTTGGGTTTCTGTTATGAGTTGCCCAGTGACTGCTCATAGTACCCCGAGTGTTAGAAACCTGTCCCGTGGGCAGTTAAACGTGTTGGGAGAGAGATGTAACTCATTAATATCACATAGCCCTGTACATCAGTCCAGGTTCAAGGAGATCTGCGTATTACTGGATAAAGCCCATGTGAAAATAATCATTGGTACCTGTTTTAGAAAGCTTTTACCAATCAAACGATCCCCTCTTTGCTATTTCTGTGTTGCTGAGGAGCTGATCTTGGGTGGTGTAACTCCACCTCAGAACTCAAGAGACGTTTCTCTTGCTCCTGGTTTGCAACAGAGGAAATTAAAAACTCCTGTTGGCTTGTGGCCCGCCGAAAAGGAAGCATTCATTTCAGTTTAAAGCGTTATTTCATTCTGAAGGAGGCGAGGCAGCTTAAAATATGACCAAGACTTTGCCTCAATTTCTCAGAAAAAGGGTTTTTACATCCCTCGGTGAGTTTAAATTCCACCCCAGTGCTGTACGTTTGGAGTATGACTTCAAGGTCTGAAGTGCCAAAGTTTTTTTGACTTTGGGGAACCAACCAAAGGTTGAACTCTCCCCAGACCTGACGTTCTTGGAGCCAGGTGGCCTGTTGTGCCGTGTTGGGGTGGGGAGGTGGGACCTTCAGCGAGCCCAGGCTGTTCTGCATGAATGTTGGCACCCTGCTCCCCACGTCTGTTTCATCTGTGATGTGCTTGGACTGCATCCACCTCCTTGCCAGAAGGTGTAAAGTATGTCGTCTGCTCTGGGTACTGCTGCGAGGTACCGGCAGTACGCAGCTAAAAGTGTCTTTGGGCTTCCAGTTCCAGAGCAGAAATGACCTTGAAATGGTTTGCTTGTCCAGCTTGTCCTCCAAATACCTCTGCCTGCCAAGTGTGTGCAGCAGGCCTCTCTAATCTCCCTGTCTGTACTTCTTACAGTCACAGAAATGCTCGTTAACATCCTCAACATATGCTCCGATGATGAGTTGATTTCAGATGGTGATGAGACGTTGGAAGGTAAAACAACTCTGTTACGACCAGGCTGGGGGTGAAGGTGGGGAAGGTACACGATGGTAGCTCAAGAGTGATCAGCGCTTGATTTAGAGCTGGATGTCCAGCCAGGGTCTCCAGTTCCTTTTTGGCCAACCCTTGTGCAGTTCTGGATAGGAAACATTTTTTTTTTTTTTTCCCCTCTGCTGTTCAGTCACAGAGAAATTAAATTGTATTCACTGCGACAGACGCTTCTTGCCAGCTACTCTGGAGAATGATTTCCTGCTCCATGCAGAGTCTGTTTCCCAAGTGGTTATTTTTTTCCCCCAATCCCAAATTTGCTGCACCAAAATATCTACCCAATCTTCTCATCTGTTGCAGTGTACTCCTCTGTAAAGTGGCTTCTCAAGTCACCCCCAAGAAAAAGCAGAGTGCAGTTTTTGGCCCTCATTTTAAGCTGTACGTGAAAGGGACAAACCAGTTTCTGAGCTGACCTGCAGTTTCGGTATCGGGGGAGTCGCTGGCGAGCGAGCTGGTGACCTAGAGGAAGCTCAGGCACAGACGTGGGGCGTGCAGCGAGAAGCGGGGCCGTGAGCATGCGTGGGGGGCGTCGCGGGGGCCCGGGGGAGCTGCCCCCACGTAGGGTGGAGGACAGTCCTGCAGAGAAGCAGAACACCGTTGTGGTACAACAAGGTGTCGCTGCTTCGGTCAACCAGGTTGAGACTTTAACCCGCTTCTCCCATTGCATTTCGTTTTTGGTTTTGTTTTTTTTTTTTTCTTTCTCCCTCCCATGAAAATTAAATTTGTTTCTTCTATCTCTGTCTTCATCTACTTGTTTCTTGGTGTCTCCTCTCCCTGAAGATCACTACATTTCAAGCTATCAGAAAGGTACCCAGCTAGAATTTGCTACAAGCTTAATTTTCACTGCCTGTGCCACCAGATTCCTTGGAGTGGATTTGAATAGCTGACTAGTTGGGCAGCCTCTTCATCCCCTTTCAGTTTTAACATAAGCGCCGTGTGTTTTTTAACCCTTCTGCGTTCCTGCAGGAACTTGAGAAACGGGGTCACGTTTCTATCTGACTTCTGAATGCAGCCACTTAGTGCATGGCTGAGCCATCGGTGCATGTTAGACCTCCGGTTCGGCTTGTACTGTCCTACTGTGTACTTGGGCCATGTGAGGAATCTCAGCTGAGAGGAGATGTATTTGTTACCTCTTTGATTTTGATTTTTTTTGTTTGTTTGTTTTCAGTTACCCTCCATGCTTTTTCTCTCACCTTGGGTCTGTCTAGCGGAAGGGGAGTTCACATATCTCACTTTTGTGTTTGCGTGGGGTGAAAGCAGAGTTGCAAGGCTCCAGCCAGCCCTTCACTGTGCGCGTTGGATGCCAAAGCTGATGCTTGCGTGACACTCCTTCCCCGCGGCGAGCACAGCCCGGTGTTCTGCAGTGTTCATCAGCAGTCAGATTCGTCAGTGTTCTGCCTTGCAAAACTGTGTCTACATGGCTGAGTCATTTGTGTTACATCCTGTGTAGTGTGATCGAACCCGGTGAGCTTCGAACGAGACCTATCCGATCCGTTTCCTTTGGTGGTTCTACTCTCTTTAGACCTTTAAGTCCGTGTGTCATCTCGTTGGTGTTGCCCTTCTCACTGCCATCCTGACCGCCATCCTCTCAGCGCTGTTCTCTCAAGAGCGTAGCTGTGAATCCGTAAACCATGATTTCTTTTCCTGGAGTCAGGCAGGTGCTTCATATTGACGTTACCTGTGCCTGGAAAGCGGGAAACCTTGAACATGCCGCCGTTTCTTTTTTTCTCTCCTTAAGGTGGGACAACAGTCCGTAAAGAGATCATCAGGAACAAGATTCGAGCCATTGGGAAGATGGCACGCGTCTTCTCGGTTCTTCGGTAAGGAAGGAGCGTGTGATTTGGGGTCTGGGTTACGGGAGGTGTCGGTAAGGGCGCACCAGGCAGAAAAAAATCCTGCTGGGGGAAAAAAAAATGTAAATCTTAATGAGACTCTTGCTTCAGAGCGGGTGGGAAAGGCTCACAGTGGTGGTTTCTGTACGTGTGGCGGTCTGGCTCTCAGAAACCTTTGTCTTGAGCACCCTTGCCAGCAGAAATCTGCTGATGAGGTGTATTTGGCCCTGTCAGGATGCGATGCTGTGTGGTAGCATCACAGCCGAGCGAGCAGAGGTCCTGTATTTACGAGGCAGGGTTGTGCTCGGTGCCCGGCAGATCAGACACACGCTGCCCGTGGTGAGCTGCGGGGCAGCCTCCAGTTTTCGTGCTGCTGGCCGCTCACGGTCTACCCTGGACCTACCTGAGCATCGCGCTCATCTCTGGGTAACCGGTTGTGTTGCTTCTCCTTTGCAGAGAGGAGAGCGAGAGCGTGCTGACTCTGAAAGGCCTGACTCCCACAGGTACGCTGCCCCTGGGCGTGCTCTCAGGGGGGAGGCAGACCCTCCAGACCGGTGAGTACCAGCCATCCTCCTCTCCGCAACGCTGCCTCCCACCTGCAGATTTATACCTGCCCCCAAAACCCTTCAGTCAGTTCCTGCAGGCGTGTGTCAGGGTGCCAGGGGACCCGAGAGGTGGTTCAGGCCCCTGGGCAGGAAGGATTTGGGAAGAGGACAAAGCAGAAATGTAGGTGGGGATGTGGGGAGCCTTCCAAGGTGTCCCTGTGTACCCTCGAGGTGGGGAGCGCGAGGAAAAAGAGACAACAAACAGCACCCCAGCTAAAGCATGTGTATTGCTTTATTGTATGTTTCTGCAATGATTTGTACCATTTATTTCCCTTCGAACGCTGCATGACAAGCATCCTCTGCTTCACCTGCTGGCTGCTGTTGTGTGATAGCATATATATGGATGTAAGAGTAACCACGCCTGCTTGTTTGTTCTTTGTTAAACAAAACTCCTCCGCTTCTGACCCTGTGAAACCGTGAATCCCAAACAGAAGCAGCGTAGATTTAGCTGAAGGAAGGAGATTCTTCCAGGCCTGTTTCGTATTATGCCTTCTCTCAGCCCCCTGTTTTTTGATCTGGTTTTGGAGGTTTCTTTTCCGTGCTTGCTGGCAAATACTCTGCTCCCTCCCTCAGCAGCCAACTGCTCTGTGCTGCGAGCAGCACCGGGCTGGCGATCTGCGGGCTTTAAGCTCGCGGGGCAGGGAGGTTGGCCGGTGGTCAGGGAACGAGTTATCGTGGTAACACATTCCCAGAGGGAATCCTGTAATCTAGTGTTTTAATCCTTTCCTGCCGCCAGCCTTTGAATGCTGGCACCTCACCAGCCTGCTTTCCGATGGGTGATTTCCTGCGGGCTCAGGAGAGGGCTTGTTCTGGGATGGCCTTGCCTTGATTAAATAGCTCACAAGTGAGAAACGTGTAAATATTGCTGCCTGCTCCTGCGGCTGGCGAGGATGTGGTGTCGCTCCCAAACTCATGGGTTTCTCTGCCCGCAGAGGAGTATGAATTTTTTTTTTTTTATAGCAACCATAATGGTTTCTGTCGCCCCAGTTCTGCTGCAGGCATGGGAACAGAGCCTGAGTTGAGTGGGAAGGCGGCTGTTACAGCTCGGCTCGAGCAGCCAGCTCGCACCTTTGTCCCTGGAGCTCACAGCGACGCTCTCCTGCACCTTCCCCTCTCAGGGGGGTTCCTCTGAGGGGCTGCCAGGCTGCTCCCCCGCCAAAGAAGCTGAGATTTGTGCATCTCCATGAAACAGCCCAAGCACCAAACAAGCTGGACCTTTGCTGCTGCCTTACCCGACCCTGCCTGCGCCTCCTCCCGTGGCTGCAGCCTTCCCACCCCCGGCTGCTCCCGGCACCCCCTGCTCCCCTCAGCAGCACCCTGCTTTTTGCGCCCTTCTCACGCTCCTTTCCCCAGCGTGCCTCCTTCTCTCACCCCTTCCCTTCGCACCGCGCCGTCTGCTCTCAGCAGCCTCCTGGTGAACGTACAGGCGCTCCTTCCGCAGCCATGCCTGGTCGGTGGGGAGAGGAGGGGGCTGCCCTCTTTTTTGGGTGCCTCTGCACCCCAAAAGAGGAGAAACAGGGCTGCAGGTAGCAGTAGCGAGGCCCCTTCCCTCCCTGAGCCTCCTGCCAACCCTTTACAGCATGGCTTAGCAAAATTGGCTGAATCTGCAGCAAAGATGTTCAGCCACAGCTCTGTTCTTCCTCCGTGGCCTTTTGTGTCCAAAGCCAAAAAACTGGGGGGGGTTGAGGGTAAAAGCAGGGGATCTGGTTGAGGGAAGTGCCTCCTCCCAGATGCTGAGACAGGGACCACCGAAACTTGGGCAGCTGCTGCGGCAGATTTAGGAAGGGGGACGTTGCTCAGCTTTATGGTGCCTTGTTGCTTGGTAACAGTTTTTAGGAGGTGGAGCTGAAGCCAGACTGGATTTGAAGCATCAGCCTGGGTTTTTTTTGTTATAATTCAAGGCATCGGGAGCGGAGCAGCCTGCTCCCTGCTGCTGTCTGCCCTCCCTCGGAGAACAAACTGCCCCTCTCTTCCCCACATCCCTCAGGGTCACTTCCCTTACGTGGCTTTGGTGGTTGGGGCTTTGCTCTGGGGTGAACTCCACGGAATTTATCTTCTGGCGGTGGCCAGGGTGCCCTGGAGCCACCAAAGTGGGAGCAGAGGGGCGGGTGGAGACCCACGGCTTCGTCCGAGGCTGTCGCTGTCCTTGCCCGGGGTGCACGCGGCAGCGAGCCGTCTCTCTGCTTCTTTCTCTTCCCGTCGGATTTATCTGTGCGGCGAGTCCAGCCAGCCTGGGGAAAGGAGACTCCCCCGTGTCCGTGCTCAGGAGGTGCTGAACCCGAGGGAGTCCCCTTTCAGCCTTCCTCTCCAGCTCCTGTCACCTTTTTTTTTTTTATTTTTTTATTTTTTTTTTTCCTCTTGCCCGTTGGTTTTGGTTACGGTCGT
>WHYT01015074.1:56065-87260 GCA_009806455.1 Tetrax tetrax | reverse complement strand
GTAGTAAAGCATTGTAAAACTCAATGCCAGGAATAAACAATTTTGAAAATAAAAAGAGAGGAAAACAGTTTTGTTGTGGTTTTAGTAGCAGGATACCTGTGATCTGCTGTTCCTTACCAGATGGACGCGAGCTTCTCTAAGAGATAAGAAATGGAAGTAGAAAAGTCATTTTCGTCGTCGTTATTAACGAGTTCAAGCCCCTTAGAATGGCTGAGAGGCAAATCTGAGTTGCGGCTTCTGAGATTTGGCCCGTAGCTGTAAACGGAGAGACGTTAGCTCGGTGGGGGCGTTGAAGGCTGGGACACGTCTTGTCCAGAAGGCATTTTCCTCAGGATTCACAGGGAGGTCTGCGTCTGATGTGGCCGTGGATTACACGCTTCCCACTGGAGCTCAGACGTGTCCCGAAGTGCCGTGGGATGCAAGAAAGGTCAGGCACGGACAAACACCAACCAAAGATCGCAGGGAGCAGAGCGGGGAAGGCCTGGCCCTGCTGAGCTGCAGGTCAGGATTTCTCCTCCTGGCCACTCACCGCCTCGCGCTTCGCTCCGATGTCCTTCGCGTTCTCTTCCCCTCCACGGCCCTGTCAGCGCTGCCCACCTCACTGCTGCCTCTCGATTTCTGCTCTCTTAGCACTGCCTTACCCCCGCTGCTGCCTTTCTCCTTTGCTCCTCTTCCACCCCCCCCTGTGACTTTTGGAGGTGCCCTCCTGCAGGTTTCAGTCTCTTCCCGCTCCTGCCCAAACACGAAGGCGGTGGGATTGACCCATACACGCTTTCCTGTATCCCATAGGAGATCGTATCCCGGCCCTCTTCTCCCGAAGGAAGAGTTCTGCTCGCCAGCACCGGAGGAGATGCTTTGGGCTGCATCTCCTCTTGAAATTGCTGGCTGTCCCCCAGCCGTAGCAGCCCCTGCTGCAGAGAAAGTGTTCCTCGTTCGGCAGATGCTGTCTCCCCACACCAGTTGCTGCTGGACCCTCGCACAGCACCCTGCCACGGCATTTTAGGAGATGTTCCACCTGCAGCTTTCTGCCTTCTCTCTGCCAGGGACAGAGCTGGTCCTGCAGGCCCCCGGCGCTGTGGGGTCTCTTGTCCCAAGGGCACCGCTGTGCTCTCAGCTTCTGTTCCAAAGAGAAGCACTGAGTGATCCGCTCTCCGTGCCTGCCAACATCGTCCCGTGCCACCAGCATCCCGTCATCCTGGGGAGACCTTAGAGCAGCCTCCCAGTGCCCAGAGGGGGCTGCAGGAAAGGTGGGGAGAGACTCTTCAGCAGGGCCTGCTGTGACAGGACGAGGGGTGATGGTTTCAAAATAGAGGGAGGCAGATTCAGATCAGATATTAGGAATTTTTTTTTTACGCTGAGCGTGGTGGAGCACTGGCCCAGGTTGCCCAGAGAGGCGGTGGATGCCCCATCCCTGGAAACATTCCAGGCCAGGTTGGCTGGGGCTCTGAGCAACCTGACCTGGTTGGAAATGTCCCTGCTCCTTGCAGAGGGGTTGGAACTGGCTGATCTTTAAGCTCCCTTCCAGCTCAAACTGTTGTATGAGTCTATGATAAAAAATTAAGGGAGTAGAAACTTCCCAGACTAAATCTGATTTTTCTAGGCTTTGCTAACCAGTTAGGCCTTTGTTAGAAGGTGGAAAAAGATCACTCTAAGGAAGGTAAGACACAACTGGAAAATGAAAAAAACACACTTTACCAATGTGGGGCAGACGCCGGTGGGCAAGCTCCAAAGAAGAAACCTCCCAGAAAAATGGCCCCGAAGGGCTGGGGAGAAGGAGCACAGCCCCTGCCTCTGCCCCGTGCAAACAGCAAAGGGCCTGCAGCCCTTTCTGCAGCCAAGAACTGAGGGGAATTGCTTGTCTCCATAGCTGCTCAAACCTTTGTGTCTTTAAAAAACAGATGTGGAGGCCGCTTTTTCCCCTTGCCGGCCGGTGTTTCCGGCAGGAGCGGCTGAAGCCCTGCCTGCTGTCCCGTGGGCAGAAGAGCTGGTGCAGTGCAGGCTCTTCTCAGCTTTGGCAGCACCGCTCCTGTCCCGAGGCGCTCTGCTCAGCGGTGCCACCCGAATGGACGATGTCACACAAATTGTGCCCTCTTACACCTTGCGGAGTCATTTACCAGTGGGACAGTGAGCCGAGGTCCGGTCGGGCTCACGGTTATCCACAGAAGCAGGAGCAATCCAGCGCAAAGCTTGCAGGTCCTGAGGCGAGCTGGCCAGGCTAGCAGTGAAATCCTTTCCATCTCAGAGGGGATTCTTCAGCACCTCAGTTCAAAGTATTCCAAAAAAAAAAACCTTCTGGGCTGAACTTCGATCAGTTTCGTGCATGTCGCATGGAGACTCCCACCACGTAAAACGCCTTTTCCCACTCCTGCTGCAAATCCTAGGCTCGGCTGTGCTGAGGTGCCAGGGCAACCTGTAAGTCAGCCAGAGCATTGTTCCTCCGTTGTCCTCTCCATCAAGGGACCAGACGGGTCAGTATCCACAGCAACAGTTATCAAGGAGCTAATTCTGGGGGTTTTCAGCCCAGGTCAAGAGCTCTAGAAATGCTCTTTTTCGTCCTGGTCCCATCCTGCAGAGCAGGTGCCCGTGACTGTGTGTCAGTGATCACGGGAGATCACAACCAGGAAGAAAATACGTGGAATCATTCTCATATTGGTTTTGAAACCCGCAGGTGAGTCTTACTATGAAATGATTGGACTCCTTTCACGATTGTCCCTCAAGTCAAAACTGAAAATAGAAGCTTGGCAGCAGTCAGGGAGCCCCGAGTTTATGATGGTATAGGGCAGGAAGGAGAAACTGCCCACCAGCGCCCAACAGATGTGCCCTCCGTCACCCACCGAGGCGACACAGCAGCAAGGTCTCTGCTACTCTGTCCTGTGGCACCAGCTGTCCCAGCTGTGAACGTGACCAGAAGATTGCCGAGCGTAGCAACGTGGAAGATAGGATTTATCATCACACGTCGTCATAAATTCTTCCAGTCAAGCATCCTGCTGCAGAACAACCTGGGATCTTAAACTTCAGAGAAAGGCAAAGAATAAACTGAAGCCACAGAGCAAAATCCAAATCTAACTACAAACTGTTGCTGAAAGCAGCAGTCCTGCCCTGCGCCACGAGCAAGTGGCTAGCTGTTCTCCGACGTGCAGTTGTGCCTAGGTTGGATCACCTGATCCGAAAGTAATTTCTGCCTTCACCGAGCGTTACTCGGCATCTAGGGCTGAGCTGATCTGGTTCTCTTTAAAATCATTCATGCCAACAGAAGGAAACGGGCTGGAGGAAATCCCCCAGAAGAGGACAAAACCATCTCTTTCACTGGCAGCATTGCCTGAAAATTCATGCAATGCAAAGAGGAGCGCTGAGGAACTTCCTCAGTTGCATTTCGGGTTGCTTGGAGGGGTCCCAAAAGGGTTCCCATCAGCAGTCACCAGCAAAGTCTGGTTTGTGAAAGCGAAGCCAGCAGCCGAGCCCCAGCGTTCCCCAGTGCTGAGCCCACCTCCTCTGCCTGCAGCACACACACCTGCACCCGGGACTGTTCCCGGAGCTGAGCTGTGCTCCTCCTCACCAGCTCTGCCAGGTCTGATGAAGGTACGCGTCCTTCCTTCCTCTCTCATTGCCCGCCGTTAGCTTTTGTTGTGCCTTGTTCCACGCTCTCAGTCTCTGTTTGCGCCTCCTTACCCCTCACCTCACCGTCACCTCCCCCCCGAAGCTGCCCAGCAGCAGGAGGCTCTGCTGGGCTTGCAGAGCATCTCCTCCCCGCCTGCTCGCTCCTCTTTGCCTGCCTGGGTGACAGGTGCCCAAAGCAGCTGCTAGAGCTGCTCACACAGATCCAGCATTTTCTCCGCTGCTGAGGCGTGCAGAGGCGCTGGTTTGGCAGAGGGACCCCAGCAGCAGAAGTCCAGCAGCGGCCAAAAAGCTTGGAGGGTCTTAACAAACCCCTTGGCATCACGTGTGCCGGCTCCAAAGTGATCGGCCGTTTCCAGAGTCCTTTGCCATTCATCCTTTTGTCCATTCATCCTTGCTGGATGAATCAAATCCAGGATTGTCACAAATTTAAAACCTAACAGAAGTGACTTTTAAAGTGACTTGCTCTTGTTCTCAGTTAAGTGTGTTTAAAGCTAGGTTAGTCCGACAAACTGTGAAAACTTTTATTCTTTAAATAAAGCAAAGGTTGGGGGTTTTGGTTTTTTATTTTTAAATTAATGGATTTTTTTCTACAAGAAGCAAAGGCATTAATGGGAATTTCAGTGTAAAAAGATCCAACCCTGAAAAAGGATTGCCAGGTTTCACAGACTGAAAAAGCTCATCCTGCTGTTTTGCTGAAGTGGTTTTATTTTTTTGATATTTAGCACCCCATCTCCTCTCAGACTCTGATTTTTCTGTTGTAGGCGTTAGCTGGTTTTGGTGCAGACCTGGATGTCGCTCAGAGCACAGCCTCACAAACAGCTGTGAGCACGACGGGCGCGGTGGGGACCTGCCACTGCCACCAGGTGGGATGCAGGAGACAAACTTCAATACCAGGACTTCGCTTGACCAAGACGGTCAAAAGCTTCGCCATCGCTGAAGATCGGACTCATCCTTTCCTTGAGGCACATGTTTCTGGAGCAGACCATCGCACAGTTGCCCCGCTTCAAGCTCGCAGCCATGCCGATCTCAGCAGGAGGCTGAGGGATTGGCATCGGGGGCAGAAAAGAAAAGAAGAGGGATAGACCCAGATGTTTGAGCTCAGTCCCAGGCTGGGAAGGTCCTGAGCTCAGCCAGCGTTGCAGAGCTCTCTGTGGGATATTGAGGACAACGACAGGGTGGTCATGGGATGGTTAAACAAAGAGAAAACAGGCGCTTTTCGGGCAGAAACCCAGGCAGCGCTGACAGCTATCGGCAGGCCCTGAATTGCTCACTCTCATGTTCCCAGCTTGATAAAAACTTCCTGGGCAGTTTGGGCTTCCCAGCCGCGCTAGTCAGCCCGCTTGCACCTCCGTCATCTGCCGTAGTAAATCAGAGACTCCGTGTTACGCCCTGGTTCTACCTGTCCGTGCTCCGGGGATGGGCTGCTATAAACATCTCCTCTCTGGCCGTGAGAGGGCCAGTAAATCTCCCTTCGACGCGTGTCTTCACCAAGAAGGCAACAGTAAATTTCCTGTAAGTAGTTGAGAGAGGAGGAACAAGGAAAGAAACAGGATATTCATGCACGTCATTACACCTGCTTGCAAGGAAGAAGAAAGCCTGGCACCCCCCTCTAGCAGTCAGGTTCTGGCTCCATTTTCCACCAGGCCATTGCTCCCTGCTCCAAGCCCATGGGCTGCCCCGCTCAGTGCCCACTGCCCTCCCAGTGCCTCCCAGGCCGGCTGTGCTGGAGGTGCCCACTCACCCCTGCACCTCCTCACCCCGAGATGGCATCTCCCCGCCGTGGCTGCTTCCTGCTTGGGAACTCGCAGAGGAGATCCCCGGGAGCTGCAAGCACAGTTCCCAGGCTGCTCCCTGCCACTTTCAGTTCCCCAGAGTACTTTTTTTTTTCAGAGAGACAATCTCCCTCTGTACCACACGCTCACCTTCTCCTCTTTGATCCCCGTTCATCCTCCTTGGCCGTATGAACGGCAGTGTTCTAGGGTCAGCTGCCAGTTACAGCACTGCCCCAGGGGATCTGGTCTTGGCTGGGGCTTCCGTGCCGCCCCGTTGCTCAGGACGGTCCCAGCAAAGCTGCCAGCCTGCTGCTGCAGAGGAAGGGAAAACACCGTCACTGAAAACCGTGTTCAGGTGAGGACCGCTGTTCTGCTCGTGGTGGCACACGCGGGTCAGAAGATGCTCTGTGGGCTCCTGGGGCTCCCCGGTCGCGGGATCCTGTCTGCAAAGACTGTCCCCTCTCTTGCTGCAGAGGTGGGGGTCAGGGTGCGTGGGGACAAGAGCAGCTTTCCAGAGGTCCCCGGGACTGCCGCACCGAGCAGCCCCGCACTGACAGCAGGCTTTGGGTGGCTCCGTCTCCAGAGCCAGCTTTGCCTGACCTGCAGGCTGGAAGACAGCTGTAAAAAAAAAACCCCACGAAAGCGACCCGAAGGCACACACCCCCACAGCCATTGATTCTGTTGTAGTTTCACTTGTTCTCAGCTCAGCCTGGTTGGATCCCCAGGGAACACGTGGTGGGAGGCCGGAGGAGACACAGACAGCCACTTCCCGTTTCGCAGTGTCAGTGCCAGGGTGGCTGGTGACAAAGGGCAGGAAAGTACGTGACTGGTGGAGGACAGAGAGCAAGATCACACGTGTATGTGAGGGGAGCCCCACAGGGATTTGTTCTGAGACCTGGGCAGCTTAACACACATGTTCTGGAAGAGTCAGAGCTGGAAGGGACCTGGAGGAGCTACTCAAAGCGTTTTGACCCCAGCACAGGCAGGTAGAAAACAGCTGCTTTTTGAAGAGCAACTGAGCGTCAGAGATGCTGCAGCCTGGGAAAGAGACGGCCGAGGTCTGAAGCTGGCAGTGGTCTGGGGAGGAGGAAAGGGCTGATTGTTCACTGCACAAGAACAGTGGCACCCCGAACAGCGCTGGCCCGTAGCACCTTCAAAACAAGCAAAATGACTTCTCCACCCAACGTGTAACTGGGGCCTCAGTGCCACAGGATACTGCGGTGCGAGAGTTTACAGGGGTTCAAAAGAAGACTGAGCAAATCACAGACTGGGTCTCTAATGTTTACTAAACAGATAAAATCTCTCTCTTAGGCAGGAAGTTCTGGGCCACAAAGGAAGGAAGAATCTTCACGGCTAAGGGGCATGCAGCACTCAGAGCCGCCCCACGATCCGGGGATGCATTGATGGCCCGTGCCGCCATCAGGATTTTAAACTCGGCATTGCGGAGGGGTCACAGCCTGGGGTCAGGACAAGGCAAAGGCTCTCCCAAGCTGGGCACGTCCCTGGAAAGGCGTCCCGTCTCCAGGTGGGCTCTGTGAGTGAAGACCAGGACCCTGCATGATCTGGAGGGGGAGGGGGCAATTACCAAATCCTTTGTCCAGGACACCTCCCTGGTTCCCCCGACTGCCACCCCTTTAGTCCTGCGGCGAAACTGCTTTGCTGAGTGAGAGACAACGTGTGCTTGGGAGCCGGAGGAAGCAGCTCAAGCAGCTCACCTGCTTCTGCAAGATGGCTCCTCACAGCATCAGAGAGAGCGATCCAGTTCACACAGCCCAGTGCAGCACAGAATATTGCAGGGCACTTTATTTTTGCGGGGGTGGGCAGTAAAGCAAGCCCTGTCGGTGTGCAGCACCTCTGAGGGGACACTGGTGGTGCAGCTGCAGCGCTGAAAACACCAACGGCAGCACCTTTTAGCCAAGGCACCAAAACCACTTTTTAACACCAGCCTGGCATCCAAACCCCGTCCCCGCCGGCGTTCCCGGTGTAAAGCCGTCACGGGGCAGGCTGCCTTTCGGCTGAAGCCAGCAGCTCCCCTGGCTTTTCCAGGGCAACAGCACACGAGGCAAAAGAAGAAAGGAGCGAGCGCTGCGGCAGTGCCCGTCTTGCAGCAGCAGCCGGCTCTGTTACGCCAGGAGCAGTCCCTTACCCAGGAGATGCCAGGGAAGGCGCCGCGTTCCTGGCCTGGGTTTTGGCTGGGGACGTGCCACATGCAGCCAGCACCGGCTCCCAACCGCCCTCAGCCGCACGGGGCCAGCGGCCAGGCCCAACTCCTGCGTTAATCCGCCTAAGGCACCTCGTACCGAGCGGCCAGGGGGTCTCCAGAGGTGGGGGAGGCTTCACGCAAATTCACAGCATCTGGCTGCCTGCAAGGCATCTCACCTCCTACCACTGCAAAATGTTCAGTCTTTTTCCAGGTTATTACAAACTCTCAGGCATTTCCCCCAAATCCTTCCCTGTCCAAACCAAGTCCTGTCTACAGCTGTCCACTCCACCCGTGGGCACTGGGATCTCAGGAGAGGCTGATCCCTTCTCCAGCCCCAACCAGTACACCAAGGCCCTTCTGGAAACCAGCCTGCGTCGCGTTATGGGCCAGCTCAGCTCTTCCGGATGCTCCCAAGGGTGGGAGCTGTCACACTCTACGTTAAGGAGAACCTTGAATGTCTAGAAGTCAGCTACAGCGATTGCGGAAGCCCTGTTAAATGCCTCTGGGTCACGATCAGAGGGGCATCTTGCAGTAGGCATCTGCTGCCGACCTCCGAACCAAGACGATAAGGCCAACGAAGGATTATCTGGGTCACTTAAGCAAGCTTCAGATCAACAGGATGTGGTTCTTACAGGTGACTTCAACTGCCCAGGCGTTTGTCGGAAGAGCGGTGCAGCGGCTCATGCCATCCATCATTTCCTAGAATGCGTGGAGGACTGCTTCCTCATGCAACTGTCAGATGTGCCAACCAGACATTTCGGCACTGCTGGGCTCGCTACCCACAAACGGAGAAAACCTGCGTCGTAACACCTCGGTGTGCGGGGTTCTGTGTAGCGGGGGGCATTGCAGTGCTGGCTTCCGCGAGGAGCTGCCAGAAGTTTCCCTTTGTCCGGTGGAGCCTGTCGGCTCTAGGGTGGACCCGCCACTGGCCAGGGCTGAGCCAAGCAGTGACAGTGATAACGCCTCTGTGATAACGTATTTAAGAAGGGGAAAAAAAAACCTCAGAAGTGTAGGCAGAGAGGAGGAGGCACGGGCCTTTCGGGTCTTGCCCTCCAGCCTCCTGCCGTCTGCACCTGGCTCGGTCTGGCCCAGCCAAGAGCAAAAGAAGAGAAGAGAGGAGATACAAGAGAACCTGAGAGGAGTCTGCCTGGGTACAATTGTGAAGAATTTCTTGTGAGAAGAATTTCTTGTGAGAGGAATGGCTGCAGACACCAAGGTCAGTGAAGGAGGGGGAGCAGTAATGCGGCTCCTGGCCAAGATTCCCCTGCAGCCCGTGGTGATGGCCGTGGTGGAGCAGGTTGTCACCCTGCAGCCCATGGAGGCCCCCGGAGGAGCAGAGATCCCCCCGCAGCCCGGGGAGCCCCCGGAGGAGCAGAGATCCCCCCGCAGCCCGGGGAGCCCGCGGAGGAGCAGAAATCCCCCCGCAGCCCGGGGAGGACCCCACGCCGGGGCAGGCGGGTGCCCCAAGGAGGCTGTGGCCCGTGGAGGCCCCGCTGGGGCAGCCGTTCTGGAGGGGCTGCACCCGTGGTAGAGATGACCCACGCCGGAGCGGTTTCACGAAGAACTGTGGCCCGTGGGAGGGACCCCACGCTGGAGCAGGGGAGGAATGTGAGGAGAAAGGAGCGGTAGAAAATAACGTGTGATGAAGTGACCGTAACCCCCATTCGCTCTTCCCGCCTGTGCCGCTTGAGAGGGAGGAGGTTAGAGATAGTTGGAAATGAAATTAGGCCCAGGAAGAGTGGAGAGGTGGGGGGAAGGTGTTCTTAAGATCTGTTTTTTTTCTCTCATTATCCTACTTTGGTTCTGTTGTTAATAAATCAAATTAGTTTTCCCCAAGTCAAATCTGTTTTGCCTGTGACAGTGACCTGAATGATCTCAACCCTCCTTATCTCAGCCCTGGAGCCTTTTGTTATATTTTCTCTCCCCTAGTCCCTTGAGGGATTGAGAAGGTGAGTGAGCGACTGCATACTGCTTGGTCCCCCTGGGGCTAAACTACAACGCCTGGTTGGTGATAGCCGTGGCTGCAGTGATCACACTGTTGTGGAGTTTGGGATCCTGCTGCGCACGCTGACGGTTAGTACTAAGACAGGTTTTAGAAGAAGAAACTTGCTCAGAGCTCACTTGGGAGGGATTCCGTGGGAAGCCTCCATGGAGGATATAGGAGCTAGCGAGTGCTGGCAGTTTTTCAAGAATGCTCTCCTGGAAGCACAAAAACTGTTCACCCCTTTAAAGGTAAGGGAAACAGTCTGCTCAAAACCAGAAGAGAAGCGTACCGGAGATAGAAATGTGGATGAATACCCATTGAGAACTTCAAGGGCATTGCCAAGGTGTGCAGAGATGCAGCTAGAAAAGCAAAAACTCAGCTCAAACTGAAATCAGCCAGAGATGTCAAAAACTGCAAGAAAGGGTTCTTCAGGTACGTAAATGACAAGCAGAAACAGAGGAAAATGTTGGCCCACTGTTAAACAGAGGAGGTGAATTAGTCACCAACAACGCTGAAAAGGCAGAAGTTCTCAGCCTCACCTCTGTCTTTACCAGCACTGTTGGGCCCCAGGCCTTGGGAACAAAAACCCAGGTTGACGCAAACGCAAGCCCACCATCAGTGAAGGAAGAGCTGGTGTGTGAACTACTACAGCCCTACAAACCGGTGGGCCCTGACGATATCCGCCTGAGGGTGTTACGGGAGCTGGCTGACGTTGTTGCGAGGCTGCTCTCCATAATCTTTGAAAGTGGAGATCAGGGGATGTCCCAGAAGACCAGAAGGCGGCTAATGCCACCCCTTCTTGTGGTTTAACCCCAGTCAGCAATCGAGTATCACGCAGCTGCTCACTCACTCTCCCCTTCCCAGTGGGATGCGGAAGAGAATTGGGAAGAAAGGAAAACTCATGGGTTGAGATGAAGACAGTTTACTAAGACAGTAAAGGAAGATGATAATAATAATTAAATATAGGGATAATAAGATATAGAAAATGAACGATGCACAATTTCTCACCGCCCAATGACCCAATGAACAATACAGCCCGTCCCATCTACAAGAATGGCTTAAAGGAGGATCCAGGAAATTATAGGCCCATCAGCCTTACTTCAGTGCCTGGGAAAGTTATGGAATGAATCCTCCTGGGGGCTATCACAAGTCAAATGAAGCACATGACTGGGAAAAGCCAGCGTGGATTCACCAAGGGCAAACCTTGCTTGACAAACCTGATCACCTTCCATGACAAAGTAACCTGCTCAGCTGATGTGGGGCGAGCGGTGGACATTGCCTACCTGGGTTTCTCCAAGGCTGTCGATATGGTTTCCCACAGCCTCCTCCGAGAGAAACGGATGTCTAGACAAGTGCTCTGGGTGGGGAACTGGCTGACAGGCCGTGGTAAACAGCTCCGTTTCAAACTGGCAACCTGTCACAAGTGAGGTCTCTCGGGGATGGAGATTGGGCTGTTGGGCTCTGCGTAAGTGATCCGGGTGATGGGATCAGGTGTGTCCTGATGAAATCTGCTGATGACACCAAACTGAGTGGGGAAGTGGACGCTTCAGAAGGGAAAGCCACCCTGCAGGAAGACCTGGATAGGCCGGAGGAGTGGGCTAACAGCAACCTGATGAAGTTCAACAAAGACAGATGTACGGTCTTGCACCTGGGAAAACATCATCCGGGAGCGCAGCACAGGCCGGGATCCACCCGGCTGGGGAGCAGCTCTGTGGAAAGGGACCTGGGGGTGCTGGGGGACAACAGGCTCAGTGTGAGCGCGGCAAAAAAAGCTGACAGGATGCTGGGTTGCATCAACGAGGGCATCGCCAGCAGAGATAAAGAAGTCATTACCCCACTCCGCTGCACACTGGTCAGGCCACACCTGGAACGCTGTGTTCAGTTTTGGTCCCCGCTGTGCCGAAAAGACGTGGGCAGGCTGGCCAGGGCCACAGAGATGACTGAAGGTCTGGTAAGCCTGCCGTGTGAGGAGAGGCTGAGAGAACGGGGTTTGTTCAGCCTGGAGAAAAGAAGGCTTACGGGAGACTTTATCACGGTGTTCCAGTATCTAAAGGGTGGCTACAAAGAACATGGAGACTCCCTTTTTACAAGGAGTCACATGGAAAAGACAAGGGGTAACGGGTGCACGGTAATCCTGGGGAGATTCTAATTGGACACGAGGAAAATTTTTCACAATGAGAAACATCAGCCATTGGCATAATCTCCACAGGGAGTGGTGGATTCCCCAACACTGGACATTGTTAAGATTTGGGTGGACAGGGTGCTGGGCCATCTTGACTAGACCATGCTTTTGCCAAGAAAGGTTGGACCAGATGATCCTTGAGGTCCCTTCCAAGCTGATTTTCTATAATCCATATGATTCTACGATTCCCTGCCTTCAAGCACCTTTGCAGGCCCAGCAGACAGCTTAGTTCTTGCTGCGTTTGGACAGTGACTAAACCATGGGTGGTCTGGAGAGCCAGGCTGGACCACAAGTTCCTACATCTCTCCCTGGGTGCTCAGAGGGACGTCGTGGGGTCCTCGGAATACCGGGAAAGGTGAGGTAGGACGGGCTGAGAACTGGCACCCAGGCAACACCCAGCCGCAGAGCTGCCCTGGCCCTGGCCCGTCCCCACTCACGGCAGCACAGCAGACCAGGGACGTCTCCGATGCCGTAATGGGGTGGGTTTGCTGTGATTTGTCCACCCCAGGAGCCTCCCAAGGATGCATCGCTGGGACGCTGCTCCAGATGCAGGGGTGGGGAAGGCGAGGATGCCCCGTGCATCCAGTAAGCACCAGCTGATGTGGGTGCTGCTCTCTGGTCAGGAAAAGGCCACGGCACGTGGTGGGTGAGGGGTTTGCGCTGCCTGTCACACCGGTGGGTTAAAAACCTCTGGAGTGAGAAACTGCTGATCTCGGTGGGGTCTGCAGCGTAGCTGTTTTTATAGATTGCTCTACAGAGAGCTGATTTCTTTGCTCAACCGCATCTCAGACAGAGGTGTCAGCACAAGCCTGGTTGGAAGTGCCACAGCACTGGTCTGCGGAGGTCGCTTCCCGGGTTTTTTTATGCATCTAAAATCTTCTGGCATCACGCATGACATCTTGTTCCCTCCCCTTGAGGGAATAACAGCAAGCAGGGAAAAAAGGGAATTTCAGTCAAGGCACAACCTGGAAATGCAAACTGGCTGCTAGACCAAGGCCAGGGAGGGCAGAGCGGCAGCGTTGGTGCTCCTGCTCCTTGCTGGCTGTGCAGAGGCACTGGGCGGCGCTGGGCTCTCCGTTCCCAGGCAAGCTCAGACGTCACAGGGGTCCAGCCGTTCAAATCTCATTCCTGGAGTTTAGGCTCGGCTCTTGGACCGGGCACCACAGCTCTGCGCCACCAGCACCGTCCCACCCTGGAAGGGCTGAGGGGTGGCTGGCGCTGGTTCAAGAGTGAAGCGTGTGGACGTGACGCGATGTGGCTGAGAGCATGGGAGCTCTCATTTTGTCCCCGTCTGCTGCTGGCCTGCAAGCTGCAGATGCAATTCCCCTTTGCTGCGACCCTCACCTCCCTCCAGCCTTGTCACCTGCCTCTACAGGCTCTGGCAGACAAAGTCTGGCAGACTGCTTTTTTATTTGCAATTAGCACCCCGGCAACAGCTACACACCAGGCGAGGGAGGGAAAGGCTGGCGCAGAGCAGAAGTGAAAGAGGGACAAAGTACGATGGCTGTTAGCGGCAGAAGGTAGAACCGAAAGCGAGAGGCCAGGCTTCTTGGGCGGGAGAGCCTCCCGCTGCCCGCGGAGCCGCGAGAAGAGGACGGGGGAGCCGAGCAGCCTCCTCCGCTGCGCTGCGAGAGCCAGCTGGAGCTGGTGAGGGAAGCCCAGGCGGCAGGGACAACCCAGCGCAGGACGAGGAGGTGATTCGCGCGAGCCTTTAGCCAGCCTGTGCGCTGACGCAGCAAACAACGCGTGGGCTTTGTGCACAAGCCCTGCCCGGGCTGGGAGCACAGGGGAGCCCTGTGAAGCAGGTTTGCCGCGGTTCCTCAGGTACCACCAGAACAGACTCCTGACGCAAGTAGCGCACTGCCCGTCTCTCTGGGCTTCCATTCCTTCCTCCCACCCTTTGGGTTTGCAAACACTTGAATTACATCTGACCTGCGGGCACGTCCGAATCAAGAGCCTTGTGCTGGGTGTCCGCTGCAGCCTGCGGAGACCCCCGGCAAGGTGCCTGCAAGTCTGTGGGGACTGCAAGGGTCCCTTGGCAGTTCCCTGCATCCACGGGCATTCCTGGGCAGAAAGCAATTGGACCCGAAGCATGTTCTGGGCAGCCACCATCTACCCAGTTTGGCTACGCAGAGGCTGCAGGAGACCGTGCTGAAGGCTTTGCTGAGGTGAAGGTTCTCCCCTCACCCGCACAGCCAGCCATCTCATCTCGTAAGGCACAGAGAGGGCGCGATGTGCCCTTCTGTAAATCCCTGCCGGTTGTTCCCTTCCCTTCAGGTGCGTGGCAGTGACTGCTGGGAGGATTTGCTCCATCACTTTCCCAGGGACAGAGGTGACGTTGGGCAGGCTGTAGTTCACCAAACTCTCCTTCTTGCCCTGATCAAAGTTGTGTGTGATGTTTGCCTTTTTCCACTCACCAGGAACCTCCCGATTGCTACGATCTTCCAAAGAGCTCAGAGAGGAGCCTTGCCAGGGCATCGGCCAGCTCCCTCAGCACCTTCGAGTGCATCCCACCCGGTGCTGTGGGCTTGTGGATGTGTGTCCCAAGTCAATCTTCCTCTAGGACAGGAATGCTGCTACACTGCTGCTAGGACCAGGAGCCTGGGAGGCCTGAGGGCAAACCTCAGCGATAACAACTGGGTCAAAGAAGGCCTGGAGTACCTCGGCAGCTCTGGGTCTGCGGTCAGTAGGTCCAGGGACCTGAGAAGCTTGAGGGCCTGGCTGCAGGATCACCAGTGCCCCCCGCTGCACTGCCTCTGAGCCAGCATCTCCTGGAGCTGCGTGGGGAGGGGAGGACCCAGGGCGCTCTTTCCTAAAATGAATTTGCTTCTGTTTCACCCCTGGAAACCTGCTGCACCTAATAAATTCAGCCTTTGAAATCTGCTGCACTTAATAAATTCAATCTCAGTAAATTCAGGTTTCCTTCCTCATTCCAGCTCGGCCCAGCCCTGTTATGACGTGACAGATATGTCGAGGCTTTCCAGAGACAGAAACTCATGGATGTGGAAACCCGAAACATCCTGCTAGCGCTGCCCAGGGATGGGATTTCCCGTGGGCTGGGAGACCTCACAAGTGCCCTGCGTGGGAGGGCTCTGGTGCTGTCTGCAAGCTGCTGCAGCCACGGTAGCTCCTTTCATTTTCATTTTCCCCAGCGCTGGGAACGGTGCAGCTCCATCCGTGGCACCAGAAAAAGCCTGTGCAGAGCTCCCGGTGTCTGTCTGCAGCAGCCGCCTCCGAAAAGAGCTGCAGCTTCCCAGGCTGGAGAACAGAGCCCGTTAACCGCAGCGCAGGAAACCCAGGCAGCGCCAGGTCTCTGCTCAGGTGAGCGCGGCAAGCGGAGCGACGGCCCCGTGGCTGCAGAGGAGGGAGTGCTGGCGTAGGGTCGGCATCGATTTGGGAGTGGGGTGGCCACCCAGGCTCTGTCTTGCTGGGCCCATTTGGCTCGGGGGACAGCCCCGAGGTGGCCTGGGCAGCGCATGAGGGAACCTCTCCAGAAGCGGCTGCGTTTCAGCAAAGGAAGGGACGGCTCTGTGGTGTGCTTTGGGGAGCTCAGTGAGCGCTGGATGTGCACGTGTCCCCCCTTCTCCGCTCCCCACCGCGCTGCTGCAGGCGCCGGCGACACCAGCTGCTGCTGACCCCGACTCTCTGCTGCAGATGTCTCAGGAATCGCGGTGGCCGAGCTACCCCACCGCCTTGCTCATCCCCAAGGCCCGGGGACGGCGAGCGCAGTGTGCCGTGTACCTGCTCCTGGCTCTCTGCGCCGCAGCACTGTACCTCACCGGGCAGCCCCTCGTGCCCACCGCTCGCAGCCTCACCTCCCACTTCGCAGCCCTGCAGATCGGGGCGCTGCTCAAGGGCGCCTGCTACCTGGCCGAGGAGATCTTCCACCTCCGGTCCAGGTGAGTCCTGGGGGGAGGCTGTGTCCCAGCCTTCTGGGGCCACCCTGGGCACAAGTGCAGAGCAGTCCCTGGGTGTGGGGAGGGATCTGCTCTTTGTTTCTCCCCCCACACGTGCCTTCCGTGGCAATGCTCTGCTGTGTCCCGGCAGCACACCAGTCTCCATCAGCCTTGTGTCGTTCTCAGCTCCTCATCCTCTCCTCTCCCTTCTCCTGCCTGCCCAGCTCCCCTTTATCTCTACGGGCTTCTCCCTCTCCCCTCTGAGGGAGCTCCCTAATGTGCCTTTCACCTGGGGACCACGTCTCAGCCTCAGCCTTCCCCCGCCGCCCACTGCCAGAGGGCACGGGGCTGCTGGAGGTCATCTCCTCTTGCTGTCCGGGGCCACGCCGCATCTGCTCCCCTCCGAGACCCACGGGTGCTGCAAGAGCTCCAAGCCCTCTCCTGGCTGGGGAAACCCGGGGGTTGCTGAGCGGGGTCCCACGCTGCTCTAGGAGCTCAGCGGCACCGGCAGGGAGGTGGGACCATCCCCTGGCCAGTGCCCCGTGGGCTGCAGATGGGGATGGCGGGTGGGCGGCCGCCAGCCTGTCTCCTGTCTCCCTCTCCCACCCAGGCACCACGGCAGCTTCTGGAGGGCGCTGAGCGCCTGCCTCCCCCTGCGCTGGCACGTGTCCACGCTGCTCATCTGCGGCTCGGCCTACGTGGCTCTTCTGGACGGAGATGGGCAGCCGCTCGGCCTCCAGCTCGGGCTGGCCAGCCTGTGCCAGCTCCTCATCCTCGCTCTGGGGCTCCACGTAAGGCTCCAACACGTCTAACCTGGCCCGGCATCCTGGGGAGCGCAGCAGCAGTGGCGAGGGCACGTGGCCCGCCTCGGCGCAGCCCCTGCACGTACAGCCCACCCGCGTGCAGCCCCGCAGCGAGAGAAACGCTCTCGTTAGCTCAGCTCAGAGCTGATCTCCTCGGCTGCATGCTGCCACACGCGCTCGCAGGAGGGCCAGGCTGCCTTTTAATGAGCACAGCCACCCCTGGGCGCTGGCGGCAGCGCTGCCGCAGCCCGAGCCCCGCTGACACAAAAAAAAAAAGGGGTATTTTTAAATCTGTCAGTCAAGCTGGGGCTTGAGGGGAAAGGGCAGCCTGCGTGGTCTCCAAAGGGTTAATTATCAGGCGTGCTGTGGGCCGCAGAGCCAAGCTCCAGGTAACTCTGCAGCACCGGGAAGCCTCTGGAAGGGCAGAGGGGTCACGCAGTCTACGGAAAGGTGCTGTGGGGAGCTTTGGGAGCCATCAGGTGCCTGCGGGGACTGAACACCCGTTTCCATCCGAATGAACACGCAGAGCTGGCAGGGGCCACCGGTGGCCCTGGAAATCCCACCACCAGTCACTGCGATGTCTCCTCCCGCGTGCTGGGAGCACTGGGACACGCGATCGCAACGGAGGGTGCAGCCAGGAGAGCGCCCGGCTCACCCCAGCATCAGCTTCCTTGTCTGCAGGGGCTGCGCCAGCCGTGGAGGGCTCTTGGCCCCACTGCCCAGCGTGGCTGCGGAAGGGGGCAACAGGGTTGCTCACCCTGCAGATCCTTCTGGAGAGGGCAGCTGCCTCTAATCCCTGCAGAGAACTGATGGCTGCAGAAGAGCCCGGGTGGCTGCTTTCATCACCACTGCTCTGTCTTTCCTTCCCTCCGCAGAAGCCCTCAGCAGTGGAGATGTCCGAAATGTCCGAGAAGTCCAAGCAGAATGTCGCCTATGGGCTTGCCTGGTCTTATTACATTGGGTACCTAAAATTAGTCCTGCCACGTACGTAGCTGCTTCCCTGCATTACCATGTCTACAGATAGAAATAGCTCCTAATAACAATGCTCCCACTTTTACAGCGTTAGCGGGGAAATCGGGAGCAAGGTAGAAAGCAGCTGCACTCATGCTGGGCACCTCTGCCCGATGTTCTCTTCCATCAGGGCTGAAAAATTTGATGGAGGAATTCAGCAAAGCCAACCCCAACGTGCTGGCATGCAGGGAGACCTGGAAGCTCCACATCTTGGTCCCTCTGAGCTGTGATATCTACGATGACCTGGAGAAAGCTGACAGCAATATCCAGTACGTGACGGACCTCACTGAAACCATCCTGACCCGAGCTGGCATCAAAAAAAGGGTCTACAAACACAGCCTCTACGCCATCAGGGATAGAGACGACAAGGTATTACTGAGTGCAGCGTCGGGACAGCGTGCATCAGCCCAAAGGTCTTCCTGGCCTCAGGTCCCAGCCTAGAACTGGCTGCAAGGCCAAGACAGGGATCCCGCTCCTGTTAGATACTCCCAGCTTTCAGCAGTTTTCTGTGAGACGGAGAGGTCCCATCCGTGCTGGCCATCGACACCCCTTCCTCCTGGCTGCCTCCATCCCAGCCCTTGCAGGATGCTGGGTTCACATAACCCCCTCCTGGAGTTGATTTAAGTCCAGAAAATGGCAGAAAACTGAGCAGAAAAAAAAAAAAAAAAGCAGATCTGGGGTCCAGAGCATCACTTCCCACAGGACAAATGAGTATTTCCTTTTGTTGTGAAGAGATGCTTGAAAACGTCAGTGTGAGTCATTATATAATTGGACCTTCTCCCCTTCCCCTAGTCACCTCTTCTCCGGGCTGACGAGCCCTAAATCCCTTCGTCTCACATTGCGTTCATCCCCTTCCGCATCTCCAGGCAGGTGGGCCTCTGCCCCTGCGCCCCTGTAGAAGGGGTCCTGCTGACACGGCCGTGGACGGAGGCGTCAGCAGAGTGATGTTCCTCACCTGGGTCTCCCTAATTTGCCCTTTGATGGTGGCTGAGCAGGGAGCTGCTGCTTTTAAAGCCCTGCCTGCAGGGACTCCAGAGCCTCATCCCTGGCCCTGCTCCCAGGGAAGTACAGCGAGCGTCGGGTTTTTCCTGCCGCAACGCATGCCCTCATGCCGTGTTTCATCTGCCCGTCTCCTGCTGAGTCACTCGGCTCCAAGTGAGCTCCAGCAGCTCTGCAGCCTGGACCTGTCCTGGCCGGCGGCGCGTTGTCAGTAAAATCTGTCCCTCAGCTTGCTGCCCGGTCGCTGGTCAATACGTGCAGGGCAGCGATGCTAGCTCCCGCCCCGGCACCTGCTCCGGGTCACTGCGCTGGCGGCTCTCCCACGCTGGCAGCTCTTGCTGCTACTTTGCATCTGCCCAGAGATCCCGTCCCTCTTCCTTCTAATGCACTTTGTTAAACTTTCCAGTTTGCCCAGTATAAGACTTACTGGTAATCCTGTTCCTCCTTGGAATTTTTATGGCTGTAACAAATCCCTCCTCAATTGTTTGATCAGCCTCCTTCCAGCTGTGCATTCACCTTGCCAGCATTTATCCTCTTCTCCGTTCTGCTCTCCATGAAGATGCTCAGACTTCCCCTTCTCTAGCAGAAAAGCCACCGAGAAGGTGTGACCAGACACGGGCAAGGGACGCCTCCACGGAGGACCAAACTCTGTGGGGACAATCACTCCCCAGTGAGTGCTCCCAAAACCGGTGGGGCCCCACGGAAGGAAGGCTGTACCGGCCGCCCTGCCAGGCCAGGGGCTCATTTCCCGCTCAACGCAGCGCGGGGCGACACTGGGGCCAGAATCGGTGTTCCTGTCCCGGGGTCCAGCACACAGCACGGGTGCAGGGCACGGCGCTGCCGAGGTGTTTCGAGGGTTCAGCCCAGCGCCAGGGCCCCCGGCAGCACTTTGCCAGGCACCTGGTCCTCCTGCCCCCACATCGTGTTCTCCTGTCCCTGCAGCTCTGGCACTGCGCCGTGGAGTACGCCACCCCGCTGCAGTCCCTCTACGCCATGTCCCAGGACGAGTGCGCTGCCTTCAGCCGGGAAGACCGCCTGGAGCAGGCCAAGCTTTTCTACAGGACCTTGGAGGAGATCCTGCAAGGCTCCAAGGAGTGCGCGGGTACCTACCGGCTCATTGCGTACGAGGGTGAGTGAGGGGAGGGCAGGGGTGCCCAGCGCGGTGGCTCTGCTCTCCCAGCCCCTCGAGCGCCCTCAGACCAGGGCACGCACGGGGAAGCTGGCAGGGTCCGCGCAGCTCCTTCCCGTTCCAGACGGGAAGGAGCGGGGCTTTCCCTTCTTCCTTTCTTCCTTTCATTTCCCGTCTCCTCACCTCCGCCAGAGCAGGACGGCTTGAAAACAGCTCGCTGCTTCTTGCTTAAATGAATCTTGGTGCTTTTCAGAGGAAACTTGGTGCTTTCCCTGACGGGGAGAGGCATTTCTATCCAGCGAGGTACTTCCCATCGCAATGGGCGCTACTGGGAACCCAGCACATGGTGCCTGTATTTTAGCCTCCCTTCCTGCACTCTGTGGTTTATTTTTTCTTCTGATGTGCAGAAAAGGGGAAGAGCTGCCGTTTGGCTTCTCAGGAAGTGCTGCGTATTTTGGGGCATCTCCCAGAGACTCTCCTCCCTGCCCAGACCAGTGAAGGTGGGTTTTCTCTTCCTTCTGTTACAGAGTCGGGAGAAGCAGACCCCCACTTCTTGTCCAGAGAGATCCTCGGGCACCTCTGGAAGCAGTGCCACGAGGAGTACACGGTGCACGAGGGGAACCAGCTGCACGCCCCGTCCATGACCTCAACAGAGCTCAATCTCCAGATAAGCCTATCGGACTTGCCGCAGCCGCTGCGCAGTGACTGCTTCTAAAGCACCGGTGCTGCCCGGCCCCGCACCCCTGCAGCAAGCGCCACCCTTCCCCAGCCTCCTGCAGAACTGTCCCCCAAAACCTCCCGTGCGTCCTGTTTACTGGGAACAGCTGACTCAAATCAGTCTCATATTTCCCATTTTCTTTGTTACGTGTATCTCATATACATATCCGTGCATGTTGTTTGTGTTGTTTTTTTTTTAATCTGCTTTCATTTCTATCACATAAAGCATTTTCCTCTGCCGTAAGTTGCCTTGTCCTGACCCTTGGGCACAATGTGCGTCCTGCCCTCGGACATCCTGCGGCGCTGGACGGGGCTTTGGACATCCCAGCCACCAGCGCGTGCGTGGGTGCTGGGTCCAGCGCATCCACACGCCCTGGCTGATCTGAGGGCTCCTGCAGGCACAAGCAGCACGCGCACGACTTCCAGGCTTGTGAGGGACGGAGCCCGCTCCCAGAGGACCGCCGGGGCCCAGCAGGCAACGGGGAAACCCAGTCCCCACGGTGGGCTGCTGCCAGAAGCCTCCCCAGTGGGGAAGAGAGCAAAATCCCAGAGGTGGCCCACGGGACCAGGGCTGGCCACGGGGCAGGGGAGCCAGCGGGTCCCTCAGCAACCAAGCGCGAGCGATGCAGCAGGGCCAGAGCGGTGTGCCGTGGGGCGGAATGGCGGCCCCGGGGCCCGTGGCTTGCCAGAGACCGCGGCAGAGCTTTGCTGTGGGGCAGCTTGGCGAGGCCGCAGAGCAGGGGCCAGAGCTGTGCCCCCACCGCTCCGTGCCGCCGTTTCCCCTTTTGCCAAGAGCTGAAGGAGGATCCTGCCAGGCAGTTCCGCCCTGGGAGGGAAGGCAGGGCAGGAGGCAGCTGAGTTACTCTCTGACGTTGCAGCATCCCTACGTGGATGTGATTCCTTTGGTCCCTCCCAACTCCCAGGACTTTGGCAAAAGGATTGAGGGGCCTGGAGAGCAATCCTGAGACAAACCAAACAGCTGGACGTCTGCGGTACCAGTTCTTCACATACCGGTACAGCAGCTCTGGCGCTGGCGGCGGGCTGCGTGCAGGCGAGAAGGCCGCTCCCGTGGGCAGCACGGCAGCAGATGCTGCTGGGAGCCCGGCTTAAGAGCGGTGCCTCCACGGGCGGCTCAAAGGGCACCACGACAGCGCTCCTCCAGCCCCCTCTGCTCCACAAAGAGCTCACTGGGCTCATCTCAGGAGCACACCCACACCACCCAGGACTCCCCGCTGAGCGGAAGGAGAAAAACCTGGGTGTACAATTTTGAACAGAAGCTTGGATGACTGCAATTTCTGCTGGGAAGAAGGCAGCCTGGAAAACCCTCCTGCTGCCTTCAGCCACCACCAGCGGCTCAGCCACATGAAGCCGGCCGAGCCGAGCGCTTCACAGCCACCCAGAGACCCAGCAGTGCTGTGAAACCCAGGCGGCAAACCAAAGCACAGAGAACCTGTAACTCAGCTCCTTAAGCACCTTTTGGGATTCAGAAGGGCCCTGGGACCTGCTCAGGCTCCCAGGCAGCAAGCCCAGGGCTGGCGAGTGCCTGGCCACCCTCCCCATCATGCAGCAAGGCTCCAGGGATGCCTGCGAGCCCTCTGAGCCCTGCAGGACCACATGTGCTGACCCTCACGGGCTGGTACCGCTCTCCTGGCCTGGAAGTGTGCTGTGCCGAGACCTTCTGTCCCTAGCGTGACCCTGAGTGAAGGGGGATCGGCTGCAGCTTATTCCTCTCACCTAAAGTCACTGAGTAAACTGCTCCAGTTCCTTCCATCTGTCCCTAGTCTTCCTTCCCAGGATAAAACCGCTCTCACCTGGCAGCTGCCTCATAGCAAAGCAGCCCAGGTAAACGCCAGGGCTTCATCTTCCATGCACATGGGAGAACACGATGAGAGATGGGTTCCCACTCTTCCCCAGCTCCAGCCCAGCAAGCTCTCAGAGGAGATCTGGCTGCAGGTTGGTCCCGCTGGGACTGGGAATTGGAACCCATTTCAGGATTCAGTAAAACCTTAATCTGCAGCCTAATCTCCAGGCTGTGCAAAGACAAAAGGCTGGTCAGGGAGGGTTTGTGACAGCAAAGGCCACTGCAAGGAGCCGGCTCCTCTCGGTCTGCCGGTTTGCAGAGGCGTGGGGGACCTTTCCCAAGGCTGCCAGGATGTGATGTGCCGAGCGCCAGAGAGCAAGAGGGGAGAGCCTGCAGGCCAAGGATCTCCTGCTCATGGCAGGAGACCCACACCCCACACAGGACACTCGTCTCTCGAGTAGGAGACTCATACCGCGGGTGCATGGAGCAGAACGCAGTGCCCGAGGGGTCCGGCCCTGGGGCGTGGGTCCTGACCACCCAGCTCCTGTTTCGAAGCAGCGCTCCCAAGGGCACGGAGCAAATGCTGTGGGCACCTGCTGCGGTTCAGGGTAAGTGCATGGCGTCAGGGCTGAGCTCAGCAACACGGCCATAGCCAGACGCAGCGGCGTGAGCAGCAAAGCCAGCACCACCGCAGTCCCCGAGGGTTCGTGCCTTCAAATCCACTGGGGATCCTTGTGGGGCACTTCTCATCCTGTCCATCACCCCCCGCGGTCGGGCTGGGCTGAAGACGGCTGGCACGCTCGGCCCGTATTAGCGGGGGGCGGGGAGAAAGACAGGTACGAGCCCAGAGGAGACCTGGCAGCGCAACCCTGTTCCAGCAGAAACCGTGCCGGCAGCCAAAGGCTGCGGCCCTGCGCTGCCCAAGGGCAAAGCCAGGGCCAAGCAGATGGCAAGGGGAAAGCCTGTGCTAGCAGAGCGAACCGCAGGCAGAGCTGAATCAAACCTCAGGAAAATCAAACCTCAGAAGAAGTGGAAGCTTGCTGCCCAAGCTGGCAAGCAGAGAATAACCTGTTTCCCCTCGAGCTCCCTAACAGCACAAATCAGCTCAGTTTTTGCGCTAATTGCAGCATTGCACATCAGGCCTGCCTCAGGACTTGGTGAGGACGTGTGGGACGAGGAGCTGAGCTTTCCGGCCAGCTCTGCAGTGGGACTGCTGGGTCCCGAGCATCCAGGCCTCAAACAGCTAAAGACCAAACCAGCCACAGCCCACCAGCCCCACCAGCAGCAGGGTGGTCTTGCCGAAGATTTTTCCTCAACGCCCAGACTGCCCCATAGCCCGAGAACCTCTCCGTGCCCTCGGGATGAAGGAGAGGTGTCACGGAGCAGCAGACCCGTACCTGAGCCATAGGGAGCAGCGATGCCACCATACATCAGCAAGCCCAAGGTTCGCCACCACCCCGTAACGGTGAGGCAGGTCTGCAGTCAGGGTCCGGGTGGGCAAGGCACAGCGTGGCTGCACACTCCCTCCAGCCAGGGCTGAGCAGGGATGCAGCGAGGACAAGGCTTCGCGCAGCCCTTCCTCACACCTCAGCTGTTTTCCCACCAGGTTTTGTTAGTGCCATGCGGACGCAGGTAACCCCAGCTCCTGTCCACTCGCAACCGCGGAGTTAGCCAGGTTGCTCTCCTTTCTGAGGCGCGCTTTGGGCTTTCCTCCTTGTGGGTGACCAGAAACCACTCTTAACTGCCTGTAGTGATCCATCCATCCTGCTCCATACGGCAAAGGAAAGATTTCTTTTTTTTTAACTTCAGGGTGGCTGATAACGTGGGTTGTCTCAAAGATGCATTAGAGAGCAGGCGCTAGGGCTTTTACCATGGACTTAGAAAAAACGATCATCAGTTCTTCTGCAGGAGACGCGTGTGCCTATTACAAGAGTGTCTTTACTCCCGCTCTTGTAGGTCTTCTCCTTCACCGCAGATGAAAAGCCACCAGTGCAGACTCACCTGCCATTTGCATGAACACAGCAACTGTCCGGGACAGAGAGATGTGGAAGATAAAGGCAGAGTGCTCCCAAATCCTTGCCTTTGGGTTTGGGAATGGTGAATTTAGGATTTCTTTTTATGGTGGTAGCATTCCCCTTACTGCTAAAATATCTCCGGACCTTCTCTCTGGAGGGATGTGTGTATCAAAGATCACTGTACTGGAAATCTCAGGAATTTTTAGGACGTCTCCAGCTACATGGACCGATAAGGAATGGAGGTGAAAGGTGCCCTGTCCTCGCTAGGTTTAGGATGAGAAGCGTTTTTGTCTCAGGAGCCAGCTCCATCCCACATGGCCATGGTGGATGGCAGAAGTCAGCAGGAGCTCTGGGCACTCACCACCGGCCCGGCGTTAGGCACACGAGCATCTTTTGGGAGGGCAGACATTGCCCAGGAGGCTGCAGTCTGTCAAAAGCAGGGCAGCAACTCTACAGAGCTGCCTTTCCCAGGTGTCCTTTGGTGTTTCTTTTAACTCTCACCTCTTCCGCAGATAACTCCCAGCTGATGCTGCCATCTTTGTGACTCTGGGTTTAAGGCTAGAAAGGAGAGTTCCTCTGCTTCTGTGTTACTGCTGGGTTTGGGGGTTGAGAGGTCAGTGCCGATACGACCCTCAAGACCCCGTCCCTGTAAATGACTGCAGTGGCAGGCGCCATCGTTCAGCTCAGTGCTATATAATTTCAAGAACAACTGTTGGTAATTAAAAGATTCCCCGTGCCACCCAGGTTCCTGGCTTCCTGCTTCTTTAAATGGGGAAAAAAAAAAAAAAAAAAAGTGTTGGATCATAAGCAGAGAAATTTCCATGCTGTTTTTTCTCCGCTGCTTTAGAGAATCAGGAATGGTCTCATCCTTCTGTTGGCAAATGTTTGCTTGGTGCAGGAGGATGGAGTTCCCTGCCACCACTGTGAGATGCCGATCTCTGCAAATGGGCACTGGTCTGTCCTTGCTGTTTGACCACAGCAAACCTTTGTGTCCTGATTTTGGCTAGGAGGGAGCTAATTTTTTTTCCCAGTAGCCACTGTGTTTTGGATTTAGTACGGGATTTGGTATGTGAAGAATGTTGATAGCACACTGATGTTATCAGTTGTTGCTGAAGAGACCAAGGACACGTTCGCTGATGCGTAGGTGCAGGGAGCTGGGAGGGGTACAGCCAGAATAACTGACCCAAACTGGCCACAGAGAGTATTCCATGCCATAAACGTCACGCTCAGTATATAAGGAGGGGCTGGCCGGGGGCAGCTCATGCTCACTCTTGCTGCTTTGCTTCTGCTCAGTTTCATTTCCATCATCGCTGCTCGGGACGGGCTGTATCAGTCATCGGGACATTGGGTGGTGAGAAATTGTGCATCGTTCATTTTGCATATTTCAGTATCCCAATATTCTGTTATTATTGTCATCTCCCTTTGCTATCCTAGTAAACTGTCTTCATCTCAACCCATGAGTTTTCCTTTCTCCCCGATTCTCTCCCCAGTCCCACTGGGGAGGGGGAGCGAGCAGCTGCGTGGTATTTCATTGCTGACTGGGGTTAAACCATGGCCAGGTTAAACCCAGCCACCCACCTGGGCTGTGGTTCATATAAGAGATAGTGGACTGCCATCTTTATCGCCGTTGCCTGCTTGTTTGAAATGTCCAGTTTCCACTTTGAATGTCACGACCGAACGTACCAATAAACGGGAGCCGTGTGCCTCCTTTCGCTAATCCCCTCAAACAGGAGGTGGCGCAGGGCTGCAGTACCACCGGCACTACACAGGACCTGCGTTTAAAGAAAGAAACTGCTGCTCTTGTGGCAGATGCTTGCAGGAAGCAGGATCAGAGCCACAGATGGCATGGGAGTGACGGCATCCAGTCTGCTCTGCCTCCATGGCCCCCTGCTCTGGGACGCTCTCTGTGAGAAACACAGTGTTTTGGGAACAGGACGTATCACCCGTTTTCTTGCCGGTTTACAATGGATGTTGGCACCTCAACCTTCTGCTTCAGTGCTGAATGGCAAGAAAACTTTAAAAAGATACCTTGTGTTGCTCAGCAATAAAATGTGGCCCTTACTGCAAAGTGGTTCCTTCAGTCTGGTGGTTCTTCATGGCCGGCTTCAGCGGTGACTTTTTTTAAGTCCTCTCGAACACGTCTAGATGTCCATTTCTCGGATTCCAGGATCACTTAGGCTTTGGTGGGACATTGCTCTTTGCCACGGGGAAACGACCCCTTTTGTCTCCAGATTCAAGCCTTCGCAGGGTTCCTTTAGCCCCAAGACTGTGCATAAGTCACTGCTTTGCTCAAAACCAGAAAAACTTCCTGAGTCATTTACATTCATTGTGGGGGGAACTGGAGCTGATCAAGTGCTGTACAAAACGCTTACGCACTCACTTATCATTATCAGCAGCTTAAAGAAAGATGTGTGGCTTGAAAGAAAAAAGTGAAAAGGTGCAGCGATCCTTGCTCTTGGCCATTCCCTCACTTGCTTCAGCGTGAATCTGAGCAGTTGATCCGGATGCTGGTTTTCTCCCTCTCGCTGTCTGTGCTTGTGGGACCCTGTCCCTGCAAAGGCTGGCAAAGAGAGCGTGCTTATAACGCTGGTGGTCAGCGACTGGATCATGGAAAACAACTTCAGAGTTCTCACTTTTGTTTACGTTCCTGGAAACGACTGTCTGCTGAAGTCTTATGCCAAGTATACACCTTGGGTCTAAGGTTTCTTTCTAATGGAAGAGCCGGCATCAATTTTGACTCTTTAAAAATTGTATGCAGAGGCTTGAACACAAATGCTGGCATTAACAAAACAGATTTTCCAGAAGACTCCCACATCTGACTCACTGCAAGGCCATCTGAGGGGCAGGAAGCGTTCTCAGCTTCATTTGTGCCCCCACCCCTCCACCCCCGAGAGCTACAGACCAATCCTGACACCTGAGCCCCGCAGCCTTTGGGCAGAAACTTTCTGATTGTTTGGAAAGGTCAAACTGTGGAGCCTTGCAAATGCAGGATGCCTCTGCACCTGGGGCAGGAGGGGAGAAGAAGCCAAAGGCAGCTGTTTGTAAAGCTTGATTGTAAAAGGATTCACCAAGACCTATTTTTTTGTGTCTTTAAATTTAGGTCCATGTAATTCCCGAAGAGCGGGTCGGTTTGGTTGGTAACCATGTGGGTCCAGAGCAAAGATCACCCTGTGAACGACGATACTTTACAACCCGCTCGTGCGGCGGTGTCACTTCACCAGGCTGAAATAAAAGAAGTTATTGGCAAAGAGGTGTGCCTGCCAGGCAGGGAGGGCTGCGCGCCTCGACGGAGATCTGCGGAAAAGTGCTGGTGAGGCCGGCGATGGGCACAGCTCTCATGAGGAAACGGCTGCAGGAGGCGAGCAGCAGTGACTGTCCAACAGTGCTATGCTGCCCTCCAGTGCTGCTTTTCAGCAACACCCAAATTTTCTAAGTCAGGCTGAACTAAATTGCGCGTTTTGAGTTTTGTGGTTGTGCTCCAGGGAATGCCCTTGCAATCGTACCGATTTCTTTTTTTCTTACCTTTCACGTAGTAAAAGTCCTGCTCGAGACGCGGGCTCGTTTGGAGCGGCTGAGGAAAACGGCAGCGTCACCACGCTCAGGCCTGTCCGCGGTGAAAGTCCGGCATCCTGCAAAGCAAGGAAAGCAGCAGCTCAGCGCTTCGGCCGTCGGTTGGACTCTCACATCTCTTGGACTTAAACTGGCTATTAATGATCAATTATTAATTATCAATTAACTGCCCCTGCTTCATGCGCATTTCTCGCAGTTCCCCAGTCCTGCCTGCAGCTCCCAGGTGCCCAGTTCCCCAGCTGCAGCTCGTGTCTCGCCGGTCTCACACGGAGCACGCTCCTCGCCACGACCGCGCGCGACTTGGGTCTTCAGGAAAGGCACACAAAGAAACGGGAGAACAACTTAAGGCCCCGGTGGGGAAGAAGGGTCATTTCTGAGTGCCAGGCTGGGGTCACAGGAGGCTCAGCCAAGCCTCTTGTCACCCAAGACAGAACTGTGTCGTGGTTTAGCCCTGGTCACCACGCAGCTTCTCGCTCACCCTCCCCAGCAGGATGGGGGAGAGAACTGGGAAGAAAGGAAAACTCGTGGCTTGAGATGAAGACAGTTTACTAGAATAGCAAAGGAAAATTACAACAACAACAGAATGTGAGGATATTAACGTATACAAAATGAACAACGCACGATTTCTCACCACCCAATGTCCCAGTACAGCCCGTCCGGAGTGGCCAGCATGGGAGCAAAACGGAGCGGCAAGCAAAGGAGCGAAAGGGAGCGGGAACGATGCCAGCGAGCGACAGAGAGAGACAAGATGGGAAAAAAAATGGAAAATTGATGGCTCCCACCATGGGCAACCCCACTTATATGCTGACGTTTATGGCACGGAATACTCTCTGTGGCCAGCTGGGTCAATTATTCTGTCTTTCTCCCGGCTTCCCGCATCTGCACGTTAAGGAGACTTGGGAAGCCAGACGGTGTCCTTGCTCTCATTAACAACAACTCCTCTCATCAGTTTATCACCGTGCTTCACAAACAATCCAAAACTCACCGGCTACTGAGAGGGAAATTAACTCCGTCCCTGCCAAAACCAGAGAGGCCAGCTCCAGCCTTCAGATAGTAACTTCAAGGTGTTAGCTCTAGGGAGTCATTTGTGTTCTTCCCTCATCAGGTTTGTTCTGGCCCTGGTGCTGGGGTCTGCAGGAAGAGCCGGGCCAAGCCAGCGCAGCCAGCCTGCCGCTCCCGTCACAGCCGAGCATCCCCCCGGGCCAGAGACCGCTATCTCTGCCCCGAAATCAGCGGCAGGGGAGCCAGGGGGACTGCCTCCACCTCTGCGGCTGGCTCGGGGCTACGGCCTGCGGCCAGGGAGAGGGCGGCAGCGATCCTGAGCCACGGGACCAGGCGCCACAGCTGGGACCGAACACCCACCCCGCGCAGGAGCCCCAGCCAGAGCGCCCCAAGGCCAGGAGAGCAGGGGCAGAGGCGGGACGAGACACAGACTCAAGCCCTTAATATTTCGGTACGGATCCCTACACGGGAAACCGCCGCTACCTTTTCTCTCAGCCGCGCGCGTTCGCTGCCGCAGGCGGCGTTTCACTAACACGTGGCAGACAGCGATCCCTGCGCGCTGGGGCTGGGTCGGCGCCGGGGAAAGCGCGCCCTCGGCCGCGGGCCGCCCCGTCTCCTGCGCGGGCTGCGGGGACAGCACGCTCTCCCCGGCCAGCGCTGCGAGGTGCTTCCGCGAGAAGACCGCTGAGCGTTCGCCATTAACAGGCCCAAGCTGGTACCAGCCGCGGATAACCAGTCCCACAGCGCAGTCACGGCCTCACCGGGGTCACTCAGCCACCAGCCGACCCCGGCCGCTCCCGCGCGAAGCTCCCGGGGGAGCCCAGCAGGAAGGGGCTCACCACGTTTCGGAGGGGCTCTTCCGTCGTCGGGTGCCTGTACAAAACCCCGTCGTGCGCAACAAGCCCACCCCCAGTTACACGACCCCCAGGCAGAAGCCGTGCGGCGCCCTTCCCTCGCCAGCTCCCGTGGACTCAGAACTGCCGGCCTCCAGCCTCTCACCAGTTCTTCCTTCAGCCGCAGCCCCGTAAAGCCCGTCACCGAGCTAGCTCGGAGCTACGCCGAAAGGCAAGGCTCAACGCCCCGAGGCACCAAGCACAGGGGCAGAGGAGGACTGGGGCTTCAGTTCAGGCAGCGGGAGCAAGAGGAAGGCAGCCGGGCCCAGCCCGCTCCTGTCTGTCACCGCGCGGCAGATGTGACGTTCCCGCAGCGCTCTCCGCTTGCCAGAACCGTCCACGTGGGGCTGGCAGGAGAACGCTGCTCCCACACCGCGCTGCAGCTTGTCCTCCACCAGCAAACCAGAAACCAAAGGCAGCAGCGCGCCGGCACCACCGCTTCCTCCCTCCCCAGGCCCTCCTGCTCGTCTGCTGCTGCTCCCTCCCCAGCGCCCAACACAAACACGCCAGTGTCCAGGGATCAGCCTAGCATCTGCCTGGGCAGCACAGCTGCTGCAATAAAATTAAAAACATAAAACTCAGATTAATGGCCAAGCTAACTGCTGCTATAGATACCCTTTCTACAGCCCTATCCTTAGCGGTTTGAAGCCAGAATAACGTTAAAGATTCATAATTTAAACGATGTGCCTTTGTCTGACCTGTCTAAAAGCAAGAAGCATAAAATGATAAAATGCTAGCTCCACCAAAAACCCGTGAAGAACTGCTTAGCTTTGCCAGACTACCAAAGAAACCGGGGCAAAGGTAATCCTGGCAGGGGTTACCACGACCACCCGCCCACTCCTGCCACCGACTCAGAAGGCGTAGATGGAGTAACGGCACCGAACACGCGCACTAACTTACACGCTAGGCAAAGAGACTCTGACCAGTCAGTCAATAAAATAACAATGCATATGTATTAGAAAGTTGAATATGTTCGTGTTTTGTGTAGAAACAAGAGACAGTTTAAAGGCGGCACAGGCACCCACACCTGTTTGCAATAAAAGGCAACACCTGTGCTCTGTGTGCGGATGGCTCTTTGCACACCAGGTGAGCCCCAAATTTTTGGGGATACCGCAGGGGCCGTTCCCTGCCCCGGCCCTGCAAGCTGCCGGGCAGAGCCCCCCTCTGCAACAGAAGCAGCCACGCAAGGGGACCCCCGAGGACACGGGCCCACGCGTGCACCCATCCTGACGGCCCCCGCGCCCGCGCCGCCCCAGCGTGCTGGCGGCACCCGCACCCCCCGCAGCTCCCACCCGCACAGCGGGGCCGCGGGCACGGGCACGGGCACGGGCACGGGCACGGGCACGGGCACGGGCACGGGCACGGGCAGCTGCCCCGGGCCCACCGGGGCCCTTCCCTCGCACCAGCTCCTCCCCGAGCCCCCAGCCTCGGGGCCCTGTGCCGGGCCAGCAGCAGGCACAGCTGCCCGCCCCGGGAAGGCGGCTGGGCGCACGGGTGCTCTGCGGAGCGGCCCGGGAGCTCCCGCAGGACCGGTACTCGAGCTCCGCGCCCGCCCCCGGAGCGGGGCCGCCGCCGACACCAGCCGCGCCATCATGGCGCC
>WHYT01015074.1:12467-24200 GCA_009806455.1 Tetrax tetrax | reverse complement strand
GAGGATCAGCGGAGCGGCCGCGGAGGCTGCAGGGACGACTGGGCTGGGGGTGACTGGGGGAGGGGGGGGCTCTGGGAGGGGATCCCCACACCCCCGCGAGGCTTGGGGCACCTCAACGCTGCCGCAGTGGTGGAAATACGATGGAGCTGAGCTCCAGGTGATATCCCAGGGCGCACGTCGGGACCTGGGGAGGCAGAGTTGGCCGTAGGGAAACCCCCCGGGGAGGTGCAGGCCGCGGACAAGGGGCTTCGCTTGGAGGGTTTCCCTAAAACTTGGATAGGCAAAGCCGCAGCCACCGTGGGATAATGCTGGGAACAGTCCTGCTCCAGAGAGGAGCCTGGGCTGGGGACACCGAGAGCCCCTCACCAGCACCCGGGATCCTGCGAGCCTTCCCCCATCGCTCCCGGCCCTGCAGCCCCGGGGGCCGAGCCCCGGCGGGGAAGCACCGGTGGGAACGCTGACACATCCCCCTCACGCCCCGCGGCAGGGCCGGACCAGCCCGGGCCTGGATCTGGCCAGGCAGACAGCGCCGGCCACGCCGAGCAGGACCAGGCCGACGCAGACGGGGGCAATCACGGCAGCAGGGCGGCACTGCAGCACCGAGAGCGGCACATCCTTCACCCGCCGGCCCCGGTAGCGAGGCGGCGACTCACACGTGTAGCCCTGCGGCCAGCCCTGCCCGAGGTGCCCCGCGCTCGCCAGCGCCTGCAGCCCCCCGGCCCCGGAGCACGAGCAGTTGTAGGGGTTGCCAGCCGCAGCCACATCCCGCAGGCGCCCCAGCAGCTTCACCTGGTCCCACGGCAGCTCCGTGATGGAGTTGTTGTCTAGGTGGAGGGTGTCCAACATGGGGTAATCGGTGACGGAGGGGACAGCCTGCAGCATGTTCTGGTTCAGGAAGAGCTTCTTCAGGGAGCTGAGGGAGATGTCTACAGCGTGGAGGCGGTTGCAGCTCACGTCCAGCACTTCCAGGCTGGGAGGCAGAGGCGTGAGGACTTTGTCCAAGCCGGTGTCAGACAGGTTAAAAATTCGGAGGGACACTGGCCACTGGCAGGAGGAGAGCGGCTCTGCCGCGAGCTTGTTCTGGCTGAGATCTAGATGCTGGAGCTCACGCAGCGGCTGCACGCTTTCGCACACGCTGTGGTAGGACGTCAGGCTGTTGTGCTGCAGACTCAGCACCTGGAGGCGGGGGAAAGCCCCCTCGCAGAAGGCGCCCATCAAGCTCTGCTCCCCAAGGCGGTTTTGTGCCACGTCCAGGGAGCGCAGGGCTCCGAACCTCATCCCGATGCCGCAGGGCAGGCTGGTGACGTGGGAGGCAGTGACGGCCAGCTCCTCCAGCGCCTCGAGCCAGCTGCTCAGCCTGGAGAGGTCCTGCTCGCGGCCCGTCAGCGGGGCGGACGTCACGTTGTGGAAGCGCAGGGACAATACGGGCAAGTCCTTGCCGGCCATTTCATCCCAGTCGCCTCTCCCCTGGAAAACGCAGTTCTCAAACACCAGCTCCTGCACCTGAGTGTAGGAGAAGAACTTCAGGACTCGGGCGAGGAGTATCTCAGGCACCAGGAGATCGCCAAAAATTATTTTCCTGATGACGAGGGAGCCCAGCATTTCAATGGTGGAGGGGTCCAGGTCGCTGATGGGGAAGGCTATGTACCTCTCCAGCTCTCCCCCCCGAAACTCCACGACAGAGGCCGGGAGGCACTGGATGATGCTGCTTACGCTCTCCTGGGTCAGATTGTAGCACACACAGTGCTCCTCGGTGCGATGGAAGAAACAGCTGCGTTGTGCCCCCACCAGCCCCAGACCCAGGAGGAGGAGGACAGCCGCAGCCATGGCGAACAACCTGGAAACGAGGAGAGCAACGCTGAAAGGCAGCTGAGGGGCCCGCTGGGATCCAGCCCGCGGGAAGGCTGCCTTGGGCAGGTTCAGCCCCGGAGAGCCGCCCCTCGGGACACAGCGCTGCCCTCGTCGCTCCGGCCCCACGGCCCGTCGCGCGGGTCCAGCGTGCCCATCGGCCTGGTTACTCAGCCGTGACTCAGGGCAAAACTCAAACCACCGGCGAAACACCCAGGAGCGCCACCCGCGCCACCCGCTCGCCGTGGGGATTCGGTGACACCGGTCTCGCCCCATGCACAAGCAGGGTTTCAGCAAGGCAGAGCGGCTCCTCCCGAAGCAGCAGGTGCCGGGCTCCGTGCTTCCCTGCCTGGGCCGCCCTGCTGCAGAGATTCCTGTAGCTAAGCAAAGAGGAAATCCTACAGATCTGGAGAAACTAAAAACGCTGAGCTAGGGAGAGCGAAGCTAGATACAACAGTCTGACCACAGGATGGGAGAGTCACAGCTCTGTGTGTTTCTCTGCTTGGTGCACTCTGATCTGGGGCAGGAAATTGCAACAGAGAGTTTCATATTTTCCTTTTCCTCATCCAGCAATATGATTTATGACCAGCCGCCGAGGGGATGGTAGAAAATAATTTCTGCGGGTCTGCACGCGTTCCTGTCAGCGCCAAGTATCACTGCGCTGGCCAGCTGACCAGCGAGTCTTATCAACAGACTGCAAAAAAAAGCAGCAAGCCAAGATTAAAGGCTCCTAAAAATGTGCTGACTCAGCTCTGTCCGAGCGCTCAGAGGCGGTGAGGAGTCTCTGGGGGTCTCCGGTCCAACCTCCCGCTCCCAGCAGGTCTGTTGCCAGCACTGACCCTGATCAGCCACAGCTTTTTTTGGCCAAGTCTCAAAATCCTCTGAGGACGGAGCTCTCCCTACCTCTCCATGCCGTCGCGGGGCTGCGCCACCCTCCCGGGGAGAAGCCCTCCTCCAGCACTTGTGCGAAGTCCCCCTCGCTGTCGGGGAGCCAGCGCGAAGCGGGAGTGGGTTTGTCCAGTGACTCACCGGCCAGCTCACACCGAAAAGTTTCCTTGCCCCACAACTGCTTCCTCTAGCTGCTGCCAAATCCTGGGCTTCGGTGCCAGAGGCTCCGCAAGTGCTCAGCTCCCTCCTGCGCCCTGCCTCCGCAGGTGCCTTCCGGCTGCCGTCGGCGCTTCTGCAGCCCGTCCTGTCTGCGCGTAGATCTGCGCGATCGGGGCCGGCGGGGACCCGAGGGCAGCTTCCCAGGCGCAGCCCCTGCTCCCGCTTGTGCGACTTCCTGAGCAGCACGAGGCCACGGGAAGCAACGTGCCAAGCAGAAACCGCCCAGGCCACTTCTGCTTTGCTCCCCTGCAGCGAGGGGCTCTGGGCGGCCGCGGGCTGGGCTGTTGGTGTAGGTGGCAATGCTGCTCGCTTTCCTAGGAAGGATCGGGGAAGAGAGTGCGGCAAAGGCACCCCAAAGGTAGCCTCGGGACCAGCCCAAACGCCCCTTTGCTCCCAGATGCTCTGGGCTCGCTGCGCCGCTGCAGGAGGCGTCACAGGTACGGGACTGTCACACCCGGCATCCAGACCATCGCCGGATGCCTGTGTCCCGCGAAGGATGGGGACGGGACAAATTCCCATCCACTGGGCACACAGCCCAGCGCTGGGAAGGGCACTTCTCCACCCAGGGTTGCCTTCCTCGGCAAGGAACTCGCATCGCTCGCCCCGTGCTCCCTCAGCAGCTGGTGGTTGTTAACGCTCCCCATCAGCAAGCAGAGACCACCAGGCATTTGGAAAAATCCGTCAGGGATTTTTTTCTTCCCCAGGGATTTCTCTGCCTATCTTGGATTTCAGGGTTTCAGAAAGGCAACCAAACCGCACGGCTAGAAGGTGCAATCCCCGGTTTGTTGTTAACGCAAGCGCTGCAGAGACACTATCAGCGTGACAAAGCCAGGGCAGCCTGTCCCACGCGCCCTGGCACTCTGCTGCTGGCTGGCCGAAGGGAAGGTCTCCTTTGGGTCATTATATCTACTGCAGCTCCTTTTCTTGTCCCTGCATCTCGGGCAGAGCTCTGCAGTTCCTTGTGCAGAGGGGTTCAGCAGTTCCATTCTTCTTCTCCTCCAGTCCCAGGTTACATGAAACCCTCCCGTGTGCATCCTTTCTCGCTTCTCCTTGCTGCTCCAGGTGAAGCCAGCAGCTCTGACTGGGCCTGGTACCTTCTAATTGCCCATCTCTGTCCACCACCTGAAAATTCCCACAAATGGCACTTTTTGGGGGGGAAAAATGAGCTCTTCTATCTCCCCAGCGACCAGCCCACTTCAAGGACGCGGTTTTGGAGCTGTCTTTTGGGTGATGACTTTCTTGCTCTGGCCGTCCCCGTGGAAGGTCCCAGGACCCCGACACCGGTTGTCTCAGGTTTCTGGCGAGTCCCCGGGCTTTTCTGGGCTTCAGCAAACCCTGCGGGGACGGAGACCTCCCGGAGGCCGGCTGGCCTCAGCCCCGCAAGGCCGGGGTTCCCCCGTGGGGGCCCCGCACCCCGAACCCAGAGCCGGTGCCGTGACCGCCCCGAGAGGGCCCCCGCGGCTCCCCGCCACCGAGCCACGCAGCCGGGCCGGCCAAGCTCCCTCCTGGGCCGCGGGACCAGCGGGACGGCGGCCACGGCACGGCCCGGCCCGGACCCCTTTTCCCCGGGGCCGCGGCGGAGCCAACGACGGCGAGGTCCCGCCCCGGGCCCGGCCTCCTCCCCGCGGCCCGCCCCGCCGCGGCCTTGCGTGCCCGCCCCGGCCCGGCCTCCCCCTCCTCCTCCCGGCCGCCATGTGGGGCCGGCGGCGGCGCTGGGCCGGGCCGGGCGGCGGCGGCGGAGCGGAGGAGCTGCGGGCCCGGCGGCGGGAGCGAGAGGCGGGTCCGGCCCGGGGAGGAGCGGGGCGGGTCCTGGGGCGAGGCCGCGGGGTTGGGGGACCCCGGTGGGTGGCGGGGCCGCTGCTGGGAGCCCCCGCGGCCGCCGGCGCTGCCCCAGGGCGGAGGGGATGGTTGGCTCCCTGCCCGCTCGGCCAAGCCTTTCACAGCCTTATTTTTTTATTTTTTTTTTTTAATCCACGTGGTTTTTTTTCTGCCTCGGTGCCCCAGTTGCCTTGGGTTTGGGTTCCCCGAGGTCTCACCTGGGTAAATGCGGCCCTGGAGCGGTGCTCCTCGCGCCTCCGCCGCGCCCTCCCGCGTCGAGGCGTGCCCGACCTCGCCGTCCTCGCGGGCCAGGTCCGAACGCCGTCGCTGCCTCGCCCGCGCGGGGAGGAACTGGCATCTTCTCCCCGTCAGGAGGCTCTTTGGTGGGGCGGAAAAGCGTCCCGACCTAGGCGGGTGGTGACGAGGGCCGATTCCGTCGCAGCTCTCAGGAAAGCCCGGCGGCAGGAGCAGCTGGTCAGCAAGCGGCTTCTGCGGGAGGACGCGGCGGCAGAGCAGGGGGGACAGGATGGAGCGGAGGTCGTGGTGGACCCTCTCTCGGAGGAGGAGGTGAAGAGCATGACGTTCTCCGTGGTGACGGGGGTCACTGGGGTCTTCCCCACCCTCTAGGCAGGTGGAGGTGGGTTTGGGAGCGTTTTCCAGGTCACTGCCAGACACAGCGATAAGCAGTAAGGTTCTTTGTGACCATCTGAACTTGCGCCCTGGGTTTCTTTGCCCCCAGGATTAACGGGATGAAACCTTAACCCTGGCACTGCTAGAAATTCACCCATCTTTTAATTTTCGGACAGGTTCTTGAGCTGCTCAGAGGCGTGCAGAGGGGTTCAGAGGACAGGAGAAGATCGCTGAGCCGCCTCCGCTGGGCTCTGCAGAACAAGGAGACTCAGCAGAAGTTTGTCAGGTCAGCCCCACTCTGGCACTGCGTGGCCCGGTGTCCCAGTCGGTGGCCCAGTCGGTGCGTAGGTGAGCTGGGCGTGGCCGAGGGTGGGAGGTGACAGCACCCTTTGGGTTCCAGCAGGCTGGAGGGCAGCATCCGGACACTCGTCGGGCTCTTCACCAGCAGCCTGGCTGACATGCAGATGGAGGCAGCCCGCTGTCTCCACGAGCTGTCCCACTCCAGCGACCCCGCTGTGGCCGAGGCGTGCCTGCCAGCGACCTCCTATCTCCTCACCTACCTGTCGGGACACAGCGTGGAGTTCACGGTGAGATCCCTGCCCGCGTTTGCAGGGCTCTGGCACCGGGTGGGTCATCCTTCGGTCGCGGCTGGGCCAGCCTTAGCCTAACGTGGCTCACATAGGAGCGCTGGTGGGAAGGGGCCCTCTGGAAGCTTCCAGTCCAGCCTTCCCCTCGGAGCAGTTTGATCCGGGCGAAGGAGCAAACAGCTGGAGTAGCTCCGGGATGCCCCTGTGTTTTGGCAGCGCCTTGCGCAGGGAGAACGGGCAGGGCCGGAGCAAAGGGACAAGAGGGGGAGCCGCCCCAAGGTGACGGTCACGTTTTAATGCAGCACAGGGGTAATTCTGTGCAATGAGAGGGGTCTCAGGGAAGTGTCACAGCAACAATTAGAAGCCTGAAAAACCTCCAGAATAGAAGTTATCAGATCCCAACCTGAGCCAGATAGAAAAAGGGTCAATTGAAGCGATACAGCCGTAGCTGGAGAGTCCAGCAGCGTCCATTTATGTTCACCCCTCTGTTCACCCCTCCTGCCCCGCGCAGGGGAAGCGTGTGCCCTGGTCCCGGGGCGCAGGGAGCGAGAGGCCTCGCTGGGCCGGCCGGGGCGTGCGGGGAGCGCGGAGGAGGTGACCTGCTCTCCCGGGCGTGTTTCAGGAGCTGTGTTTGTACACGCTGGGGAACCTGGTAGTGGAAAGCGAAGCTGTGAGGAAGCAGCTTCTGCCTCAGGGCATCATTCCAGTGCTGGCGTCCTGCATCCAGGTGGGTGAAACAGCTCAGCCGCCCTCATCCCCTGCCCCAGAGAGACGCCTCATGCCCTGTAGAGGCTGGCTGGCAGCACTGGGTTACCAGTTCTTCCAGCTGTGGCCACGGGCAGAGACCCCTCGCAGAGGACAGTCTCTCGTGGGCTTCCCTACACTCCATTCTGGGGCTCGGGTCACCACCTTGTGCTCTTCTCCAGCTGAAGCTCTCACGTCCATAACTGGTTTGCCAATAAACAGTCTGTAGCACGGGGAGCCGCAGGCCTCTCCCCTCTGTGCGGCTTGGGTCCGGCAGGCACGCGAGGCCAGCGCAGCGAGCGGGGCCGTCGTTTGTAGATCTGAGTGCTCGAAGCAGCCCTGCTGCTGCGTTCGGGCTCCTGAAGCCCTACGGCTGCAGCCCGCGTGGGTCCGGGGAGAGGGGACAGCTCAGCTTCGCTGTGGCCACAGCTTGCTCTGTCACTCCGGGTTCGCTGCTTGTGCCCCCCCTTCTCCAGGCACGCAGAGACCGCGCCGCGCAGCCGCTTGGCTTGGTGTTACAGAGAGGTTTCACCCTTTCGCCGGCACCGCGGGATCCCCCGGGGCTCCGTCACGCGGGATTAGCTCTGTGCTGTTTGATTGCAGTCCCCGCACGAGGCTGTGCTGGAAGGTCTGGGCTACGTCCTCTCGCAGCTCCTCCAGGCCAAGGAAGCCCCCACGGAGATCATACCGTGAGTCCGAGCTTCGTGACCCCGCGTCAGGATGGGCCCCGGGGCCTGCCGTGGTATTTGCGCGCCAGGCACAACGCCGCCTTTCCCATCTCAGTGATATTAACAGTTCTGAGCAGAACCCTGCTGGAACTGGGGAGGTCTTGCTGCAGATCAGGGCGGGGGGCTTGACTCGTCCCTCAGCCTCATCCGAGCAGACAGCTCTGGTATTTCGGTAAAGGACGGGCTCGAGCAGGGTAGGCTCGCGGGGAAATTCTGGCCGTGTTCTTTCTGCGAAGGAAAAGATCGGCTTGACAGCCCCCAGTGCCAAAACCGTGACCCCAGCCAGGGTGTCCCGAGCGCCCCCGGCCCTCCTGCAGCCAGGGAGAGCTTGTGCTGGGCCTTAGCGGTGCCCGAGGCCGCAGCCCCGGGGTCAGGTCTTTTTGGAGCATGTGGCCCCCGGTACGGGGCAGAGCAGCTCGGCGCCCAGGGCTGGCGTCTGCCCAGGTCCTGCTCGTGCTCTGGCCCGCGCTTTCGCTAACTCTGCTGTTCTGACCCCAGCGCGGTGCTGGACTCCAGTCTCCCCCAGCACATGCTTCGACTGGTTTGCTCTGGCCTCAAGGCTGGGATGGGAGCCGCCGTGGAGTTTGCGTGGTGTCTGCATTACATCGTCTGCAGGTAAACGCGCTTTCCTCCTCATTTTGAGTTCCCTGGGGGCAGCCAAGAGGCACGGGGGCTCGGGGTCCTGGACTGCCTCCCTTTGCCCCTTTCCCTGGAAAAAAAGCAAGTTCCCTGCCGCCCTGGGCATTGCCGCTCTCTTGTCTGAGCACACGCGTGCTGTTTGCAGGATCACCGAGTTCCTTTACAGAGTGGTTACAGGTGATAAACCTGAGGCGGCTGTTCCCAGTCCCCTCAAATACCCCAAATCGCCCCCCCGCCTCCGGAGTTGTCCCCCGCGCTCCCCGAGCCCTCGCGCTGGCCCAGCGTCAGCTGGCTGCTCAGAGCAGGGTCGGGCTGCTGTTGCCAGACCCGCACAGATAATTCCGGTGGATCCAACTCGAAAACTTTCTCTTAAGCTCAGAAACAAGCTGCTACTCAAATACGAAACAAGCCCTGCGGTGGTTCAGGAGAGCGCTCCGAATTTCCAGGCCCCTTCGGCGAGGGCTGCAGCCGTTTTCCCCTCTCGGAGCGCCGAGAGCAAGCACGCTGTCCCTTCCCTCCGCAGCCACGCGGCCGACGCGGCGTTGCTGGCGCTGGGGGCCCTGCCCGCCCTCGCCTCTCTCTTGCTCGACCTGGCTGCTGAGACCGGCCAGGACGCTCCCGAGGGCCTGGAGCTGGTAAGGCGCAGCGGGGTGCCGGCCGTTCTCGGCGCTGCTGGGGGCGGGGGGGATGCGGGCCAGCTGCAGGGCTTTGTGTTTTCCGCCCTCACAGCTCGTCTGCCCCGTGCTGCGCTGCCTCAGCAACCTGCTCGCGGAGGAGACGGGCTGCGAAGGCCAGGTCCGGGACGAGCGCCTGCTCATCGCCCTCTTCCTCCTCCTGCAGCGCCTCCTCCAGCCGTACCCCTCCATCGTGCAGGAGGGTCTCTGGCTGCTGAACAACCTCACAGGTGGGCGTCCCGCGGGGCTGGCGGCGGAGCCAGAGCTGCTGCTGGGACCTGCCTTGATTGCCGGCGTCTCAGCTTCAGAGACCTCCCTCAGAAACAGCGGTTTTACCGACGCGCTCCTTCTCTGCCCACCGTAGCGGACGAGCCCTTCTTCTGCTCCGCCCTGCTCTCCCTGGGCTTGCTCCCGGCCCTGCTGCAGCTCCTGCCGTGCTCCCAGATGGCCAGCGTCTTGGTAAGACCTTGCCTCCTGCCCCGGGTCCGCGGGGAAGCGCCGGGCTCAGGGAAGGTGAACCCTGCGCGCACAGTGCTCAGGTTGGAGGTTGGCGTGGGGTGGTGGCAGCAGCTTGGCGGAAGGTCTCGTGGTGCGAGAGTCACCGCCCGCCTCCCCCGAAGCCGCTGCGCCGCTGTTTACCCTTGACAGAGCCTTGTCCCGGCAGAAGAGGGGTCCCAAGGCAGATGTTGACTTGGGGCCAGGCCTGCCAGCAGGCCTGGGGTGGGCCCGGGGGGGGGCTGCTGCCACCTTCTTTTGGAAGACCCTACAGCTTTAGGGGGTCCTGGGGGGTACAGCTGGCATGGGGATGAACAGTGCCTTGGGGTGGCAGAAGGCTTTTCAAGAGCGTTCAAAATTCAGCTGGGTGGGCTGGTGGCTCTGGGGAAGCACCTGGCAAGGAGGACAGGGGGGGTTCTTTGCAGCCCCCTAAGCCTGTCAGGACCCTGCCCGCTAACGACGCGTTCGTTTCTGGCTCCCGCTCGCGGCTCCTCCGCCCAGGTCCTGACAGTCCTGTGCAATATCGCGGAGAAGGGGCCGGCCTACTGCCAGCAGCTGCACCGCCAGCCCGCCCTGCCCCTGCTGCTGCCCGCCCTCGCGCTGCCCGACCCCCACGCTGTGGGGCAGTGCCTCGAGCTGCTGCGCCTCCTCTTCCTGCACTGTCCGGAGGTAAGAGCGGGGGGCCCGCCCCGGATCCGGGCTGTGCAGCGGTGCTCTGGGCAGACGGGCTCAGCCGCAGCAGCCAGGCAGCTCTCGCCCCTCTCTCCTCGCGCAGGCTGCCGCCGACTTCGTCGGGCAGGGCGGGCAGCGGGCGCTCGAGCAGCACCAGAGCACCCCGGCGCTCCAGGAGCGGGCGCGAGCGCTGCTGGACATGGTCCGGCAGCCCCTGGGAGCCTCCGACTTCAGTCCCTGCCACGCCACGTTGCCTGCCTTCTCCTAGGCCACGCCGCCTCCCTTCCCTCCCCCTGCGCTCCGGGGAGGTGTACGCCATTCGTTCCCCCTGCGCACCGCTTGCCCAAGGGCTGCGCAGGGGCGTGAGCGGCAGCGCTGGCTGCGTGGGGACGCTGCTCCTGTTTCCGTCCTCGTGGCTACCGGCGGGCTGCCCCGTTGGCTTTCAACCCCAGACGCGCGACTCGGGGTAAGCACGTTGCGTTTATGTGAGCGATAAGTTAAAGACAAACATTTTACATTAAAGATCACCATTTACATTAAAGATCATTTTACATTAAAGATCAACATTTTACATTAAAGATCGTGTGTTCAGCACGCGCGTGTTTACTCCTTGCCCTCACGCCTGGCTTTTCACGAGGTTCTCCAGGGCCTTGGCCACCTCATCCACGGTCAGGTTGTTCAGCGGCACGCTCTTCTCCTTGCCAAACTCTGCGAGAAAGACAGCGGGTGAGAGAAGGGGCAGGTGCCTCCGTCCTTTTTTTTTTTCTGCTCCCTCCTTGGCATTTAATAGAATCACAGAAGGGTTTGGGGGGGAAGGGAGCGTTAAAGCCCACCCAGCCCAACCCCCCTGCCAGGAGCAGGGACACCTCCAGCCAGATCGGGCCAACCCGGCCAAAACAGAGCCAGTTTTCCAGAGGGGAATTCTGCCGGGGTGGGAGCTCCCGGCCACGAGCTGGCAGACCACCTCCCGCGCCCCGGGACCCTCACACGGCAGCGCCGCCCCGCTCGGAGGCCCATCCCCGCGGGCAGCCGCTGCTCACCGCCCCCGACCCCGCTGGTGGCGGCGGAGGGCGGGGGTCTGCAGCTGCCGGCGGGCACCCCCCCAACCTACCGTAGCGCGCCCACAGCCGGGGCTGCACGCCGGAGCACTCCCGGATCAGGATGGGGAACTCGGGGTTGGCCTTCTTCAGGGTCACGTAGTGCTGCTCGATGAACTCCCTGCGGCGGGACGGCGGAGCGGCGGGGCCCCGTGGCTGAGTCCGCCGGGGGCCCCGCGGCCCCCACCCCGCCCGGCGGCCCCCGGCCCCGCTCACCTGACGCCGCGGCTGCCGGCGGAGCGCTGGCAGAGGTGGACGCGCAGCTCCCGCAGGCCGCGGCCCAGCCCGCCCCCGATGCCCCTCACCGCCGCGGCAGCCGCCATCTTCTCGCCGCTCCCCACCGCAACGGGGGGGGGGCGTGGCTTCGACCCCCCGCCAATCGCGGCGTCCGCCGGCCAGCGGCTGACCAATAGGAGCGGGAGGGAGGTGGGAGCGGGCGGGCCGAGCGCGGGGGGTGCCGGGAAGGGGAGCGGCGGAGCGGGGCTGCGGAGCGGAGCGGGGCGCGATGCCGGAACGGGACAGTGAGTGGGGCCGGGGGGGGACACCGGACACGGGGGGCTCCGGAACACCCGGGACACCCCGCCACACCCCGCCATCGGGCGGGCGGTGCCGCGGCGCCCGGCGGAGTTGGGGAGCGGGCGGTCGGGCCCAGCCTGGCCCAGGTTGCGCGGGGCTGCGGTGGGGGGGGCACCCC
>WHYT01015073.1:22492-45492 GCA_009806455.1 Tetrax tetrax | reverse complement strand
TTTTAACCTTTTTAGCTTGCACTCTGATTTCATTACTGCCAATATAAAGCAAATATTCTCTGCATAGACACTTTCAATCCACAAGTTAACAAGGGTCTTTTAAACATGAAAACCTGTTTCAATTATCAGTTATTTTGGTGCCACTGCCCACATTAGGTATATGCTTCTCATACAGAAGGTAAAATTTGAAAGAAAAACACCAGGCATATCCAGGTGTAAGTGTGTATGAATACCCCAGAAATAGATTTAAAAGCTTGTATTTTCCAGAGCATTCTTGTAAGCCAAAGCCACTTGCACAAATACACTTAAGATGGGTACAAATTGCAAGCATATTTAATTTAATATTCTGGTGAGAGGAACGGCTGCAGATGCCAAGGTCAGTGCAGAAGGAGGGGGAGCAGTAATGCTGCTCCCGGCAGAGATTCCCCTGCAGCCCGTGGTGCAGCCATGGTGAGGCCGGCTGTGCCCCTGCAGCCCATGGAGGCCCACGGAGGAGCAGAGATCCCCCTGCAGCCCGGGGAGGACCCCACGCTGGGGCAGGGGGATGCCTGAAGGAGGCTGTGGCCTGTGGAGGGTTCACGCTGGGGCAGCCGGTTCCTGAGGGGCTGCACCCCATGGAAAAAACAACACACGCTGGAGCAGTTCATGAAGGACTGTGGGCCGTGGGAGGGACCCCAGGCTGGAGCAGGGGAGGAATGTGAGGAGTTCTTCCCTCGAGGAGGAAGGAGTGGCATAAAGCGACAAGTGATGAGCTGACCACTTCCCTCTTCCTCCCTGTGCCGCTTGGGGGGCGGGCCGGGGGGCAGCAAGGAGGCAGAGATAATTGAAATGAAGTTAAGCCTGGGAAGAGGGAGGGGTGGGGGATGTTACTTTGTTCTCTTTCTCATTATCCTGCTTTGATTTCAAGAATAAACAAATAGTTTTCCCCAAGAATGTGTTTTGCCTATAATGGTAACTTTAAGGATCTCTCCCTGTCCTTATCTCAAACCTTGAGCTTTTTTCTTCTAATATCTCTCCTTGTTCCCTTGGAGGGTGGGAGGAGTAAGAGAATGACTGCACAGTCTGGTCCCAAGTGGGGCTAAACCACAACAACCGTGTTCACAAGCGCCCAAACCAGAAAAGTCACATTAGGTATTTTTCTTGTATTTGGAGCAGATCTTCTCTCCTAGTTTGCACAGGTAAAACAGAAACTTATTCCTTAGTGGAAAACATATTTACTTTCATATATGAGAAGATTAACAGCTCGTTACACAGACAAGTAGTAAAGGATGCATATAGTGTCCCACATAAATTGGGAACTTAAGGATATCTTCCAGCAAGGTCTTCTAATTTACCTGTTTAGCCAACAGCACCTTGCCACCTGAAAAGTCAGGTACTCAGAAGAAACTTTTAGCACAAAAGACCATTCCCTTATCTGCAGAGATCGAAGGAAAATACTTTCTCTGAAAATAGGCCAGGTTGGATAGGGCTCTGAGCAAACTGATCTGGTTGAAAATGTCCCCTCTCCTTGCAGGGGCGTTGGACTAAATGACCTTTAAACGTCCCTTCCAACCCAAACTATTGTACAATTCTATGATTCAAAAATCTCTCAGAATCAGGCTTAAGCGTGCACAAAGTACGATTACTTAATTAGTTGCCACAGGTCAAAGATTCAGCTTACATATTCCACATGTGGTACACACCCCAGCAATGTTTTCTTATCAGGATTTCATGATTGTTCTTTTCTTACATTGAAGAAAATTATGAGCACTTCAAAAATTGATATGAATATCTAGCACTTACACATCTTTTTCTCCTTCCAGGAAATTGTTAATGATACACACACGAAGGACAGCAACATATATTGTTATATGACATAAAATGATTACGCAATACAATTTTAGAATAATATTATTTTTTAAAATTGTAGAAATATTAGGCAGTTTTTGCTATCTATGTAACTGCAGTCACATAGGCTGGACTTCATATGTAATCTATTAATCGTGAGAGACAACTAGTAGTTTTAGGATTGTCAGGAAAATTTATTATTCTGTTTGTTAGAAGTTAGCCTAATATAGCTCAGGTGATTAAGAGGGATGGTACAATAAAGGTAGGCCTCAAGGATGAAGTGTAAAACAGGCCCTGAGCCAGTACCTTGTAAATAAAGAAGATCAAGGAACACTGTGACCTGTTCTCAAGACCACATATGGAGATTTTAAGGAAGGTTCAATGAGCAGATTCAAGGAGGGGGCGCTCTGATGACCCCCGGGACCACCAGATGACCCTCGACTCAAAAGACTGAGCATGAGCAAGTGGGTGGGGAATATTCTAATTTCTAGGAAAACTAATGACTACATATCAATATTCCAAGCACTGTTGATGATTATGTATGAAATTACTGAATATATTCCGTCTGGATTTTCAGACCGGCATGCACGCTAAGTGGAAGGATCCTCCGTGCTTCCAACAATGCAATAAAGAACGCCGGCTTCTTAATGCTACAGTGGTATTAAGGAGTTTGATTCCTGATTTTGGTGACAATATGAACCAGCTCCCTCAGAAACAAGTTTTTTAGAAGATATTTAAGCTTACTGAAATACAACAATTTCATATTTTATACTGACAAGCACTTTTCTCAAGTGATAACTTGGCAAAATGTTCGTAATCTACAGCTTTCTCGGATGCCCTCACAACGTCAGCTTCTCCTTCTCTTCCACAAGAAAGTCCAAATGCCCAAATTAAACTCAGCTTCTAGCAAACCAACAAGGTTAGTGAACCAACTATATATGGGAGAATTCTTCACTAGGTGTGGCCTATATTGATGTATATTACAGAGAAAGTAAGGAGCCACCTGGTCAGTTACACCCATTGACTCAGGGTGACAGAAGACAAGTGCAGCTATTAAGGTCCAAATAATTAATATCACAATCAATATGGTGAACTACAACTAAGAGATTTTTCTTGCACATGGATAGGCAGTTTTAGAGTATTGGAATACAGCAAAACCCTGCTATTTTTACATGACAAAGCTCTCTAACTTCTGGGAACTATTGTACAGGATAGGATGCTCGGCTAAGCAAAAGATGTCACACACTCTTTATCAGCATTCTTGTTGTCCTTGAGTCTTTCCACCCAATTCCTCTCTGTCAGCTACCACCCCTGCTTTACTGCTATTCTATCTCTTCAAGGGTTGTAAAGTGTTCATATATTGAATAGAAGGAATCAAAGTTTTGCTTATTCTAAAACACTAAGATGAGCTTATTACTTACTCAAATTCTGTGGCATAATATTTGAAGAAGCCTATTAGCAAATCTCCAAGGCTTGATCCATTTTTTGAGATGTAAGGAGGAATGGTACATGGAACTTGATGAACAAGATGCAACTGCATAGTAGGATCAAAAGATTCCTGTCAAAATAAAATCAGAGAGTACGTATATTCATACACAGACAGCCTTAATCTAGGCACATATATTCTTCACAATTAAAAAGCTGCCTATCATTAGCTTCTTAGAAGTTCAAGGACAACTTACAAGCAAAGGACTCTATTTATCTATTTAACTCGCCCTGAACTTAAGTAGAAACATCTTGAATCATCTTGCACAGGAGTGTTTTAGACCGCCCCTTGCCTTGTGTTTGCTAAAAAATTTGAACAAGGGAGAATCTCTGAACACGACTTGTATTTACATGCTAGTAAAACCACATGAGCAGAAGCTGAGCAAGGTAGCCTGCACTGAGCTGGCTGCAGTTGAACTGAGAACTGTCAGTTGAACTGACCTAAGTCGTGAAGTTCCCATAACTGTGGTACAGAAACAGTCCAAAAAGGTCTGACTTATTTTCCCCACAGCATAGAGTTAAAATTGCAGTTGAAACCCACTGGCTCTAATATGAACCTGCATCCTCCCACATAATGAGTTCAAAGACTGCAGCAGCACCTCCTCTAGACAACCTATCTGAAAGAATAAAAAAAAAAAAAAAAAAAAAAAAAAAAAAAAAAAAAAAAAAAAAAAAAAAAAAAAAAAAAAAGTTATACAAAACACTTAAATACACAGAACGTAGCATTTAAGCTGAAGTATGCTTTTCTTTGTGGGGCAGGGGGGGAAGAATTCAGGTTTGTTATAAATAAAAGTCACTATTGCAGCTTAAAAGGGAATCTAATAAAACTAAATTAACATGGTTTTAGATCTGCTATACTGTTTGGGTGTCCGTTGCATCCCTTAGGTTCTTCTGGGAGACTGAGGTACATGGAGAAGAACATATCTTCTCTTGCTAGAGAAACAATTTTTAAAACCTGGTAATACCAGGATACTATGTTTTACAGCAATGTTGTGTATTTTAAGGAAAATGAACCCATGATACACAAAAGCAAGCTTTAAATTCAGATAAATAAATATATCTATATAAATTTAGGAACCTGCTCAGTCATTAACTGTGCTGTATCTCCACTCCCACTCTTTGTTATTTTGAAGAGTAGTTTCAGACATGACTCAAACTTTATAGTACTAGAATATCACTGGAAGCACTATACACTGTAATACTATTTCCATATTCATAGCTGGCAGTGCTTCCTCTGAGAAAAGTATGGTCACCAATCAAACCAGTAGGACTGGAAATTTTGGGACTCCCCTACTCTTTTGCTAATTCTAGCAAAACTTCCTTGAACCTCGAGTAACACATTCTGGGAAAAAAAAGGCCATTCTTCCAGCTATGAAAATTCCAAGTCTTGTTCTCACAGTTGTAACTTTGCATATAAAATATTATTATAGTTAACAGAGCTCAGAATTTAACAGCTTACAGTCCAACAGAACACACTGAAAACATGGAGACAAACAGACATAAAAAGCCAATATGCAGCATATAAAGATCTAAAAGGGGAACAGCTGTTCCCATGTTATATAGTATATACAGTTTTAATCCCAAAGGTAATCAGACAAGTACTAGAGTGAAAGTCACTCTTTGCCCATTCCCACAGACAGCAGAAGAGGAGTCAAACCAAATGAATTTAGTATTAGCAGTAAACAGCTCATAAGGAAATGGACACAAAGGGGGGAAAAAGGAATGAGAACAAGGGTTGCTGACCTCCAAACAATACAAAACATAAATGCAATGAAGTTACTAGAGCAAATGTCTACTAAGACTAACAAGTACATGCTTGGAGGCAGCAGACATTTTTGAAAAAGAGAATTTTTAATTTTTTTTTTAATGCATTGAATGTTCAAATGCCTGAGAACTTCTCAACTGCAAGAAAAATCTGCCAGCCCAGGGAGGTTGGCATACTGAGCAGCTAAAAATTTAGACATTGGGACATTATTTTTCAGAATAATGAATAAGCTATTTTCTTTAGCACTATTGCAAGCTTAGAGAAGATGCTGCTTTTTCTTATCAGTCTTGACCTTAAGTACATTTTATTTATGTTTCATATTGATCACAATTAATTAATTTTTATTACTGTTTGTATGGCATTTGACTAAGAAAAAGTAAATCAAGGTATAGTAACAGCAAAAGACAATATTTCAAATATAATTGTAATAAAAACTTAGAGCAAAAAATGATAATACATGTGTGTCTGTGTGTGTTTGCTTACATCCGGAAAAAAACAAGAGAGGGAAAAGATATCAAATACAAATTTATCCGAAGATTCTTTTCAATAAGATTTCTTAGCAGTTAATGAAATAGGAAATTACAAAGCCTTGCAGAGTTTTAAAGTCACAAAACTGTATTTTGAAAAGGGTCATTATGATAGAAGCATAGCCCAGAGGAAGGCAAGTTCGATTTAATGAAAACTGCAGTTCCAAGTTTTACCATGTATAAATACACTTGCCCCACAAAGGTCAGCCAAATCAAAGTTTTCCTTACTCAGAAAGGCATTTGCCTTCAAAAATAAATGCTTATTATTCTGTACAACTTCTCCAGTAAAAATGCAAGTACCAGTCTATAGCAGCTAATCATTTAAAAACCCAACCACCTAGTTAAACAGACATGTATAAGTAATTCCCATCTCCACTTGTTTTAGTGGTTATACTACTATAAAAATGACTCTTGAAAAGAAAATTAAGCATTAGAAAATGGAAAGCATGACTGAAACTACTTTTCTGGAAGACAAGATTTCTTTTATACTAATACAAACTGTTAATCACGTTTCTGATATTGTTAGTTAACTTAATTTTTTTTTTTTTTTAAACACGGTGAGCTGCTGATCACCACATGTAGAAGGACAAAAAAAAACAGTTTCACCTTTCCAAAATACAGAAATTTTTTAATGGAAGAAATTGCTTTACCAGATTAGAAAGTTTTACATGTAAAACCAGATTAATTATTATTTAAAATTGGGTATGGGGAAGACTTAGTGAAAACTGCTGTCAAGATATACCAACATTTAGTATATCAATAACCAAAAATGTCGTTTGTTCAAAGTCCTTTCTTGACAAAGCAGTCACTCAGTGTCCAGTGAACAAGAGGTCAGACCAGCCACAGGATACCTAGGCTCATTATTCTGCTTTGCCACAGACAGCCCACGAAAATCCATTGCCTCAATCTGCCCCCATTCACCTACTGTGGAACAAGGAAACAAGCATTTTTTTTCTTGCTAGAGGGACTTGGGGAAGAGCTAGATAAACAGAACAAGATACAGCTTATAGATTCTCCACATAAGGGAGACTGGTAATAAAACAGAACTACAAAGCATCTTTTAAACTAGCTTAGTCTCAAGAAGGCCTTCCCTGTAAGCTTTGCCTTCATAACTTGCTCTAGAAGGCAAAAAATTCAGCTTCTTTTAAAACTAGTCCCTGATTTGCTTGCTGTGTCTTTGCCTCATGACATCTTAAGAAATGGAAAAGAAATTCAGGATTTAATTGAGTAACAAATATAAATAAGCTATCCATTATTTCAAAATACCCCAGAAAAAGGGACCCCAAGGTCTTTTTTCCTTTTTTTGCTAGATATCTAATCTTTACCTCAGTTGGCTCATTTCTCAAGGAAACACTAGCATTCAGCGACATGCTTCATGTTCAAGCTACATCATGCTTACACATATTTTCATTCCATCCTACACACTGGAAAGGAACACAAGTGTATATAAAAAAATCTTTAAATTTAATATCTTACTATATAGTAAGTTCAACTCTGACTGTGCAAGACTCTTCCTTCAAAAAAGTTTACAGTGGTAACATCAGCACAGTATTTTGTCATTTTTTATATTTGCACATATAAAATAGCCTTCTCCAGTCTTGTAAATGAACATTTAACTAATGTTTAACATTAATAAAAGTGCGGCTCAAAGTTAAACAAATTGTGTCTGCCCAAGGACTGGCTCCCATGCATGAAGGAGATACAGTAAGCACCCTCCTAGCTTCTGCCTCACTCTTTGCCAGATATGACTACTCATGAAACTGAGGCAGCAAGAAACAAAAATGTGCTCATGCTAGAGTCTACAAAGTTCACTCTCCTAGAGGAGAGTCACTTCCATCTGGGTTTAAGCTAACATGTCAGGCTGCTCTGGAACACGGGATACTCAGGCACGCTCCAACTGGGAGTCAGATGGGAACGCAGATGGCACACACACAGACAAAACAACCAGAAGCCGTAACGGCCTAAGCCACGACAAGCTCTCCAGAGCTCATCTGTAAAAGTCCTGACTTGAAGGCAGGTTCTATATAGACTTCAGAACTGATCAACTCATTTTGTGGGTTACTGTCATCTACCCCATTTGGCTGTGGGGGCAGGACCCCCCAGAATCCAACCCCATATCTGATACGGTCCAATACTCCTTCTAAACTAGCAGTTGCAAAACACGTCAGCTCGGTGACAGCTGGTGATTCCCCCGTGGGAACAGAATGCACAGGTGGGCAGATCTGGTAGCTTTCCAGGACTTCTCACCCTTCATTCACATCTGCAGTAGGGATATACTGAGTCACAGAGTCTGCCTTTTGTTTCTTGCTCAAGGTAAGCATTTCTTTTACGTGGCACCTACAATTTAAAACAAGTAGTTTCCTTCAAAGTACAGAAATATTTTCAGGCTGCAGAAAGAGCAACAGATTTGATTTTGAAAAAAAACCCAACGGACTGTAGGTAGGTGGTTTGTTTCAGAAGGGGAGAAGCAGTATTTACCTGTAGTATTAGGATGGAGACACAGCTTTGACCAGCTGCAACCACAAGAAAAAAGTATGGTTTCTCTGGATACTGATATTTGCCTGTGCTTTGCAATTATTACTACAAGCTACAAGACCAGAATTGTATTGGTGTATTTCTCATTTTCGATTTCAATTTCTTTGCAATATCAGTATTCAGAACTTCTAACTTTCACAATTTTAACTTTCACATGACACAAGATAAAACCTTCCATTTAGTACAAATTCATTAGATTTTTCATCTTATGATTATTGTATACTTTTGTTTTAATAATTTAAGCCATTAATATTTTTACAATGCTCTGAAGGCCTTTACACAGTTCAAACACTACAAATATAAATGTTTGTAATATTATTAGGAAGGAGTCAAAAAAAGTTACCAATTCTTACAGTTGTTTTCTTTAAATTACGTGCTACACAAAACAAAGTACTACAGCATATGAGCTTTAAGCAAACATAATTAGCAATTTTAGCAACTAAAAAAATCCCAACAGATAAAGCTAAGTGTATAAGAAATGAAAATCAACTTCAAATCCCTTTGAGTACTAACAATGAGGAAATCAGAAGGTATATAGTACAGTAAAAAATACGAAAGAAAAAATAAAGACCATAAAAATTTAGTACAGGTATGTGTATGCCTGAGCAGGTTTACAACATAGAAATAAAACCGCAGTGTAGTATAGCTCTAAGTTTTCTTCTGCATCTCCATTACTCTAATTACCCCAAAACAGCTGACACCACAGTATTTTCTCCCTCATGCACAGTGTCATCAGATATTCCCAAATCACCATTATAGGAAATATGAGAAAGAACAGCTTTCTGATACTACCTCAGCACAATTATCAGGAACAGTAAAAAAAATCATAAATAGACAGGGACACCAAACTATAGTAACTATGAATGAAGAAAAATATAAAAAGTGACACATGACAAGAAAGGTAAGGAGGAAGGATTTGAGGAATTTCTGTAAATAAGTTATAGAACTTATTTACAGAAATAAGAACTGTTCAAGAACTATCTATCTTTAGCTCTTTTGTCCCCAAACAAATATTTTGGAGGGTGGCTCTTATTTGTAGGTAAATCTTCCTCAGATTAAGTCTCACTAATTACAGCCCTAATTCTGCAGAGGATCAAAGCATACCAATTCACAGAGAAAATCAACAGAATATGATCTACACATAACAGCAAAGTCTCCAAAAGGCATTTTCTTGCGGGACTGAACCCCAATTTTGTGAGGTCTCAAAAGTCTCCTTAGTAAACATGTGTCATTCACACTCTGCACCCAGAAATATCAGGCAACTCAATAGCTGTGGGAAGGTACGGAATTCTGAAACACCACAGTTGGATGGAAAAAACAGTACTTAACTACTTAAGAATTAGGAAGTTACAGATTACACAGGATATTTTCAGGCTAACTAGCATAAAGAGAATTAGGTCAGCAGCTCTCATTAGCACTCATTTCCAACTGTGTGTGAAATCTTCTCATACATAACAGACTCTTTTCACTAAAAAAATTATCAAAAGCAGCAAATAAGCTTTTTCACGCTTATGTTTAGTGTATCAATGACCAGCTTACAGACTGTGTTTAATTTAATCTATTAGAGATACTTAAGAATTCATATATTTTAGATAAGCAGCTTCATACCCATGTATGGTGTAGTAAATTCATAAGAAACACTTACTGGGTAATTTTTTTGAAGGGATGGAAGGATGGGCTCAGCGGGCTAAAAAAAAAAAAAAAAAAAAAAGTTTAAAGTTGCTTTGATTCATGTCATTCACAGGAAACAATATCATACCAACTACATCAAAAGGTTGGACTGAAATTCCATCTTAAAAATATATATCAAGAACTTCACTTTCATGCATTCTGTAAAATAAGTTATTCAGCAAATATTTATATTACTATATTTTGTATATAGTAGTATAAGGACTTCACTCAGCTAAAGGAAGCTGTTACTAAGATATTACTATTTGTAGAAGACATGAAAAATTCTACAGCAGTGGATATGACTCCACTTTAAAAATTAATGGTAATTCATGGCTGTAAGAAACTTGTCTAGATTCCCTAAAGGAGAAATCAAAGCTTCACTCATTTTTGTTTTCCTACATCTAGTACAATATGATTCTATCACAGCACAGAAGTCTCCAGATACTGTAAAAGTACACATTCTTCAGCTGTGAAGTATTACATACTGAGCCTCCAAAAGTAACCTGAAGCGCTCAACACACTTGGTAGGCATTGCTAGTGAAATCCCCCTAAAATACATAAATACAGTCTAATGGTGTTAAGTGGTCTACTTAAATGGCAAACAGGTTATAAAGATTATGCAGATATTAATGATACTAATAAACACAAAATGAACTAAACAGTTGTAACTTTTATGAAGGCCATGGATGGGGAGAGGATCTATTGCACAGTACAAATAACAGGGGAAAAAAAAAAACTTATCTCCCAGGTTAGGTGGTCCTACAGATAGACAGAAAAAAAAGCCCCAAAGTATTCACATCCCACTCAAGCCTTAGGGCAGCTACAGAACTGTTAAGAGTACTCCTCATATTAAAGGTTTAACATCATGTCTTCAGCATGTTTGGTTGTTTTTTTTTTTTTTAAACAATTGGTCTACATAATTCACTAAGTAGAATGATAATTAACTTAGCATCATAGGACAGTTTGGGTTGGAAGGGCCCTTTTAAAGGTCATCTAGTCCAACGCCCCTGCAAGGAGCAGGGACAAGTTCAGCACACGGGACTTTGACTTGGGACTTAATTCACACCCCAAACAAGGTCTCACGGGGATGAGATATAACAGAAGTGTGGACTTCCCCTAATGAAAGAAAGAAATAGGGGGATAAGCTCATTTCAATCTGTTCCTTGAGAACACTTCTGGACCACACAGGTTTCCTGAATTCTCAACAGGGATCCTTAGATTCTCAGGTGAAGCTCTCCAGCTCCATATAGATGTTCAATGTTTCAATATATTCAAGTCACAAGAAAAGATATTGCCATGGGTAGTCAAATATCCCAATTTCTAATGGTCTTTGACATCTGTCACAGAAGACAGTAATCGGTGGAAAAATCTAATCACATGGTAGTGCATTCTTGGATATACCTGTCCACCATGTTTAGTCCTTTGCTCACCAGAAGACAGAAAAATGACCCCACAACATTTGTCGTCCCTTTGAATTTTCTTGAAGTTCCCCAATAAAAAACAAGAACAACAAAACCCTCAAACCACACCCAAAACCAAAAACCACTGAAATTGTTATGTTTAAGTTTTCCCCTTTCTTAAAAGGCATATTTTTGTTAACTAGAGCTTGAGTTTATTTTGTAGTTACAGTGTCCTGCAGTTACATTTTTTTTAACGTTTTTAAAGCTGTTAACTCTGCCTCCAGAGGAGAGGTCCACTCGTTAAAGAAAAATGCAACACTAAGGAGGAGTAAACCCACTTCCATTTTCAGATTTTTCTGTGTGAAAGATGACTCCTGCTGGTGTTCAATTTAATTAATTGGAAAACTACACAAATATGAACTTAAAAGGGACAGTTTCAATACATAAAAAAAATACTTACTCTGTAAATAGTGCAAAACCATCAATACAAGACTATAGCTGCTTAAAGTACCACGACTGGCATCATTTATGTCATGAAAACTTGCCCACTTCTTAACAACAAGTACTAATGGACGAACTCGACTCTCAACTGCAAGTAAAATAAATACATTTCAAAAAAAGTACATTTAACTAGACAGCAATCAATCAACATTTGTTCTTACTCGATTTACGTGATACTTTTGTATTCTAAGGTCACCTTCTGCAACAATTTTATAGAATTTACTTAGTTATTTTACAACTACTATTCATCTTATAAAAATCAGAAAAAAATACTTGCATTTGAAAAGTCTTTTGAGTAGTAAGATCCGCAGACATATTACAAGGGTACATGCAGATAAGACAAAACTGGATGTATGAGTCAATGTAGCAGTGTCACATTCTACTTTTAAGTTCTCTCCAGTTCATTGTACTAATTTTCCCTGAATTAACTTGCTGCCAGGACACATCACTTTTGTTATGTTTTGGGTTTTTTTTTTTCTTTGGTTGGGTGTTTTTTGTTTTTTTTTTGTTTAGGTTATACAAAATTTGAGGGCATGGAAAAGAATTCTCCTGGTTGGAGGACACAGAGCTCAATCTAGAGCTCAATCTTAAGTTTTCCTCAGGATCCATGAAAGCAGTAACCCCTTTAAATTTGCCTTGTCCTCAATAGCTTTTTGTGCAGATGAGATGACAAAGTAACTCATTAAATCAAGACACATGCTTTTCATTAGAAAAGACATACAGTCATATTCCAACTATGATCTTCTGAACTTCTAGGGAATATAGATATCCTTCTAATTAAGGTAGTAATGTGTTGTAGGGAGATGTCAGTCACCACCACCTCCTAGGGATCTTGCAGCTTACTTAATTTATTATTTGCAGATATCTGGAAGCAGATCATCAGCTCAGTCAAGTACCTTACGTCGGCCTTACAGTGCCTTATATCTTCCGGACTATCTTTTCTAACCTGACAACACTGCGCTAAGTTTTGTATTTTGCACATCAGGACAGCAGTGTATCAATAGGTAATCACTTCATGCAGGACCACAAACATCCTACAACAGCACCAGCTGGGGTACTCTGTTATTCTGAAAATCCTATCAAGCATGTGATTTTATCACAACCTCTTCACAGTGGTCCAGCACACATGCCCCTGTAAGTGGTACTCCTTTTCTCAGCATCAATGTCCTAGATCTGGAAGACCTTTTAGAAACAATAAAACTCCTTCCCACCAGTCACCTCATTCCTGACATTATTCACCAGTGGGTAAGCTAAAAAAATATGACTATTAGTACCCTGTGAGATGTAGAAGAATTAATGTATAGACATCATATGAACATGCATTAACTGAAATAGGATTTTTCCATGAGAGAAAAATGCAAATAGGCTCAAATTCCAAATGAGACTCTTGGGTGTGTGCATGTCACAGTAGAAAAAAATCTTTTTAGCTGACCCTACTCTGAGATAAGGTTTTCTGTCTGCTAGTGCCTGTAATTAGTATATAATGAAGTTAGTGTGCAACACGGCCAGCAAACTTTTCCTGATACTCTTTCATCAGTTAACAAGCTACTCCCTTAAGAAAATGCTCTGTAATGTCATTTTCTCAGAGGTCCAGCTACCACTAATTGAAAAATACCTACCATCAATTGCTGATTTAATTGCAGACATGCCTCCTTAGTCAAACAACTGATAACACAACATCATAGACTTCAGGTTTTAGCTCTGCTTAATCTACCTACATTGTCTGTGGACATTCTATTTCACTTTGCCATATCATCTTTGATGTTTTCTACAGCACCTACGCACCCACTAGAAGGGCTGATTTCAAAATGACACAAGAGCATTCACAGAAATACTTATGATTTTTTTTTAATCATGCTCACTAAACCAGTCCCTTGTTTGCCTGTCCATCTGATTTGTTCTAATGGAACAAAGAGACCCTTACATCTTCCACGAGATGTAATTTGATCTTTTTTTTTTTTTCTCCCATGCAGGGTGAAGCCCTTCAGCCACAAATTAAAGTGAGCAGGCTAATGCTTTTAATGCTATCCACCCTGGCTGATATGACTTCTAGAAATATGTAAAGAGACTGCCTAACAAAAGTTCCCATTTACTTTTGTTAGCCTTATGTCATGTGAGAGTTTTCTGGTTCCAAGAAGCCAAGACAGACTATGTTTGATACAGTTTGCCTATTTAAGAAGGTCTAGCACATTAAGGAGATAATCTTTTCCATCACAAGTCTCCCTTAGCTACTAACTCACTCCTTGACCTCAAGAAAGTAACAGTATTTATACTTTATCAGGAGACAAGGTTAATTTTGCTGGCCTTATAAAAGCAGGCCTCAAGGCAGAATGGAAGAAGAGGTGGGATGCTAGGAGCCCTTCCACTGCTCTTTTCACATCTGGACACTTGTCTGCCCTACAGTGATTTGCTGAGAGGAATAAGGGAAATCTGTGGCAGAAGTTATGAACAAGTACATCAACAGCAGACTTGGTCAAGTGACCCCTCACCTATAGCTGCAAGTGATATAGATTATTTCCCTAACCTTTTTAAGCTTGGAAGGAAATCCTTCTCCAGACATACACCTTCCTGGATGTATAACGAAATTATAGTTAACCAGCTGATTCAGGACAAGATGTAGACTCTCCTAGTAACATGAATATGGAACACTGAAACTACTCGGACAGAAATATTAGTTAAAAATAACAAATAAAGGTAACTGCTACTGATTACTTCCTACACTAAATAGAAAGGAATTACTTATTGCAAGAACTGAAGAAGGTGGTAAATGCAGAACTGCAAATGGCCTAGGAGAATTAGCCTGAGATCCACTCCTTATGTATTTATCTGCCAATTATATTGCGAGGCTAAGTAAGAAAATGTTAGTTTAGCACTAAGAGTGCTGTTCTTTTTACTTCCCCTTTAGAAGTCTGTTTCACAATCTCTCCCTAAGATGCAAACTCCTGAGGAGACACAAACCAGTTTTGTTTTGCAGTTACTAAAAAAACTGAAGCAGTATCTTGGATTTTTCATAAAAGGACTCTTGTCCTATGTAACAGCATACAGACACAGCTAACTATCAGCCACACATACCTACCAGTGGCTGTAAGAATATAAAAGAAACTGGAGATTATATCACTAGATAATTATTAGTATAATGATCTCAATATCTGCAGAATACTGAAGTAGCCCTTGTAGCAGATATGTGGACCTTAAAACAAAGAATCTTTGTTATCTTCTGAATATTACAATATTCAATTAAAAACATACCTAGCCAATATATAACTTTTCTCCATATATTTAGAGTGAGCAACAAGTTGTTATCTTAAGGCTATTTAAGGCAGCTCATTAGGAAGTTACATAATAGCAACCTAATATATTAACTGAATTTAATAGTCTATCAATACCAAATTACAAATTTTAAACCTAAAGTTTATAGAAATAAGAAAATACATTAAAAACTTACTGTATGCATAGGTTCTCAGAAGGAATGTATTTCTTATTCCTACAATATTGTTTACATTCAAGTCAAACTCCACACAGCTATTGGGGAGGAGAAAAGAAAAAGAATCAAACATCATGATATTCAGTTTCATAATATTTATTATCTGCTTAGTGGCAGAGGTGGAGAAATCTAACTTTAAGATAATACTCTAGAAACTTTCTTCAAACAGAGTTTTGATGCTCTGATTTCTACTCTGGTTTTGTTCATAGTACTTGAATGGCTTATAGACTTGAATTCCATTGTTATTAAAATGTAATTGTTGTTCTACATAGAGAATACGTGTAGATTCAAATTTAGACCTTAGGACAACTTATTTGTCAAATAAGTTTTGGATTTTTAACAAATCTTTCTCCTAACTAGACTTGCACTACATGATTTACTAGGGACAACTTTTGATGCCAGGAAGGATTCTCTGAGTATCTGTTTAGGAAATCATGCCAATGAACTGAGGAGAAGTGGAAGAGGTCAAAAGGTAAGAATCTCTTTTCTACAATGATGGTTAGAGATAATCAGCAAGCACTTTGAAATGAAAACTGTTTATTAGTAAACATTGCATGTTTTGGATAAAACAGTTTTGATAACTGTTCTGTGCTGTTAACAGCAAATAAGAACAAGGCAAACAAGCACTGCTTTATTTATATCATACTCTGCCCCAAAGTTTTAATTTCATATTGCATGTAGACCTTAACTACTCACAGTACTCAATAAATGATATTAAATTCATAGTTCGTAAGCTATGGCAACACTGTAACTTGTAACAAGAAGAGCCTATTATTGATAAAGAAGTAGCTATCTGCACTATACAGCTACTTCCATTTTATATATCCAAGTCTATTCTCATAGCATTTGCCTGAATATTCCTTTGGATTTTCTTGAATTATTGATGGGGAACATGGACTTGGAATTTATTAAACTGGACAAAACACATTACTTAGATGCCTACAAAAGGTTTTTGACATAATTAACTACATTAAGTCATTGTTTGAATCAAAAATATTACCTAATTTTAAACCTGAATTAATATCAAGCATGACTTCTTAGATGTTTTAAGAGCATAGTACATAACAACACAGGAAATAAATCTTGTTAATTAATTAAAGGCTTGTCTGGTCAGCATTGGAATAATTTCCTGGGAAAGACTACAAAAAAAATAGATAATAAGTCTTTAAGCACAGTGGATCTTCCCTTACTGTTATAGCACTAAAAACCCCTTTAAGGTGAAAAGGAGAACAAACACAAACTGAATGCCTTCTCGTTCACTAAGTCGAATTTAGTTGAAAATGGCAATTTTCAGGTATACATGGACCATTGGTAACACGTCATAGATACCACTCATTGAATTCACCATCTTCTCCAAGCAGCCAGGCATCAGGAAAACTAGCTTTCACATGAAGCTTGCTGTGTTTAGCCCTCAATTTTGGCTAAAACAAGCTTAGTGCCCTAGGTTTAAAATACCCAATCAATTTTTCAAGATGTCTGTGAAAAAATGAATGAGTGTGCATGTATGTATATGTATGAAGTTATGAAAGACAGATGTTGGTAAGAGAGGGGAAAGAGACAGATGATTAAATAAAAAGACAAAATATGGGTAGAGGAGACAGGTTATGTAGGAGAAAAAAAAACCCCAAAAAACAAAAAAACAAACAAACAAACAAAACCAAAAAAAAACCAAAAAAAAAAAAACCAGGGAAAAAAACCCAAAACCACCCCAATTGAAAAACCAAAACCCCCAATTCAAAGGCGTGTCATTCCTCCCTGCTTCCCTCTTCCAGAAAAGCAACACATGAAACCAAATGGTGAATAATACTGTTGGTTTTTTTCGCTGAAAAATGTAATGGGCAATTTTTAGTTTAAGATGATTATACTTTGATTTAGTAGGAAATAAATAATTCTTTAAATCCTGTCTGTAAAGTATATGAATATCATGACTGTTACTTCTTTTTTTGCAAGTGACTGTAGTATGGACTCTAAATGCTTACAAAGAGACTTCAATCTTTTGACATAATCACTTCCATACTTACGGTTTCTTTTTAAAGTTTATTTTCTGATTTTAAATTGGAAAAATATTCTTGCTATAACTCCATTATTTATTTAACATTTGTACTAGGAATTTACCATCTAGTGTATCTACAAAAAGACTAGCATTGTTATATGTAGCTAAGACATTTAGCCCAAATTTTAGCTTGACAAGCATGGGAGAAAATCTTTTATACTGTTAGAGGAGAAAGTTACTAGATAAAAATTATTCACATTTGTAAAAGGTTGGCTTATACTTACAGAAGTAAATATGGCTTTAGATGTAAATGAAAAGAAAATGTAAAGCAAAAAGCCTAACAAGTGTTACATAATCTCATAGAATCTTTAAGGTTGGAAAAGATGTCCAAGATCATCAAGTCCCACCACCAGCCTAGCACCACCATGTCCACTAAGAATCGTGGTGTATCTCAGATGAATGGTCTTGCATCTCACATGTAAGAAAACTTTAAGTGGATGGTACTTATTAGCTCAAATTGTAAATGTGACAGATTCAGTTTCTGCCCTGATAAAGGTTCTGTGATAAAAGCGGAATGTGATATGCTTTTTTAAAGAGAGGCCAGAGATTTGATTTTAAGCTATGTTATTACATGAAGGTGACACACGTATCTTAGAAAATGTAAGCCCATAAATACAGGTACATTTTAACATTACTCAGACTCCCAACTAATTTGAGTGCTTTGCACAGTTTTTTTCCCTCTGTCAGATACTTTTATCACACACAATAAGAAACACACAGTTCTCTGTCCTAGTACAGCCCTCTTGGTTCATTTTTGGTCTTCATAACGAAGACACAATTAATACAGTAACATACAACACATCCTCTTCTCTCCAATTACTTCCATCTTCTAAAAAAAGGTCATAAAATTAGTACCTAACACTGTGAACATATAATACTACTTTGTTAAACACAGAATACTTCCCTAAAGAGAAAATATACTCTTCTAAAATTAACAAAAAACATTTTCATTAAGAAAACATCGTCACAAGAAACTAAACTGTGTTTTAGTGTTGTTTGTACAGCGTAAATGCTGTGAATTAGTCCTTAAGTAGCTCAATAGTTATAAGCAAAATTATCTTTCACAGCAGTTTTCTTCCCACCGTTGTTGTTTAGTCATAAACCATTTGTTAACTGAAGTCCACTACGTTGGTCCACTACAAATAACCCATAGAAATACATGATGTACTGCTACCAATTCACATCACAGAAACTAAACAGCATCTCAACCACAAGGTGTTTCAGGCCATCAAGGAAGTAAGCTGACTGCCACTGCAGGCTAGCTGTACAAGTGTGCAATACAACTATAGCACAACACAAATAAACAAAGCATGGCTTTGACAGACTACTCATACGGACAACACATACACAGGGTACTTTCCCATGTCAGAGTCCAAAAACTGATGTTGAAGAGAATACTTGCCTGACTTTATCCCTGAACTTCACTATTGGCACTTTTGCTCGAATCAGCTGAGGTCGCTCAATGTAGTTTGCTGAAAGGGAGAAAAATATGCAACTAAGTTTCATCTAAGATGCTGATCTTAAAATAGGATCCTAAAGTGGAGTCATATTGACTGATTTATAGGAAACAGTAGCCTATTAAATCTAGCAAAAGTATTCTCAGAAGAGTTGTGTAAAGTAACCTTTAGCAACTGCAAAAATACAATTTAGGAAAGCATGTGGGAAAAAAATGCACTAAAACTTAGAGAAAAGCGTTTAATGGAAGATTTTTCTATGGAAAATATATTCAAGACATTTGAATGTAAGGAATGCAGTTGTACAATGCTTTCACTGAGCAATACTTGTAATAGAAATGCTGAATAGTTATAACTAACTATAACTAAGGTTCAAACAGAAGGGAGAGAGAACATACCTATCCAGGATGGTCGACACTTAAGCCCAGCACTACACTGTAGCAACAGGTGCATGATCCGCTGCCTACTGTTTAATTGTGTCTAGTTTGCTTAGAGTTGAAAGCGTACATTTTACTGCTCAAAAATACTAACTGTATCTTCTTCACTATGCACTGATTATGCTTAAAACTTCCTTTAAAAAAACTGTTTATTTGACTGACAATGTACATAGCAAGAAATAAATTTCCTATGAAATTGTTACTGAAAACAGAACAACACTTTCCATTGCAGATGGGCTAAGCTTAATTTGCCTTTTGCTTTAATGGTATATGACAGGCAATAACTATACAACCACAGGATGATTACCCACGTAGGTAGACACACAGGCTCAATGCCAGATCATCCAAATCCAAACATACTAAGCTCTGCTAGACTCATATAGTGCCACCAAACGCACCTTTGTGCTCAGCTTTGCAAAACTGTTGCGTCAGTCATATTATCTGTGATTTCCCTACTGTTGATGGTATCTCAGGCTATATTTAGTAGTTGCCCATAATCCTGAATCAGAAAGGCATCCAAGAAACTAATGAAAAAGACAAACAAAAGCAGAACGTTTCCTAGAACGTGTAGGTTACATTATGTGAATATGGGCAAAAAGTACCATTTTATTAACTTATTCTCTTGCAAAATCTAGGGCTATTTGAATTTACCCATATGTAACATCATATATTTTCCCCTTGCTTCCATAAATTAATCTCAAATTAGCATAAATAAATATGTCAAATCTAGAAGTAATACAAACTAAAAATAACCTTTAAAAAGAGCTGACCTTCACCTTTGGGGGTGGTGGGGGAGAAGGTGTTTTTATCAGTTTGGATAGCAACTTTGATTAAACAGTATAATCTCCACTGCATTTGGATGACAACTTCACACTTGGTAAAATGCTACTGTGCAACATTTAATTATAACAAATTTTACTCTTTTTTGAGACTTTCTAAGAGTGTTTTATGGATACGCATGTTTAGACAGATTTGATGTGGGGTAATCCTTTATCCAAATTTGAATATGTTGGATAACTCTAAGCAACACACAGACTGGAACTCAAAAAAAAATATATATATAATCTTATTAACTTACTAATTTTAAAGTAAGAATCTTACAGAACTCTAATCCGTGTTCACTGAATTTATAATCTAGTACATTCTACATAAATGTCCTCACTTTCTAGCTGCACCTGCAGACACATTCAAGCACCCCTCCTCCCACATCCGAGAACATTCTTAAAGCGAAGCTATAAAGCACGTAGAGCTCTCTGCCTTCTTTCTTTTCACTACCAAATTCAAGACAAAGATGCCCAAAACATCGACACATGGTAAACAATAGTAAGTAACTATTTGCCTGCCGTAACAATTCAACTTTCCTCACTATTACCTTTCTCAAGTGCCCTTCTGAAGCTGACTGAACTCACTGTAGTGCCAATCCACTGCCAAACGCACTCTTGTCTGCAAATGCCTCCCAACGCTTGACGGATGCTTGTGCCAAATTAGTTGGCAAAGGAAAAAAAAATTAAAAAAAAAAAATTCCCAAAACATAATCCCAATCTGTTTCCCACGGTGAAACAAAGCAAAGAGGACATGTTAAAAGGTAGTAACTTGGTTTCTTGGTTTACACCTATCACACTATTAAAAGAATCTCTACTGTACATTAGGTTGTCACACATACAAGGGAAGAAACAGTCACAAACACAGGATGTGGAATTCTGAAATACATACAGGTTGAGTAAGTGCCTTAGTAAATTGACTATCTGACCTTGAAGCTATGACCAGAGGGGCTACACCAAAATACACGTAAAGAATTCCACATAGCTGCTCCACAGTTTTGGGCATGTCTATGAAAAAGTCACAAATGTCACTTCAGCTGCAGTGAAAAAGAACATAACCACTTCAAAAAAGAATAAGCACCGTTTCATAAATAATGTATTTATGCAGAATTTCAGATTAAACATCTTCAGTCTCTCTTTTGGTTTACAGAATAAGAGATTAAGCAATCATACAAAATATTAATCCCAAACATGGAATATGCCAAAAAGATCTTTGGCATCGTGCACATGCAGCCTGCTCTTATTTACAGGCTTATACTATAGAAAGAAAAACCGGGCAACATAGCAAGCCGAGTCCAGAGTCATGAAGAATCCAGGGGCATACAACCCAGCACAGGATGAATTAATTGTTGATATTTGGAATTCACTCACCCACCTGCATAGTCCTTCAAGGTCATTCATTTGAGTTCAAGTTCCCTTGCTTGTTCTAGCTGTTGCACGTGCCCCACTAGACAACCATTACTGATATTCTACTCTCAACACTACCCCATCTCTTTGTATAAGTAAAAGAAAACAAGTTCTTTGTTATTTATTCAGATAGTAAACACCAGTCAACCCAGTACTATGAAGTTGTTTTTCAAATGAATGCTGCCTAGACAAATCTGGAGAAAGTAATCAGTTTGACGTTTACTCTCTTGGATTATACTCTCTTTAATATGTTGTAACAGTTATCACCCCAAATTAATGTTTTGTATTTCACATTTCTAAAAGACATTGGCTTGGGCATACAATTCTGGAAATGTTAGCCATACTGTAAAGAAATAGATACGTGCAGATATCTGAGTAAGTAAGTCAAAGAGTTAGACCTACTCTGCTAGTTTTTGAAACAGGAGATACACTACTGCCATCCTTGTAATGCTTTACTCTAGGAGAAACACAACACTAAACATCTCACAAATCAGTGAATAAATGTCAGAAGCTTTTTCCTAATTTACACTGTGACTAGACTATGCAAAAAAAAAAAAAAAACACATCTTAATTTCCGTCAGTATTCTAGATGCAGAATGACAACACATAAAAGCTTCTGCTCTAAGTCTTTAGATCTGATGGGCTCAAATTCCTTGCTCACACTGGTTACCTTTTGCAAGTCTGAAATTGAAATAAGCTGGAGCTTAAATAAATTCTGAATACATTTCCCAAATCTCCTAGAACTAAACACCAATCTAACAATCACAGCTAACCGTACATAAAGGATAAAAGAGATGGCACAATGTTGTGAAGATGATTTGCCTAAAGAAAGACAAATTGTAAAAGAGACTGCTTTAATCTACATTTGGAATGCTTCCTAATATAACAATCAATCATAGAATTAAGGTAAAATAAGCAGAGAATCAAACTCTCCTTGCAGCCCTTATTTTGGAATGTACAGGAAAATGTTCCTGTACATTCTAAAACATTCCAATACACAGGAAAATGTTCCTGTAATGACAGAGTGGAAGAACAAAGAGGAAGATGTTATGAGAGGCACAGCTAGAAAAAACTTCTCCCAAATTTCTGAAGTGATATGGAAGAAGGTTTAAAAAGCTCTAGAACATTACCTATACCACAAATCTCCTCATTTTTTCTTTTTGTCCTTTAACTCTTTCACAAAACTAGCCAAGAACTTTGTTTTAAGTAACATGTTATCTTCCTTCTCCTTCACGCTGGAAGGGAGGGATGCCATCCAGAGGGACCTGGACAGCCTGGAGAGGTGGGCCCATGCCAACCTCATGAAATTCAACCAGGCCAAGTGCAAGGTCCTGCACCTGGGTCGTGGCAATCCCAGGCACAAATACAGGCTGGGCGGAGAATGGATTGAGAGCAGCCCTGAGGAGAAGGACTTGGGAGCGCTGGTGAACGAGAGGCTCAACATGAGCCGGCAACACGCCCTTGCAGCCCAGAAGGCCAACCGCATCCTGGGCTGCATCAAGAGGAGCGTGGCCAGCAGGTCGAGGGAGGTGATTCTGCCCCTCTACTCTGCCCTGCTGAGACCCCACCTGGAGTACTGCGTCCAGTTCTGGAGTCCCCAACATAAGAAGGACATGGACCAGTTGGAGAGGGT
>WHYT01015072.1:51771-126151 GCA_009806455.1 Tetrax tetrax | reverse complement strand
TTTTTTTTTTTTTTTTTTTTTTTTTTTTTCCATTTTAAGCTAAACAGCACTTCAAGCAAGAGCAGGAAATAGAAGCAGCTTTCAGAGTTGCATCAGCTCCCTGAGGTTTCCAGACCACCTTCCTGCCCCTTTAGTGTCCCCAGAAATTGGGATATTCTGAAAGGCTGTCTCACAGATTTAGGGAGAAAACATCTCAGCTCTGTTATATGCACTTAAAAAACTGTTTCAGTATGTCCAATATTCATTGACTTTAATGTCTACAGTTTCTGAAGACAGCACCCTCACTGGAAGGTCTCAAACTTTTGCCAGCTCTGAGTGATTCAGCCCACATGTGCTGACATGAGATGGAGGATGATGCTCCCAGGGGCTGCAGGAACCAGCTGATCCTGAAAGACCTCTTTGCAGGTGGGATGGAGCTGGGCAGTGAGGTTGTCCCTCCTGCCTTTTTAGTGCTCTCCAAATTGATAAAGGAAGGAAAGGGTCTGTGAGAAAGTGAGATTTTTCAGAAATGAGGAAAGGGATTTGAGTCATGACAAACAAGAGTTGAGGCCAGAAATGGGGGAGCAAGGAGGTTTATGAGTTAACAGAAGTTAGTAGGGGATCCTTAGAGCCAGGTAGCTACAGAAATAATTAATCCAATGAGGCAGGGGAGACTGTCTCACAAGGCACCAGTAATTATGTCACTGCTGCTGAGGACAAATTTGAGAAGTTAGTGGTAGGGATGAGATGGGAAAAAACAAAAATACCTGTATCAAGACTTTGATCGGAGTCTGGTGAGGAATGGTGCCTGGATAGTGGAGGTAAGGACAGTAAGAGCAAGATGAGGAGATGGGGGAGGCCAAAACAGAGGTAGGGATGTGCTGCATAAGAGCTGAGGGAGGCTGGGGAATGAAGGCTGAGATTGAGTAGATGAGGACTGGAGCAGATTGGAAATGCTGGGAGAAATTCAGACAGCTTAGAGAGACAATAACAAATGCTAAATGCCTGCAAGCAAGTCTTCTGCTATTTAAATAATTCCTCATACGCCAACTTTTTTCCCCTCCAAAACACCTTTTCCTTCACGTTTCTCTGTTCTAAAGCCCAGAGTAACCAGTTACAATATGCACATGGGAGAAGAGAGAGCTTGGTTCTAGCTACTGCTCCAAAAGTAGTCTCATTTAATAAAATCACTCTCATCTTAGAAGTACTTCTGTAGTCAATGGCACAGATTTTTGTGGAATCTGTGTCTCGAAAGGAAGATTTCTAGTGGAAGTTCTGATGAAGAGACGGAAGTCAACACCAGTGTCACTGCTCAGAAGAGTAATTGTATTCAAAGGGTTCTGACATCCCCATAAATTTCTGTCTCTGAATTTAGACTAGACTGAAATAAGTTCATAATTCAATTTGGTATTTTCACCTGAGGAGTGTATATTTTTCTTATCTGCAAATGTCATCTACACATTAACTTTTGAAGAACACAGCATATTTCTGTTTTCTAGTTAATAATGGCTTTTGAACAATATATTATAGGATAATTATTTAGTTTGTGATCAAAATTATTTATGTAGAGTAGATAAGTAGTGAAACACACAGTTGTGTTTCCAGAGGAACTCTTGTGTTTGTTTTAATTGCTTCTCCTAATTTTTAATTACATCCCTTTTCTGGATTTTCATGGCAGTTATATATTAATCTTGTTCCTTTCCATCTAATTTTCTCTTAGTACAATAAAAATACTGTTATTTGATTAAGTTTTTTAATAAGACTGAAGATTATTGCTTGTCACATGTCCAGCAATCACATAATTTGCAATGTGTGTCTGCGTTTTGCAGATGTTGCTGAAGATAAACAGTCCATATGTTTGAAATTTTACTTTTACAAATGGCAACATCACTTCCATTGAGTGCCAATACTTATTTTTCACTTTCTTGGATTTAAGCTATCTCATAATTTTGTGATTTTTATATCTGATCCTTTTCCTGTGTTTCATGTGATCCTCTCTCTACTTAAACTTTTACTAAATCACTGGAGATTTACCATTTAAATTCACAGGACTCCTTTCTTGTCCTGGGTGTTTTCATTTGATACATTTATATAATTTTGTATCTTATTAATGAATCACAATCCCTACTAGCAAAAGAAACACGGTAAAATTGTTACAACTCTTCTGTTTAATAATTACTCTTGTTGCCAATTTCTTTTAAATAATAGCATTTGTTTAGTAGATTTTATCACTGGTTCTACACATTTGCTAATTGTTATTTCCATTGTAGCAATTCATCAAACCTGTTACCAAAATATCTTCTTACTTTATTGTGTAAATTTTTGTGTGACACTACAAAAGGACAGAAATACAAGGGAAGGCAAGAACTATAAGGAAGATAAGAACAAAGGAATAAATCTGATGCAGTGAGAGACAGAAAGCCAAGGAAATAATTGAGAGAGAAAGGTACTGTTTTGTTCTAAGTGGCGTTTTGATTAGAGTGAGAAAGAGAGCTGTGAAAAGCAAAGCTCAAGAGGCAGGCTATTCAGTTTGAAATTTCAAGGTATGGGGAAGAGTGTCACAGAATGATCTTTTTTTAGCTATATACAGATAATTCTTCTCATACCCTTGGTAGTGGCACAGAAGTGGGACATTCAGAAAGCCAGAATGATATACCTTTTTTTTTCCAGTAATGCTTAAAGCTTGAATAGCTTGATTTTCTAACTTTAGCATAATTGTGTCAAGTGTGGTTCTCTTTGGCTCCTTCCCTACTGTCTTTTATGTTGAGTTAGCGAGTGCACTGAGAAGTACTATGAAAAAAAGCCATGAAGAATTTCATGTACTCTTGACTGAAATTCTGCAAAAGTGGTATCAACACATCCTTCCCACACATTTATATCTTAAAGGTCTTTTCCAAGTCAAATTATTCTATGATTGTATGTATGGGGTAGACAGCTTTCCAAACATCAAGTTGTGTTATCCGTCTTTTATGTAAACCCATTAAAATACAAATGAGTTTGCAAAATCTTTTTTTTTTTTTTTGTTTTATATCCTGCATGACTTTTTAAAAAACTGGCATAGAAAAATTTGTATAAGAAACCAAGTACACATTAGCCATTGCTGCTAACTGAAAAATACTTCCTCAATACGTGCAGGAGGTTGGTTATACATTTTTAGGTTTTACCAGGTTATGATATCTCTTTGCTGGTTTAGAATTGGCATTAAAGGCTGGTCTACAGAGGCTCTTTCTTCTCATAGTTGAATTTGTGAAGTGTGCCAGACTAATTAATTTCAAAAGGACAAGAATCTGGAAACACCTAAGATCATTAATGTTTAGTGGGTGATTTCAGGGAAAAAAAAAGTGTGATGTAAATGGAGCGATAATGGGAAGATTGAAAGAAAAAGAATTGGTGGAAAATAAAGAATTAGGAGAAGTTATGCAGGTAAGAAGAGAAATGAAATAGAGTGGAGCAGAGATGAACTTTCACTGAAAGCAGATATTGCTACTGTTTGGGATCCTCTTCTCAGCATACTATCAGAATGGTTTTTACCCTAATAATTGGGGTAGATAGGGATACTTCAAGGAACTTCGGCATTTTGTGTACCCTATCAAAGAGATTTGGGAATCTCTAGTAGTTTGGTAGAATTAAGGAGAAATTAGTTGATGGCTTTTTATTTTGTATTATTGTAATGAAAAATCTATGCAATAAGTATCTTCCTCAGTAATACAAGCCCTACCACTAAAAGAAATTAAGCAAAGATGAAACATAAATTTGCATATTATTATATTTGTAAAGCAAACAGAGAAAGCAATGGAATACTATTTACTGTATGTTACCCAAATACTGTGTATCCATTATAGCTTAGGTGAGAAAAGCCCATGGAAAAGGCAGTTTCTGCTGACAGGAAGAAACTAGAAGCAATAGATCTGAGAGGGCAGAGCCACAAATGGTTTTATATACTGAGGCTTAAGACATCAGTCTTCATGATTTTTTGTTTAATTTGGGGCTTTATAGCATTCATATTTTTTTTTAAATTCCAGTGCTGTTTTGTTCAATAATAGTATTAATGTGCATCAGCAAAGAAGATAATGACTAGCTAATAATGTGAATCAAAAAGACCTTCCTCTTCTCATGAAAGGCAGAAGAGAAAAGTGATGCTCAGATCCTCATGTGATGTATACTCCAGGACATTCAATACTTTCAAATTGAACTTTGTGAATATCTGACCAACAGCTCACAATCAAGCAAAAGAAAGGCAGGAAACGTTCTTATTTAAAAATAATATAAGTGCTCTAACAATGCAGCTGTGGAGAAAGAAAGTTTCAGAAGCACACCTAAAGCCAAACAATGCTGAATTTGGACAGGGAAAAGCTACTCTGAAGAGAGCTTGTGCAAAGGAGAAAATTATCTTATTAGATCTCATTTCTAACTAAAGAAGGATTCAAAACTTTGGATCTGAGCAATCTTGAATTAGTCAGGGTCTAGAAATCAAAATCCTCTATTAGGAATTCTGCCAAACCAAATAATGAATGTGAACAGTTACATTTATCTTTACTTCTCCACAACAGGAATGAAGCCTTGGGGAAAAAAATAGTTTGTAGTATGTAGGAGGAAGGAGGAAAGTATTTATGTATGCCAAAGAGTACTTACCAAATCTTAAAAGAAAGAGAACATACTTTTAATGATTTAGCTTCCAAAATTAATTTTTACCTCCAGATCATATGCTAATGTTTTCTGATTTTAGATGTGATAACTCTTGATTACTAGAATTCACAGGATTTCCTTCTCACAAAGTTAACATGCTATTAAATACAGACTACTAAATGTTCAATGAACACAATTAACCAGTAAAGAACTTTTATGCTTGCAACAATGCATTATCTTGCAATACACTATATTTTGGATCACAATACTGTGAGAGTAAACCAACATAAGCAAGTATGCAGGTTGCCAATAAAATATGTTCATTTTTCCCCATCTTAAGCCTTGTCTGGATGTGTTGCCAGGATATGTAAAATATATCTTTATTCTCCCTAGGTAGAGAAAAATCTAAAATTCAGATGACTCATTTTCATGAGGAGTACTGACTATTCAGCTCCCCTTCTCCATCCTCTCCTCTTCAGTCCATACTTTACAAGGAAAAGTATGAGAGAGACCGAACTGCTAAATTTCTTCAAACAAATTTTTAGGTGCCTAGTCTCTAGGGAGGACTGAGATGCTAAACAGATGGCGGTGTTTACACCCAGGCCTGCTTTAGAAATATAATCTCAGGAAAGGAATGGGTTGCTGATATTTTCTCTCTTGCTCTTTGCTTTCCCCATTTGCTAGCAGAATGTCTTCTCCAAGCTCAGTATGCTGCTTGTTTGACATGTCCTTATGAGGCACAGGCTAAGGTGCTTGGATGCTGCGATTTTGCTTCTCAAATAACACACTTAAAATATTTTTCTACTTTTACCACTAAGATGGAATCAATAACACGCAAAATATATATGAAACCTGGTTTTCTATATGATGCAGGAACAACTGCAACTTGTCACAAGAAAATGGTCATTTGCAAAGTGGACAGCTAGCCATTGGAACTGGTCTATAATATCCTTGGCTGTTACATATGATTTCTGGACTGCAAAGTCCTGAGATCCATAACTGGAATATAAATCTATTGTGTGGGGAGACAGTTAAAAGGAACTGATGTCTTCATAAAATGTGTAATACACAGTGGGGAAAGTTTAATAACCTAAAAAAGAGAACTTAAAAGATAAGCTTCTGTTTGATTGCTAATTAGGCATTATGGAAAAAAAAAAGTATTTTGCAGGTGAGAACTTCCATTCTTGGATAGAAGCCTATTGTCACTATCTCCACAGCAATTAGGATATGAAACACTCCTTTGAGATATGGCTTCTATTAAATAGGCCTGAGAAGTCACAATACAGGGGCTGGAATAGCTGGATGTGGATCTGAATTTTCTTCCACATTAGCTTGACTTCCAAGGGAAATTAGGTTTATGGGATGGCATTCTGTCTGTTCTTGTATTTGCCAATTCGTCATTCTCTGTCTCCTTCAATAATGCTTGAACCTGCCAGCCACTTTCAACCAGACTTCTGGACAGAGGTGTAGAGGTCTCAGCAATATTAAATTCCACCAAGCTGCAGAAAAAATAGGAACAGGAGGAAGAGTCAAATTGGCATCCCACTGTTTGGGGCCCCACAGAGTGAGATCAATTATGTTATTAGAAACCAAAGATTCCCCAGGAGAGAGACACTATGAACACTTCAGTCACAGGAAAGCTTAGCGCAGAACTTGCACTTTATCAGAAAATAAATAATCCAAGCAAATGTCACATGAAACTAGACTTAATAATTTCTGCTCTTAGAATTATTTGTTTATGTATTGAACTGTGACTGTAACCATAAATCAATGAGAGTTGTTTATCCCATGGTACATTCCCATTATGCACACGCAGTGGAAGGGAAGTGTTAGGAATTGTTTATGCGTGTGTGGTTGGATTGGCTTCTGTCCTTATATTTAACTTGCTTTTTTTCTTTTGTATAGGCAAACTTATCCACTATAAATAACAGAAGACTTACACTGATCTACAAAAAGGTTTTTCAAGCAGAACTGAACAGCAGATGCCTTCAAAATATTTGTAAGGTTCCAGCAGAGAGATCATTAAGTCCATATAAGAAGTAAATATAAACCATAGTATAAAAAGAATACGCCCCCAAAATGACAGTTAAAATAAAATTCTAATATTACAAAAAAAAAAAAAATCGTCTGCCATGAGACTTTTCATAAAAATCATTGAAGCCATTCCTGGTATCAATAAAATTCTCTAACTTCATCATTTCTCACAGGAACTTAATGTAACCACTTGCATCTATTTCAAAATCAAACTCACTGTAAAGAAATGTCAAGCAGATGAAAAGATACAGTGAGAAAACTGCAGGTCCTTTTTGAGGAAGGTATGAAGAGCATTAATGTTTCTTGTTATTGTAGTACCTTTTGATGAGCTTTTGTACGGCTCAGCTCTCCTCTGTGTGTTATATCACACACTGTGGTATTTGGGCTTCAGTCATGCAATTTGATAGACCTTATGTATTCGGCAAGAGTAGGGCTCACCTGAGATGCATTAGGAACTGAGACAAAATGCTTGTTATCAAATCATTTGTTCTCATTTATGTGAGAGAGAATCCCACCTGACTTCTGCAAGCAAAAGCAGAATGTCATCTTAGGGAAGTGATTATGTTTCACTATTAGAAGCATCGTTTTCTCTTTCTGCAATCTTGTGTCAATATTTATTCCCTTTGGTGTCATACTAATGGACTGCATTTTCCTTGCTCCACGTTTTGCCGCTGAGGTTTTGTCCTGGCTATGTGTTAGCATATACTTCAGTAGGATGGTCTGTGCTCCATCCTGGAAATACAAAGCAGAAAATTGTTTCAGAACATGTGTTTAAATACTGCTTTATTGTGAATGCAAAGCACATCAGTTAATCTTTCATTCTCTGTTAAGTTAGAAACCTCTACCCCATAAATCCTGAGCCTCGAACTGTTTAACTCCAGTATTTGTATTGATACAGACATGATAGAATAAAGGTAAATACAAGCTGAAAAATTTGTCTGAGAAACAGGATAGATTAGTTTGCATTGAGCTACCACTGTGTTGGAGAATGGCTCAGAGAGAAGGGCCATGGGACAGAGTCCACAGAGCAATTGTTCGAGCAGAGGCAGTCTGAAGGCCTAGCCTTGACATAAGCCAAGGCAAAACAGTGTTAAGACGTGTCAGTAGAAATAACAAGGACACGGCAACCTTGAAGAAGGTCGTAAACAACTTTGAGAAAGTAAGAGCACGAAAAATACGGAACTTTCCAAGCTAGCTAACCGCAAGCAGGAGGACCATGCGAATGTAACCTTTAGAGCTTAAGCCAATCGCATAATACCAAGTAGGCATCATTATCTATACTAAGCCAATTGCATAAAGCCAAGTAGGCATAATTATCCTTACTAACCTTATAAATATGTGCACCCTGGACCAATAAAGGAGACTACGCTTATAACTCATATTGGGTTGTTGTCATATGTTTCCCGCCTCTTGCACCACTGTCCTCTGAAGAAGCTAACTTAAAAGTGGCTGGTGTATGTCTACTGTATGCTGCAGTGATCCCTCTGTCCTAAACCCTCAGTAGTAAGCATATGAAATAAATATTAGGAACTTGATTCTTTTCCTAAGGGGCACAAAATAGAATATACTGCAGCGTAGACATACCTACGGTCATGTTTAAATTGTCCACTTGTGTTTTATTTCAGTAATACTACATCTTTGCCAACTTTAGAGTTAATAAAAAATGAAAACAGGGCCAAATTTGGGAGATTGTTAGAGCAGAAGTGATGGTTTACTCACTTGTTTGTGCGACTGACTGATTTGTCATTGCAGTTATGGCAATCTTGTGGGAAAATTTTAGCTAAAAATGTTCCTGTTGTTGTTTGGGAACTGATCAAAGCTCTCCTTGTTCATGACTGACTTAATGAACAATGGACTGATGGAAATATTTAGATAGAGGCTCTGAATATTGTGTTGTGGTAAAAATATAAAGGAAGCAGAGCAAGATGAAAATAGCCTACAATCCTAGAGGGATATTGGATGTAATTATGTGCAGTGCATGAAATCATTGTCTTATAACTTCATCTGTTCTTCAAGAGAAAGAAATGTTAAAGGAAAGTGCATAGTGAATGCTCATCAGGCTTGAAAAGACATTGCAGGGATTTTTGAGTCTTTCAATTATTTTCAGTGGAAAACACATTTCATTTCATATACTCTTAAAGATGACAATAGCTAGGGTATCATTGTACTGCCTGAAAGGAGTTGCACTTCAGATCAAGTTTCTGGTTTGGGGTTTACATTGTGGATGCCTTGGGCTGATCATCAAAAATCCACATTTGAAGCTTCCACTGACTTTAAGAAACTAAGGTACTGTCTACTCAATGAAGCCTTTACGGGAACCTGCATTGTGCAGGGGATGTGAGAATGGCTGGGAAGAATCTTTGTGCTGCTGAGGGTGAGATCCTGTTGGCCTCAGCAAGGACAGAGGAAGGCTTTTTGGGCACCTGCTGCCTTGCAGACTCCTCAAAGTTGTATTGTGGAATCCAGTCTCAGCTGTACCATTTTAAAAGGCTTGCTTTCCATTCAGTCTTCTCTCATTTCAATAGTGATGGCATGCTCAGGAGCATAAGAGAAGGGTGTTGTACTTTGATACACACTAAATAATATGCCTTAAACATTATTTAATACAGAATTCACTGGCCTAGTCCAAAACATCTAACCTGCTCTGGGCTTAAGATCGTCAATCAGCCTCTAAAGTTCACCGTTTTCACATCTCTCGCATTTTAGATACGAGCATTATCTCCAGGAAATAACACTAGAAACCATTCTTCTCCTGTTTCCTCCAGACCAACTTGTAAAGTTTGCACTCAGGAAAACAAAAAGGGAGGAGAATTCATAACCCCTGTAGATGACTTTATTTTTCTGTTCCAGCCTGGGTCTATTTTCAGTCCTGCCTGGATACGCTGAGAAAGCTGACATTGGAAAAGCAAGTGCTGAGTAGCCAAGCAGGACAAATATTTATATCCACCCTCACCTGGCATTTCTCTTTTGGTGGTAGCTTCCAAACTTTTCTACTATGGGTTCGCAGTCTGCTCCCTTGATTGGTAGAGGTCCTTGTAAGGCAGATACATTATCCATAAACTTTTTATTGCAGTCTTCATGCAACTGGTGAACTGTTTGTGTGCTACACCATTATCATCAGTGTTGGCTCATTCTTTTCTTGGCCTCCTGATCCACTTGAATATATATATCTGCTTTCTTTCATTTCACATTGCAACCTGTGGAGCAGAGGCCACCTTTACCTTCTGTTTGTATTAACGGAATCTTTGTGGTGCTGCAAATAAATAAAGGAGGATCAGGTGGCTATTTTAGGCTGTGAATCCTACTGAATTTGAACAGCACAAAGAATTCTAACAATTAACTATTGTAACAAGTGGTTCTAGAGGAGAAGAAAGTATATATGACTTTTCACGTCAAGTGCTAGCTAAGTGTAGAAGGGGAAGAAATGATACTGAAGATACGACACACAGATGCGTTCTATAATAGACTGCACTGCTCCTACTAACTGCACTGTAACAGCACTTGTAAGCCTATGCTATCATCCAGGGTCACTTTCTGGAAGGCCTTCGTCCTATAAGAGAAGCAGGAGACAAATAAGGACAATGTCTAAAACCAGTGTTACTTTTCTTTTTCCACAAAATGTTTCCCTGTGTTATCAACATCTTAAATATAATGATCGTCATAAATATTTTGGGGGCAAGGGAAAGGAAAGGCTGCATTGTAGCAATGTTGCTACACATAAAGGTCAAGTTCTGCTTTCTAAAATCCCTTTTAACCTCCATAATTTCAGAGAAAAAGCTTGAAAACATGACTTGGGTAGGGGAAAACATCAGCACTTCTGCAGTTCTTATTTGCTTCCTGGGTTGGTTGAAAACCAACCTCATGAAGCTCTGTGGAACCCAAGTCCCCTGTTCAGCATTACTTGGTATCAGCAAGCTTGACTCCCTGTCAAGCAGGAATAAAGACAGCCTGCTGCATGCCTCATCCAGCACCATGAGAAATGGGGGTGCGTGGCAGACTGTGAAGTAATTGGACAGACACTTCTTAACAATGTCTTCATCCCCTGCCAGCTCATCCTAAGGTTGTCTTTTTATATAAGTAATTCCTGGAGATTAGCCCTCTGAAAATGATATCTTTAAATTGCAGTGCTCCTGACACTGTTTTTCTGCTTGCTAATACTGTTGCAGCATTGTTTCCAGCTGCTACCACCTTGATGTTATTGCATTTCCCTTTCTTGTTTCCGAAGAAATGATGCACCTTCAGTCTGGAGGAGTGTTCTCCTCCACCTCTTTCTCTGTTATACTCCATTCCTCTTATTCTGGAAGTGAGTAGTAAAGGTGACATTTGTCGTACACAGTAGGAACTCATTATGCTGCAGATTTGAAGCATTGATCCACTCCCCTTTCTACTACAGATCATTGCTCTTCCATTTGCTAGGCTGTCCCCAACGACAACATGAACGTCTCCTGCAATGCAATTATTTTCTGGGGTTTGTTCTGTCACTGCTGAAAGTCACAGGATTGTTCAGGAGAGTCTGGGCTGCTTGATTAGTTAGGATAACCGTGGCTACAAGAAAATGTTAAGTGCTAATAAACCCAAACGTAGGTCTTCACTTCAGAACTGCAGTCAGCTGGCACCTTTCAGAAGCAGTTCAGAAATTAAATGGTAAGGCAGATATTTCACTACAAGATTCACAGAGGTTGGAAGGGACCGCTGGAAACTAATAGGATGTTAAAGCCATTGCTCAAACTAGGGTCAGCTAGAGCAGGTTTGACTCTTCATTCGGTTCAATTCATCTGGCACTAATTATTCTTATGCAATTTTTAAAATTTGTTTTCTTATTTCCCTCTGAAATAGGGGCTAGACATGTTTTTCAATTAATATATGTGTGTGATATTTATCCTGTTTCTACAGTTATTGACATAAAATAAATTGTTTGAGAAGTGTTGCCTTCACACAGATTAACAAAGAGCACATTACATCTGAATCATCATTTATGTGTTGCTAGGCCAAATGCAGCAAATTCTAATCCTCATTTGTGAAAAGGGCTTCTATGACACAGATTACTCTAGTAAATTCTGTGCATTTGCATAGAGCTCCCATCATTGGTAACTTACGTGTATAAAATAGTTCTTAGAGCACTACATCTTAGAAAGTTGTCCTATTGGAAGACATAAGAATTCACATAACCAAAGACTGATAAGCCCACAAAGAAATTTCTTCTTCAGTGATGTATCTTGCTTAGCTGTTTAAACTTTCCACTGAAAGTTTTTTTTTTTTGAAATGCAAGCATTAAAATAAGATTAAAAATCATGAACAGTATTCCATTTTCTTATTTTTTAAAATAGTGGTACTATATTTTTTTTTGTCCTTTCGAGAAAAAAATCCTGCTTTTGAATCAAAGGATTCAAAAATCCTTTGAAACCCAGAAATTCAGTGTAAAAAATCCTGTGTTATTAAAACAGGGCTTAGAATAGTAATGTCTGAAACTACAGACAGATTTAATAAGCTCAGTAAATGGTGACACATATTGTTCATATGTGCAATGTGCAGCATGAGAAGATGGAAGGTTAGTTTTCAGTCATAACTAAGCATTAAGAGATGTTATGCTCAAATGAAGTATTTTTGGTGTTGGAACTAGATGGTCTCTGTGATAAACTCTGGCATGAACTTTCAAAAAAATCAGTGAACCTTTTTTACAGTAATTGGAAAACACATGTTGGGTGGCTCATGTCAGTAGATAGCTTTAAAATGTATCAAACCAATTTAGCAAAGTACTCATTATCATAATATCTGAGCATTAGAATTTCAATATTATTGGATTTTGATTGCTTGTTCTCCTGTCTTTTCTTGTCAGACTTTTTTTTTTTTTTTGCTTTACAGATACTACTGACTCAGCCTTAGTGACATGTCTAGATATATCCTACCTGTACATTTGAAATTAAAGGACAATGACTTCTTATATATGCATATCAAGCATTTAATGTTTTTCATGACATATGTGCCGGGACTATCATGCAAGTGATGTGCAATTGGTCAGCTCCTGATCAAAAAGTCTGTTGCATGTAAATTGTATTCGTTTGCGGTATACGATCAGATCCAGTAGTTCAGGCTTTATTTAATAGGTCCAACATAGCTTCCTGTGCATATAACATAGAATTGTTGCATACATATCTTTCCTTGTCCCAACAGCATGGGCAAATGTCCAAAAATGATTAGGTTGTGTACAGTGTGTAAAAATAAACACAATTCTACACTGGGAAAAGAAGAAGAATTGGCAAGTTTGCATTGTCCTTACAGAAAGGTTAGGTCATTTGTTCCCTTTGGATGTTATGGTTCTTATCTCACTAAATCTAGTTCATACTTATTTCCTCTATTTACCTGGGAGCTGTGCGTTACATTCTAGTTTTGGCTATTTTATAGTCCATGTGGCTTTTTTTGCTCTGTCAGTAACAAAAATGCTCTCAAAAACCAGCTAGCTCTCTGTGTCAGGATATGAGGATATCACTTTCTTGAAGACAAATTTATCTTATAACAATCTCTACATTTTAAAATTTATTTTGCCTTTACTATGGGAACAGAGCATATTTTATTCTTTTTCCTCTCCCTTCAGTGTAAAAAAGTGGTGGTGGTCCAAGACATAGAATCCCTATAGGAAAGATGCACTTTTATAGACAGATGATGATTGTTTGTCAATAGTAGTCAAAACACACAGTAGATTTTTGGTGTTTAAGCAGAAGTTATGCTTTCATAACACTAAAAATAACATTAAATTATTCATTATGAATAATTGTATCTGATGAGAGCAACCCCATTTTTCTTATTTGAAAATATTTTGTGAACTGATTCATTTTTTGCTGAACTGTTTGGTACTCTCTGTCTGATAGACTGGGTGAGTAATTTTCAGCCTGTACTCACTCAAACCTTGTTTGGTTCACTTACGAACTGACCGTGGAACATGGGTAGTTACTGAAATCCCACAGTCTCTTCTCTTTTGTCATCAGACACCAATTTAAAACAACCCACAGGACTGAGTAACAAAGAGGAACAATAATAGGCCATCTTTTTCATGCACAGCTTTCTGAGTGAACAGTTTCTGAACAGCCTAAACATGGTTCCATATGAGCAATTTAGAACCTGAATAATAAATTGTGAAATGTTTGTTTGCAATAACTAATCACACTGAGTAACACAACTTACACATCTGGTGTGTCAAGAGAGTAGGGGTTGTTTAGACTGGAGAAGAAAAGGCTTCAGGGAGACTTTATTGTGGTATTTCAATACTTAAAAGGGGCTTAAAAGAAAGAGGAAGCAAGGCTTTTTTTTTTTTTTTTTTTTTTTTTTTGTATTTCGAGTAAAGAATGCAAACTTAAAGATCAGAAGCAAACAGGGTAATAAAAAAACCCACCTGCAAATACATACATATGGTCATCTGTGTACCCCAGAAAGGACCACTCAGGGAATCTAATTTTAGAAATGGAAATTAGGTTGGACAATTACCTGACTCTTGTCAGGAACCTTTGCTCATAGCTCAGACTTAGCATGAGTGCCTTATTTGGCCTACAGAAAATATCAGGTAATTTGAGTTAGCTTGGCTTTCAGTTTCAAAGAACCTAGCCAATTGACAGTACTTTGCATTTGCTAAGGGCATGCAGATGGATAGTCATTACAGATTGGCTGACATGGGGTAATTTTTTACTTTGTCTTAGTTTGTGTGGCTAATCCTTTCGAGTTGAAGTTCATTGATTTTCTCAGGTTTTCACAATACAACTTTTTTATTTTTAAAGGCAGTCGAGACAGATTTATAATATAACATTTTAGATTTTCAGTGTCTTTTTTATGCTTTTAATGCAATTTTACATAAATACCTCCATAATCTGCTTATGTAAACAGGGCATTTATGAACAACATGAATAGAAACAGCTATAAAATTTCTTGGGTTATACACAGATTAGATCATTTAGCTTGTAATAAAGGGAAAATATTTTCAACGTTGCAGTTGATGTTTTCTGTTTGATGGAAAATTATGTCTTTCATTTAGATTTTACATCAGCAGTGTATGTTACAACTCACTCTGACAATTATCCCTTTATATCCTAAGTCTACCTACTAGAAGTACAATAACAAAGTGACACTGAATTTAGTATATAATCCTTTAATATCATCTACCAAAGAAAAGGCTGTTTTACCCAGTGTCATCACGAGGGATTGCAAAATGGCAGACAGTTAATGTAATGAAGATTTTGCCTCCTAGGTGTTTATATATTTCCTATAACATTAGGAGGACAATATTATCTGAATATTGGATGCTACTACAAAACAAATCATTACTGCTGCAGTTATCCATAATAAGCTAGCACTTTACCTGTTGGGGCAAAGTAACTAGTTACTTTTTAATACTCAAAAAAAGCTCCTTAAAGACTCAATTACATAAAGTCTGGGTTTTTTAGAATTTTAATCTCAAAATTTAAAGTAAAATTATGATTTTCAGTAAAGTAAAAGCAAACAAACATCTTGAATTTAGACTAGTTCCATATATTCAGAGCAGTTCAGGCAAAATTTGAGAGAAAAATAACTTTGCAGGAAGGAAGTCAATCTGGCATCTTTTCCTCATCAAGAGGATCTCCCATCAGGACTGAACGAACTTTTTATTTTCTGTCTTCACATGTTTTCTTTTTTTTCTGGCTGACAAGCTCACCACTGGTCCAACAGCTGGTAATTCCAAGGAATTAGCAGCCAGCCCCTCCTTGCTGCTTTCCAGCTCTGCGGGGAGCGAGCTCAGCGGTTGCTGCTCAGCTTGCTTGCTTGCTGGTTCTGCCCCATGCTGCTTCCCAGCAGTGAGCAGGTGGATGCGCAGCCAGCATGGAGCTGGGTGCAGAAGAAAGCCTAGTGACGTGAGGGTTTGTAAGGCTGTTTGTAAGTGAGGCTGTCCCTAGCAATCCACATCCCCACAGTCATTGTCTAAACTGCTTTTTTCTGTAGCTGCCTATGCTGAAGTTTGACAGACTGTGTTCAGAAAGCAAGAGGATCCAGGGAAGCAGGGAGGCATCTTTCCATCGCCTTCCGAGGGAGACAGCACAGAAACCCAAAGCACTGGTTCAGTTTCTCTGGAGAAAGGAATGACTCCTGTTGAAGTTAGTGGCTCTGGATCCAGACTCTGATTCATGACTCTACATTTAGCATCTGCTAGAGGGATGGCAGAAGGGTGGGGGTGGCAGTAGCTGCATCAGCTATTCCAAGGCAACCTGCCTGTCGTAAGAAGCCAGCACTACTGCATTCAGCAGTCTCCAATAAAGTGCTGCTAACACTCCAACCTAGCCAAAATCCAAGATACCGTATGCTTTGCTTTTTATGAGAAACTGGTAATTGCTAGTTACAAGGCAGTGAAAGTCACATTATCTTGAAACAAATTTCCAGAAATATTTTCTCTGATCCATCTATCAACCCTCTTTTAGCAACGACCTGGGCAACAACTCATTTGTATTTCTGCCAGAGTTGCACAGCAGCGTGGCTCAGGCAGCGCTGAAATGTCTTTCTCTCTCTGAACTTGAAAGCAGGTTCTTGATTTTCCACCTGAGCTGTCACTCGTTGACTTACAAATCACATTCCCTTCCAAAACAATAATCAGCAGGGTTCCTTTGTTCAGATTGTACGAGAAGTTTTTGGGCAGAACTACAGGCTCAGACATATATAAAGGGCAATGCCTCAGACCTATGAATTTAAAGCGGTGTGAATTGCATCCCTATTCACTGAGGAAAATATAAACTGGCTTGGTTTTTTTAATGTCTAGCTAATGTACCTATTCTAATAGTACCCACTGATATCTTTTTAATGTTGGCATCTGCCTGTACCAAGAAAGAACTTAGCAAGCACATAAAAAAGACATCAGTTTCTGCCAAAATTACTTCTGTAGGCTGTATCATATGGCCAAAGATAAAATCTAATATTTTTAATACCATTTTTTTCATTGCTAGCTTGAATACACTGGGGAAAATAAAATATTTACTGCGAAGGATTCATAATTTGACTTCATCTTTTCTGGTTTTATTGCAATGAATGTCAATGCTACCTTTTCTGATCATTCAGCTACTCAGTAGCTCCTTGGCAGATGTAATACTCCCGTTCTCCTGCAGTTAAACTTTAACAATCAGACTTTTCCCTATTTATCACAGCTCTCAAGCAATTAATGCTATCAGAAGGAAAAGTAACTTGTCAGACAATAGAGCCAGCCTCACAGCTGAGAATTCTAAATAATTTATCCAGTAAAAATGATTTTATAAGAATTTCTGGACCACGTCTGTGCTAGACAAAGATTTTACATTCCCAAATCTACTTTACTAAACAAATTTGCTTGAAAGTTTAGTCAAGTTTGTTTCAAATAACAAAGAAAGTGCATATTAGTTGATGCCTTTTATTTTCTATATTAAATAAATCCATGGAATGAACAACAGATGTTGCTGTTTTACATGTATAAAGGCAAAGATATGGCTTTTGTATATGTTATATACATACATATATGACATTTCACAAAACATAGCTATTTAAACACATCTTAGCTACTTAAGAGTTCATATATGGCTATGATACTCTGGAAAATTCTATGTGAATTTCAGCCACAAAACCCCCCAAATCTATTTTAGATCTCTGTGAATCAGGTATCCATTTGTAGATAGGCTGACACAGCCTTACAAAGACATGAAGGAGAAAAGTTCCCCACATACGCAGATATCACACAAGACAGTCTGAAGATTTTTTTTTAAATGTGAACTTTTTCCTCAGTTTAAGCATGTTACGTAAGACTGCAAGTTTTACATATGGAATCTACAGCAAACTGGGATCAGGCATCACTGCTAATATTTACCATCTTTTCTTAGCAAACTCATTCAGACTACTCAGTTCAGAAAGTACCAGAGCTCTCATTATAACTCTTATCTCTATTTTTATCTTGATCTGATTCAAATGCAATAAAAACCTGTTCTTAAAAGATTGACATGCTGTCACTCTAGAGGAGTAGTTTTAAAAGCTATTTACTGATTCAGAAAAAGACTCATAAATAATTGGATCTGGTCCAGTAGAAGGATTGATTAAATATACTTATTCAAATTGTGGGATTTGAGTTTCTTTTTTTTTTTTTTTCAATTTCTAAGGCAATCAGGATGATAATCACCTACTGCTGTAATTCTCTGTGAATTAAGAATGAGATGAAAAATGTCTGTAACTAGTTCGTGAGGAGCCTCCTTTGGAATGCTATTTGCTATTGATTAAAAAGAAATAGCAGGTAGCTGTTTGGAGAGGTAATCTGCTTTTCAGTCAGTGTCAGGGGGTGCACAGTACCGATTTTATTCAAGTGACCTTTTCAAAGCTTGAGATACCAGTGTTTCCAAGAGTTTTCTTTGAGCTGCGTGGAAAGGTGAGAGTTGGAAAGGGTAATACTTTGAGCTACTTTTTAGAAACATTGCCAATATATCTGTATAAGTACAGCTCTGTGTTGAAACTAATAAGCAGGAGATGTGAACAGCTGAATTTCTCTGAGATGGCAGTGTATGAGATAAAAATAGCTTGGAAAATGCTTATGTAAAATATCAGAGTTCCTAATGTCCTTTGATGGCTCTACGCAGACAGAACAACTGGCAGCATGTTATTAGACACAATTATGCAATGATTTGTGTTAGACCTAGTAGGGGCAGGGGAAACAAACTGTGTACTTACAGACAGACACACACCACAGGTAACGCACCAACACTGGCACATGTACTTCCACAACTTTATTCCACTAAAACCTGAAATATTTACTGACTGTTTACAAAATCTGTAAACTTTTTAAAAAAAAAAATACTAAAGCATCTCACTCATAAGTAAAAAATGTTTTCTTTTGGCTGTATTGCAGTATTGGTTTTAGTCAAGTCACAATCCTTTAGCTCCATCTTTATTTGACTTCGAGGAAACTTTAGTGCAGCATGTACTAAAGTACATTATTTTTTGGGGGGGCGGGGGAGCAGATTAGGGAAGTATTTGTTTATTTTTTAACCTTAGTTTGTAATGAGTGGCCACCTAACAGTGCTTATTTGGCCAGAGAAATCCCAAATCCTACCTATTGTTTCATTATCCAGCTCCAGGGACAATGCCTGTCACCAGCTCTTTGGGGAGTTAGGAGGATGGGGATGCAAGGCATCTTGAGGATGGGTCCTGAGGCTGGCTGGTGGTTTGCCTCATTTGTTGGAAATATGAGACAATTCCATCCATTGCTCCTAGTTGTTCCTTTTGGTTACTGCTGTGCACCAGGCTCTTGTCTCTCATCTCTGAATCTCTTGTCTGCATCTCCTCCTCCACAGTCTTGGTTCCTGATATTGGTTAAAGCTCCTCTTCTCGCTCCATTTGCTGTCTTAATTTCTGGCTCCTGCCCTCTGTCTCCTCACTCTTGATTCCTGATCCCTGATAACTCCTGGCTGAGCACCAATTGCTGTGATGACCAGATTGTCCAACATCATTCAGCTCTGTCTCTCTCATCTCCCTGGCCCCATCTTACAGTCTTCAGCTTTCTGGCCTTCACTCAGTCTCTTGTGGTGCTGCTGTTTAGCTCTTCAGCTTGGTGCATCCCAGCTTGACCAGTTTCATGAATCTTGGCTCTGTCCTGACCATGTTTCATACATAGCTATACTCAGTGTCTTGGCTCAATGCTCTGCTCCTCTAGCAGACCTCAGATCCGATTCCAGTTGACACTCTGTCTCATTGCCTTCCCGTTCCAGCCAGGCTCTAACTTATGTGTCTAGCTGCTGATACCCTTTTGGGGATCTTCCAAAAAGTTTAATTCATTTCTTCATTGGAGATTCTTATAAGCATCTTGTTTCCTTTTATGCTTCTCAAAATAACTACCAGACATGAATCATTGACTGATGGGTCTTTAATGGCCCATTGTGGCAGTGAATAATTGATAGCTGTATAGAGCTACAGAAAATTGTATCCCAAATGGTTGTCTCATTGAAAAGAGATAGCTAGTACCCAGATCAACTGTCCTGAGTTTTACTGTAAATTGCAGGATGGAGACTTCGGGATTAAGTCTCCTGTGCTAGCAGTGATCAGTTAAAGGTTCCAGGGAGCTTTCTCTACTGAGTATATCCAGGTATTTGATATAAATGGTGATACTGTACATATTAGCTGTCAAATGAAGATCAGCATTGTAGTCATTGTGGTCATATCAGGATGGAAGAAAGTAAGTCATGAATGACATTTCTGGCATAAGCAACTGTTTATTAGGATTAAAACATGCTGTATGTAAGCATTTTCTGGATAAATAGAAAGATTTACTGTCTTGATAATATCTTCCCTTGAATTCAGGATTGGTTTACAAGGTTATATCAAATCCTCTCACAAAAACACTATGAAAAGAAATGTTAAAAAATGACCTTTTAACAACATAAAGGCATGGTCATCAACACAATGTTAGTAAGATTGTAACATGTCCCTTTCCACAGCAGCTTTACTTCACTTTTAAGGAAAACAAAAAGGCCATCCGTTCATCCCACTGAGTTGAGGCCAGTCTGCTTGTGGACTATGGATGAATTTTCTCCTGAATGAGGAAACACATCTTCAGATTAATATTTTAATTTGAGAAATTTAACAAATCTGTGCCCATTCTTTTTATATTAGCAATATCTGAGTATAGTCTTTATCTATTGATCATGTGTGGCTATGGGAATATGTTAACCCTATTTTATTTCCCAGATGAACATCTATAAAGGGAAGACTTAGACCAGATATAGACATTCAATTTAGCTCAGAGTGACAGAACATCCTGGTAAAGAAGTGTCTGAATTAGTGAAGATTTCTGGTGTGTACGTTTTGTAGGTTAGATACCTAGAGAAATGTCCTATGGAAAGATCCTCCAAAAAAAATTCTTCCTATTTAACTATATATCCTTGGCATTTATTTGGCAAAGATTTTTTCCTCTTAGAAGAGAAATGCTACTCCAGTTTCACTTTTAACATCCAAAAATAATTTGTCCCAATAGACAATGCTGCAGATTAGAGCATAAAACTGAAGAAAAAAAACCCAGTTAAATAATTGAAAAATCTACTGTCCTGGTTTCAGCTGGGATGGAGCTAATTTTCTGCTGAGTAGCTGCTGTGTTTTGGATTTAGTATGGGATTTGCTATGTGACAAATGTTGATAATACACTGATGTTATTAGTTGTTGCTGAAGAGACCAAGGAAACTTTCCAGCTTCCCAGGTTTCGTTAATGTGCAGGTGCAAGAAGCTGGGAGGAGTATAACCAGTACAGTTGACCCAAACTGACCAAAGAGAGTATTCCATGCCATAAATGTCATGCTCAGTATATAAGTGAGAGTGGGCCAATGAGCTCTCTAGCCTTTCTCTCGTTGTTCGGAATCATTCCAGGATCGTTTTGCTTTTTTGTTCCGTGATTGCTGCTCTGGATGGGCTGTATCAGTCATGGGGTCACTGGGTGGTGAGAAATTATGCATCATTCATGCCTATTTAATTATTTCTATTATTATTATTACCATTATTTTAAATATATATATAATTATATTTTCCATTGTTATCATAGTCAGCTGTCTTTATCTCAACCCATGAATTTTTTTTCTTCCCAATTTTCTCTCCCATCCCCTGGGTAAGGAGAGGGTGAATGAGCAGCTGTGTGGTACTCAATTGCCGACTGGGGTTAAACCACAAGACCTGCTTAGATTCTTAAAAATGGCAAAATTTGCATAGTTTGCAACATTTAATATTGAAGAATAAGTTAATAGAATAAATTAGATTATTCTGATTTGGATTTGGTAATGCAGCATGCAATATCTGAGACTACAAACTGATTTTTGTCAGTTATTCATGTGCTACAAGGTAGATACACACATTCACGTACACTTTGCTCGAGCTACTATGGTTTTGCAATAAGAGAGTTATTTTGAAGAAATGGAAGAGCTTTGATGTTTCATTGAAAACAGTACTGTTTTGAAATAGCCTTCCCTGAGGATCTAGCAAACACAATTAACATCAAACATACAACTGTGGCAAGCATTTATTAGCCCCATAATGTATATGGCTATAAGCACAGAGATTCACAGTATTTTAAAATTTGAATTTAAAATGCAAACTTGAAATTCAAGACTGTAGAAAAGAGCATTTGATAGGTATGATGCTTGTGGGGATTGTGAGCTTTTGTAGCTATTGTTTTATTCTCTGTGTGTTGTATTTGAAATGCACCCTTGTTCAGACGGACAGCAGATTTTCAAGTGTACAAAGAAAGGCAGGCATCCTACAGTCTGATAGCCAGATGAATAACTTGTGCTAATCTTTATGTTTCCGCTTAAATAATGTTATTTAAGCACCCTCATAACTTTCACTAAGGCTTCATGGTTATTATTAATACCAGAAAAGCAGTGGACATTGAGGCCATGGTTTCACAGGCCTTAACTCTGTAACTTCTCACTGCCATATTACCCATTAAAGTGGGGTGCATCAGTGAGGCCTTGTAAAAATTATTTATAGAGGCATTTATATCAGATTTATGCTGCATGTAGAGCAACATGCATTACTTAATCCACCGTAGTGTTACTTAATCCCCCATGGAGCTTCTTGGTAAAATGGCATTTGGTAAAAAGGGTTTGAGCATACTTTAAATGGCAATCTATGTTTATCTTTTATGGCTACTGTGTGTAATGCAGTTGCAGCATTTTTCACGTAATTCCTTTAGTTTTGACACTGTAAATCAGTGAACCACTATCAGAACTAGCCTCTCAGCTTTGGACAGGCAGTGGCTGATGTTCTTTTGCTTTAGTTGGAGCTGTGCCTGTGAAAAGATTTAAACTGGATAAAACCACAAAAGTTACCCTGTTCCTCCCTTGAAATAGCAGCCAGGTCTATTCCAAAGATAACTAGCCACTTCCTACATTCCAGGGTAAAGCTCAACTGTGAAAAAAATAAAGTAACTGACTTTTACCACAGAACATTTATTAAAAAAATTTACAATTAAAGGGAGAGTTAAAGGCATGCCAGTAAAGATAAAAAGAACAAAATCCAACACAGTATTATGAGGATTTATGGAGGAACACCAGGATTAGTCTTTTACACATCTGTCCCGTTTTTTGTGTTCTCTCAATGTCATTCTGAATGCTGGCTCACACAATGGTTATGTCTTCTCTTTCCATGTTTTCACTCTCCACAGAGCATAAACCATGCCACACAGTGTGTGTAGCTACTGTTCTCTTGTCCCACTCTACTCAGACTTTGACTGTGACAAGCTGGACTATAAAGGTGGACCTGCAGAAAGGAGGAAGTCATGTTGCACTGGTCCTTGTGCTCTGTTCAGCTGAGAGAAGCACAAGAGCCGGGGAGCTCATCCCAAACACACCTTCTAATTACAAAAATGAGGATCCTGTCAGGCAAAATTGTTTCAAATGACTGGAGAATTGTTACTAGCATAGTCGGGGAAAAAAATTATAATACATGCTGCTTTTTCTTTAAGGGCTTTATTTTCAGTTCAATTATAAACCCAAGGATTTTGGGATAATGATTTCAGTTCAGTTTACAGATTGCAATACATTATGTTCCTGAGGCATTCACTCTATACATTTCACCCACCTGTATTTAAGGAGAATTTTCTATTTTGAAGAAAAGTTTTAATTCAAAATAAGAGTTGTTTTTACAGAAAGGAATAGCTGTAACTTAAAATTAAACAACAGAACACTAAGTACAGAAATATATATAAAAAAGGCAGAACGCAATTTGCCGCTAGCGCCACCTTCTGCAGGGTTATCCAGAAGGCAGCTATGGGAAACACACAACATTCCCAGGCATGTATATTCCTCGCAGGATCCACTTCCCATGTCACTGAATCTACACACACCTTACTCAGTATATCGTATACTTTCATAGAACACGTGTGGGCATCCTATTTGATGCACTCTGATAGACTCAGTAAAGCAAACAATCGCCATCATAAAGAATCGGTTTCAAGTGGAGGAAGTCTTGTTGCAATCAAGGCCTACAAATACCTTTAAAATATAGGTCTGGGAGATATTAAAATTATAGACTCCATCAAGATGTTGATTTTATTGCATACTATAATTTTCCTACAATCAGTCTTTCAGTGCTCTAGAGGTGATAAATACCTGTTTCAGTTTCTTACCACAGGGGCTAGCTACCTTCTCACCTCTTGTTTTCCAAAAATCCCCTTCTGCTTCACAGTTACCAAGCACCTTTTTCCTCCCTGTGAACCCTGCTACTTCTGTTTCAGACCATAAATATGGCTTGTATGCCGGAAGACTTACTTTTTCATTTGACTGTATCTGTTAGTTCAATAAGAGTTAGTATGTTTTCCTGCACATACATTCTTAAGCCATCATCATTATAAGATAATCTATAGCTTTCTGTTTCCTGACATATAGTGAATAGACCACTTGGCATTGGAGGAAAAAAGGTGAGTGTGTTGGAATTTACATAAGAATTCATCCCATTGCTTTGTCTTGGTAGATTTTGCTCAATATATGAGGGGCTTTGATACTGAAGGAACTATTGCTGCATGGTGAGAGTAGCAGCAGATAGAATCATAGAATGCTTTGGGTTGGAAGAGACCTTCAAAGGCCATCTAGTCCAACCCCCCTGCAAGAAGCAGGGATATCTCCAACTAGACCAGGTTGCTCAGAGCCCCATCCAACCAGGCCTTGAATGTTTTTGGGGATGGGGCATCAACCACCTCTCTGGGCAACCTGTGCCAGTGTTCCACCACCCTCATTGTAAATTTTTTTTCCTAATATCTAATCTAAATCTATCTCCCTCTATTTGAAAACCATTACCCCTTGTCCCGTCACAACAGGCCCTGCTGAAGAGTTTCTCCCATCTTTCCTGTAGGCCCCCTTGAGGTACTGGAAGGCTGCTATAAGGTCTGCCCGGAGCCTCCTCTTCTCCAAGCTGGACAGCCCCAACTCTCTCAGCCTGTCCTCATAGAAGAGTTGCTCCAGCCCTCTGAATGACCTCCTTTATGTAGAAAAAGCTGCAATATTTTTGTGCCTGTATCAAGCAAAGAGAATATAAGATCCCTTGTACTAAACTTACTTAGAAAGAATTAATTCATATAGGATGAATTGTGTTAAACGTGCATTTGCATATACACTTTTCTGGAACACTTGGGTTTTCTTCTTGTCATTATATCTAATGGAAATATTTGTAAACAGGCAGTGTTTTTGTGTAACGTGCCATGCAATATGTGCTTGGGGAATACTTTTTTTTAGCCAAACTAGTCTCCAGAATTTTATATGAGACAGCAAGGAGATGGAGTCCTTCCAAAGTAAAGCAATTAGTGAAGACTTTGCTGTAAGAGAGACTGATAGTGGCTTATCTTGCCTATTATACTGGAACAGCAATTGCTGTACTAAGAAGCTGGACTGGCCCAGAGCCAGCCTGAGAGAAAAGGGACACGGTTAAAGCAATCTGAGAGGAAACACATATGGTGTATGGAGCCACTTACAGATAGGCAGCTTCAGAACGGAGCAGGTACAAGCAGATAACAATACTGGAGCTGTTGCAAAAGGAATGGGGTTTTAGGAAGACCTAAAAAGTTTTTGTGAAAGGAAATCATCCAAAATGTCTTTTTTCTTTCTTGAAAAATAATGTTTTATAAAACCTGAAACTTTCTTTGGAAAGGTACCAGCCTTCAAGAAAAAAAAAAACAAAACAACAACCAAACCACAATGCTTTCTGACAACAATGGGAAGAGGAGGTTAATGACTACTGAGAAATTGATAGGCTTGTGAATGGGACACTGGGGATCTGAAAGACCTTGGGGGACGAATTCACAGCTGTACCTATAACCTCTCATTCCATATTGCACAGGAGTTCTTCAACTGTCAAGTGAGTCTTGGAAGTCTTGCCTCCATGAACTATCCAGTATTTATACAAAGTGAAACAACCCCAAGGAGTCAGGGGAGCACAGGGGACAGGGAAAGAGCCATACCCAATGTCTGACAGGTTTTTAGCTTAATTTGTTATTGGCAGACAGTGGGATAACACTGTCATACGTTTGAGTATAGGAACCTAAATGATGTTAGATGAGAAGAGTTTGGTCAGGTTACGCTGAGATGCCACTTGATAACTGTGCTTAGGGCTGACTATAAGTAAATTTAAACTAGCATATATGTACTCAAGTTGCAGATTCCAAGGAATCTGGTAATTTAAGAGTTGTATATACCTGAAAACGTCAATAATAGGGGATCTTGGTAAATAACTCCCTGACAGGACAATGAGGAAAGCAGAGTGGACTTAAACTTCCTAACACACATTCATACAAAACAAAGTGTTCAATAGTATAAGCTATACTGACATACTGAATGCATGGTGGGCTTGGGGGGGAGTTGGGAGGAGGATGACTATCTGAAATTATTTATATGTTTGTATGTTGTTAAAGTTATTGATTCAAGTGCACATTAATTTTGTATCTTGGTGCAAGTTAATTTCAATAAAACAGGAATGACACTTGAAAACAGAATGGAACCAGGAATTCTGCCAAGGAGAGGAATAATCACATAATTTCGGTATATGTCCAATGCCGTCAGAAAGAAAAACATTTCAGTAACTGCAATGCACCCCTTTGCAACACTATAACTTAAAAAAAAAAAAAAAATTCATCCTGTTCACACCTAAGGCTCAGTTAAAGTCCAAAGGTATGATGGAGAACGTTGTAAAATTCTAATGCATTATTTATGTAAAGTAAATCAATTACTCTGCAAGAAAACACTCCTATTAAACTTGTCTAGTCATTGTACACAGAGGCTGTTCTGCTTATGAAATGCTGGCAGTCATTTTTGTTCTTACAATCGCATTATCAAAGCCATCAATCCTCCTTCGTTTTAACCCCCTTGTGGCACTAACCGAACATTCAGAGTGCCCCCCTTGTATTTGTAGCACTAACTAAAGGCTAATAAATTATTAGTTCAAGCCTTTTTTTTTTTAAACCATATCGATCAATAAACTGTAAACAGAGAAGACAAGTGTAGAGAGCAGCAAAGACATTTGATTTCATAAATATTTGGCAAAGCATACTCAGATAAGCTTTTAGCAAGCAATAACTTCAGAAAAAAAAGAAAAGACTTTATTTTATTATTGTTTTTCATTAGTTTCTAGATGAGATGTTGAAAGTTATTTGATAACCTCATGTAGAATTTAATGATTTATGGTTTAATTTACCCTAATTTTGGCTTGCATTGTTATTAATTGTGTTGACTACTTGAATACATTTCAACTCCATGGGGTGAAAAGGGTATTTGAATTTTGTTTGGGTTTCGCTCTTCCTTGGCAATAAACAATAAAACAAGGGCAGTCCTCATCTAACTTCATTATTTTTCCTTAGCCTTATCTGAATTTGAAGAGGAATAGAATAGCAGTTAATGTTACACAGAAACCACAGTGCTATCTTCCACTTACTGTTTCTGAAGCAGTAGCATGCTTTCAAAGTATGCATTAATTTAAGAAGTATTATTGTATCTATTCTTTTCACATTTCCTCTTGAACACAAAAGCAATTTCACGAGTGAGTGAGTGATGAACCTGTCTGACTTCAGATTCAGTTTAGGGAACCCAAATTTTCCCATTGCAGCCTTTCTTACTAGGGGGAAAGAGCTTCTAGAGTCTCTAACGCAGACCCCAGCCCTGCTTTTTCACAAAGAACTTAAAGACTAATATAGAGAAGGCAGGAAGGCAAGCAGGATTACAAGTCTGCTCTAGGATCAGTCACTGAATACACTGCTTTCCTATCCTCTTCCCAGTCTGTCCACTTTTCCTGAAAGGAAATGGAGGGAGGGAGCTTGCAGCTGATGGAGTACAGTACATCTTTTTGAGGGAAAATATATACATCTTGCTCTCATTTAACTAATTAATTCTTGATACAGTACACTACTGAAATGTAATGGTGTGTGAAAATTTAGCAGTGTTCCCAAGATAATAATGCAGTAACCTGATTTAAATACAATAGATTACATACAAATAATAAACCCTTCTATATTATCGTCTTCTTGGAAGAACATTTCTCCCCAGACAGGGAAAAGACCCAGTGTAAACAGGAGACAGCTTCTTGCAATCTCAAACAAAAGAACAATGCTATTAAAAACCCCTGAGCCAGATAAAGAGGCTTCGTTCAACGTTGGTGAGCACTGATCCCTGGGAGGAAATCTGTTGGTTCCAGTAAGGCTATTTGTATGGCTAAGTGCTCAACCACACAAGGAGGGATTACACAACTCTGTAACAGCTCATCATAACTTTGTCAGAAATGTTTAACATTTATCAGAATGACTAATTTCTTTCCTGCCATGCTGCAGAATACCACATAGGACATTAGTACTTCAGAGGTTGAGAAGACCCAAATGGTTTTGCCAGTCTGGTACAACGTATTCCCTTTTTTTTGTCAGTATGTGTTCTGTGGGAGAGTATTTATAAGCACTGTTTATACATGAAATGAAACAAAAGAAGTGGCTTTTAAAGGCCCATTAGAGACCAAGATTGCTTCTGATGTGCTGAATGCTGCATGAGTCATTAGTGTCTCTGAACCTGCATGTCTTCTCTACAGTAAACAGCTACATTTAAAAGTGAAGCAGAATATGTAACTAGAGAAATACTTTCAACACAACACAGTTTCATGAGGGTTGATTTGCTATTGAGAGCTTGTTTTTACTATTTAGTCCAATATACTTTCCTCTGGGTTGTCAAATTACTTTCAGCTGAGAAATACTACACAGGATTTTTTTAAAATTGGTCAAGTAGCTTTGTACTTTTTTATACAAGAAGGTTCTGCTGCAGAACATCATGAGCATGACATTGGCTACTTGTGACTTGGTTTATAGATCTGCAGATGGGGCAAGAGAAAGTCAGCATCCTTCTTCAACTCCTCTTTTCCACTTGCTCATACGGATTAGAAAATCAATCTAGCTCCTTTCAAAAAATATGTATTATGGAACACTCACTGGAGCAGCCCCATCACTAAATCAGAGATGGTGACAATATGAGGAGTATGGAAAGTTACTATAGCTGCTGGCACGGCTGCAGCCAGGTTATGAAGAAGCTGGAGACTGTCTGGAGCTTGACTCTAGAAATGCATAGGAATAAGACTGGTTTGGTTCCCATCTGGAGCAGGAGGCAGCTTAAACAGCTGGCATACAAGAGTCTCCAGGGCCTACACTGCTGCAGTGTACACGAGTGTACTGTTTGCAGAACAAGAGATGAATTTACTTCTATTGTATAGGGATATAGCTATACCTTCTATGTGAAAGAAAGTAGCATTATACGGGAAGGAAACTTATGAGAAATAGAATTCTTGCTACTTTTCTCTACCACTAGATAATCTAGCAAAAGAACAGTAATAAAATTCTGCTAAGGTTGGCTGATAGTGAATCGGTACTACCAGAAGAAAGACTTCATGCTTCAGGGGTGTGTTTGAGTTTTAGCAGCCGTCTGCTCAAATCCCAAGGTGGCCAGTTTTAATGCCATACCTTGCTCAGAGGTATGTATAAAACCAGCATTTACCTCAAATCTTCCTAGTTGCTTAGGACCATATTCTGAAACAGCTGAATATTTCATCCGCAGGCTCGCAAAAGGCAATAACCCACAGGTAGAGTAGAGGTGTTGTTTAACATGAGACAGGCCTCTACCCAACTGTGTGACGAGAGTCCTTAACAGGCAGCAAAAGAGTTTTGTTCTTCTTTCTGGCACTGTAACAGGAGGCGAGAGCTTCATCAGTTAGTTAAATTTAACTGATCATTTGGCATGAATAAAAGAGCAGACTTAGCCTTGAATTCCCTGGATATGAATAAGTAATGGCCAACTGTTTCCAAATATATTTCAAAGCATTGCCTTGTGTCCAGAAGTTTATCTAAGGTGAATTGGCAAAAACGATGTTATGGTTTTCCCAAAGCTTCTATGCTAATTGGTTCATCTATTCATGTCTGGGTGCATGAAGAGGAATCCATGCTTGAAAACTAAACTGACGTTTAACAGACAGATACTGTGACTGCAGTTAGCATTCTGGCAGACTGGCATTCAGACACTTTCTGTACATTAGTTCCTTTGGCAACTGTGCCAAACTATGAGAACTGTGGATATTTTCAGACTTGTTATGTTAATGGCTCATTTTCAGGATCTGTAGCTGGAGTATCAAGACAATACACATGTATGTGAGTCAAGGATGGTTACAGGTCTGCACATTGTCCAAAGTAAAATGGAGATGGCTGAAGCTTTTATTTATGGCACCTTATTTAGCCGAGCAATTTATACGATGGTCATCCCTAGTTTAGGGCATTCTTAGACTCATAGCAATGTAGAGTTTGCTCCATGGCTTTCTGATTGGGCTGCTTAATATTCATGTCACTGGATAGTGGGAAAAGTGCATGTAATAATAAACCCGTAAGTTATATACTACTGCAGAAGGAGAAAAGATTAGAGTGTCTGATGCAAGGGGAGAAAGTGAAATTACTTTGTGAATCTTCTATACTTATAGTCTTGGCATAAGCATCTAAAGAAATGTTGGAAAAGTCCTCTGTAAGTGTGATTCACTCCATGGGCAAGTTGGAAGGGACAAGCAAAACAATGTCAACAATCATATATTTAAGAGAGAAGGAAGTAAAATTATCAAAAGATAGAGAGCCATGCACAAAGGACATCATGCCATTGTGGTCAATAAAACTGAGGAGAATCACTAGGATGAGAGGTGCATCAAGAAGTCTGAATGTATTTTCACTATGAGCTGCTGGGATTGCAGAGGAAGAAAAAGTTTGAAGGCGTTTGGTTTTTGCAGAGAAAACTTTAAATTCATATTGCTAATCTTTAAAATGTATTTTAGAGCAGTTCAGTGTTAGTAAAGATCAGTCTCTCAACTGATGCTATTCATAGACTAATAACAGAGCATCTGTGAGATGTGACATACCCAGTTATTACATGCAATTCTGTGAAAAAGCTGAATGTCTAATTTGTATTGAAATCAATGGAAGTTGTGAATGTTCTGCTTCTCACAGAATGGATTTTTATCTGAAAAAGGGGATGTTAAGCAGTGTGACATTCACCTTCACTATTGTAAATGTTTATGGATGAAATCTATAGACAGCTCTGCAGTGAACATTGCATCTCTGTTATGACCTGGGGAGATAATTTATGATAATTAAAATAGTTTATTATCCGAAGAGAAGAAACGTATCATTATTGGCATGCAGTCATATCAGGTTATATGCTGCTGTTATAAACATTATTACAACAGAATAATTCACTGTGAGGGTTCAGGGATCCTCAGTGCCACGTGGTTGTCACAGGAAGAGCACTAGCAAGAGAGGGGGAATTTGACCTGGATTTTGTCACCTACAGCATCAGCTCACTGCACTGCTGGCAGTTCTGGGTGAAAAAATTACCAAACAGAAAATAGTCAAAAGCCTGATTGTTTAAGAAGGATGGCGATTGTTAAAAAAAAAAAATGGTTGAAATCCATTTGGCAAAATGCTGGCATATCTTTATTTGCTTTTATAAGTAGATTTTGTTGACATCAGCCATAATTTTCCATGACTAGGTTTCTCAGAAGAAGAACCAGTCTAAAGAAGAAGCCATGTTAGATAAGCTTCAGTAAAATTTAAGTCAGATGAATTTGTCCCTAAGAGACTGCATGGTAGATTGGAACGTTTAACTTTTTTTCATGGCATACCAAATTTTGGTTTGGCGTACATTTTTATCTTTGCATTTTTAATGCTTTAATGTTTTGTTTATTTTAATTACAAAATGCAGGATATAAATCCAGGTCTCAGCCCTGTGACAGTAGGCAATAAGGTCTATGATAACATTTTTGTACTTTTCTTTCCAACTTGGAAATAGCCTTGCCACAATAATTAACTGTTAGTCTGAATTTCCTGGAGCTCATTTAGGGCCGCTAAAACCCACTGAGAAATGTTGAAAGAAATGGAATCATAGATTATTATGAGAATTATTGTGTGCATAATTAGTAAATAAAATACATCTAGCAAATTATTTAGTCCATTAACTAATTTCATCCATTAACTAATTAGTAAACAAGGCAACATGTTTGTGCAGTGGCCATTACATGGTTTTGCTCCTGATTTTGTAGCAAATTAGCTTTCAGAGAAGGGTGTTCAAGAATGGTTACAACGTGGTTCCTCAATATCTAATTCACACTCTGTTAAAATCTGGGCAGTCTGATATCTTCACAACAATCTGTACTTACAAATACTGTATATCTTACTAAAGACTCAGGATCTCTTCCTAAAGCCAACCAGCAGCCATCCAGCTGTGTGATACCATCAGTTCTCATGTCCATTTTACTTGCTTGTCTGTTTATCAATGCGATCTGATTGTTTTCACTTTTTTAGGTAATTCAGACCTCTTCTGTCCCAAAGGTGACAGTCTTGGTTAAACTGTGTTAATTTAAAAGACAGAACAAATCTAAGTAGCTTCTTTAAAGTGAAGTGCTAAGTTATCATAAGCTATTCCACTGTAATCTACCAGACATATTATAATCAAAGGACATGCAAGTGACTAGCAGCTAACACAGAAGACCTTCAGCTGAAAATGTCTTCAAAGGCCACATATCCTGGAAATTATATTTTAGAAGGTGCTTTTAAATGTTAACCAGCAACAATACCCATGACCCAACAAATACAGTATTATGCTATTATCGTAATTTATAAGCAACAGAACCTATAATACAAAATACAACCACTGTGTTAGTAAATACCTTTTTTTTTTTATTATTTTATTTGAGACAGACAGGCTCAAACCTTTAATTTAAACTTCCCAAGCTTTCAGCTGGATTTGGGGAGAGTCAGAAATGTTCTTGCATATAAAATAAACTTTAGAAAAGCTTTCTGAGCACCAGTGGGCCAAGTTCATATTTTTAATTCATTAAATGAAACTCTTCTCTTAGCCGTATGGCTTTTGCAATGTTAGGGAATTAACTAGATTTTTTCTTGGCTCCTGTATCTGGAACAAGCAGCAGTCACCATACGTCTAATTGCAGACTGCTGTAAGACAGAAAGCAAATGCAGATTCAGATTGATTTACGTTTTGAATGAAGCTCATTTTGCATTTTGCTAGTTCTTTCTCCTACATCTCTCCGAGCTTGTTTTATTTCTTCTTTACCCCTCAGTGCTTTATGATTTCTGTGCTTACATGAAGCACTTCTTCGCTCCAACACACTTCAGTCAGCAGGAGCAACACCAACCTGTGGAACCTGGACAGTTTTCGAGTGGTTTTGCTTGCAGGCTCCTGCTGCTCCTGCCTCCACTTCGGGACAAGGCACAGCTGTACGTATCTACTCCTCCAGCCTGGTTTTCATGGCAGGAAAGCTCAGGTGCACAGCTGAGATAACAGCTGCAGTGTGATCCAACAGGTACCGATCTCAGCACCTAGGGAACCACCTCCCCTGAGGTACTACATCATGTCTCATCGTGAAGAGCATGGAAAAGTGCACTCTTCATGTTTCTGTACTTGTCAATGTCAACCAAAACAAGAAACCATGAAATATCATGGGACTAGTTCTTGCTCTGCTCTTTGCAGTCCAAATTCTGAAACAAAGGTTATGCTCAGGAAAATATGTGCAAGACTGCTTCTATGTCTTTGCTCTAAAAAGGCTGAAAAGCAAAAATAGCCATCCACATTGCTAATTATCTACTACACTGCAGAGCACTTCTGAAAGGTACAAAATGCTAGTTATTGCTTTCATGGGAAATATAGTTTGAATAAATCATCGGGGCACAATGGAGCTTACATTATTGTGTTGGCAAAAGCAAAGTGGGAGCAAAGCCATAACTCAGACTATACACAAGCCCACATGCAGGTTTCCTCCAACTTTGACATACAAAAGTCACGGAGGGACATTAGATTGCTCACAAACTAGTAATAAAGGCATCTTACCCAAGAGTTATATCTTGGGAATAGTTCCCAAAATAAATATTGAAAGATGTGTAGGTAGTTTTGAGTTCTTAATGGGTACGTGGTTTCTTCACAGATAGAGTACATTAAACTTCTTTCCCCCTTCAGGGGATTCCCTTTCCCCTTCAAGGAACTCAACTCCAACTGCTCAGCAAGATGCCCAGCCGGCTGGGATGCAGGCTCTCCACTGGTGTACAGCTAGCAGTGCTTGGCAGCGGTAGGGACATTTCTGTGCTGTGGCAAGTCTCAGCTAATTCACAGTCCTGCAAACTTTTCTTCTTAAAGAGGACAATGGCTTTTGGATCACAAGCTAGATCATACTTGGCTTTATTATTTCTTAACATTACATGTCTTAGCTATTCATACTTTTCTTTATTGCAGTCTCTTTTGAGGTATTCCTTGTGACTCAGTATAATTTGTGCCTTCACATATTTTCATACGCAATGAAGAACAAATTCATTAAAGAACAAATTCAGACACAACCTCTCATTTTTATATGCTTTTCAGGTTCATTGCAATTGCATTCTCTATTAAGTTGTTACTATTCCTGCCTACTCCTTATAAAAATACATCAATATTATTAAATTTTAGTGTACCAGAAGTACTATGGAGTTCTGCGGACTTTTATTATAATGCTTCCTTGTTTCAAAACTTTTTTAAAAAGCCCCAATGTAGGATACAGTTTTGGGGAAATGTGATATATAAAAACTTGATTCACCAAGTGATTTCTCATAGCTCCTGCCTTTCTATAATCCTTTTCCAAATTTCAGTCAGAAGTCTAGTCAGTGGTGCTAAGGGAACGTTTTTTCATTTCCATTTCCAATGGCAGTATTTGAAAAGCTCATATAAATCCCTGCCATCACAGCTTCCTTCCCAAACAATTGGTATGTGGATGTAATAGCTCACAGAGATACTACTACCCGGACAGTAGTATCTATGAAAGTTTGCGGGAGATCATTCAGTGTATATGTAGATACCGCTTTATGGAAAATCAGTGTAAACTAACTTCCTAAAATATTTATTTTCACAAAAGAGATGCTTTGGCCAGAGCACTGGATCTGAGCTCACATGACTCTGTCAAACCAGATCGATGTCTTTCTGTTGTTCCAGAAGTCCTCCTTGTATATGTAATCTAATGCCCCAAATGTGTAAGTGTTGAGAAAGATCGGGAGATGTCATTTGGAGCTAACTCTAAGACTTAGCTAAGGGTCTGTTCTATTAGTTCGAATACTAGAACTTTATTACTTGTAATTCCATTTAGTAATATATTGGGATTCACCCAAGAACCTCAGATTAGCCATTTTTAAGCAATAAACATTTTGGATCCTTTCATCAGTAGTTTTGCAATATTAATTTACTCTTATTTAGTTAGAACCTAACTTACTTTTTGTTCATCAGTGTTCCTGGATGTGAAGAACTTTCAAGTGAAAAATAGTTGATCCAATGCAGCTAAATCATTTTGATTCATGCTTATCTGGAATAGCAGTGTGGAAAACTGTAAGTAGGAGTTAAGTGACAAGTGCATAATTAGGTGGAAATTGCTTGCACATTTATAAGAAGTGAAACAGTCAAATATCAAATAATTAAATAAAAGAGCTTTTAAGGAAGACTATCAATATTTAAATGCCATGACTGCCAAATAATCATTAGTCATTTTCTGTCAGCTAAGGCATAGGAGTGAATTTTTGACAGTGCCTCCTGGATTAATTTAGATTTAGCCCAGATGTGAAAGCAATATTTTATGAAGATTAGAAGCAGCTTTTTCAAAGAGTTGTACCCATGGGTACAATTAAATGGGGTCTAGGGAGAATAAAAACTGTCTTCCAGAAGTTCTGTGTTTTGGGATGAAGCCAGAAGGAGCTAAGAGCCTTATGAAATACTGTGCCTAGGCACATAACTCAGCATTGTAAATGACACTATGAGGGCTAGACACGTTAGGTTCAGCAGTGCTGAGCTTTTCTGTGCCTAAATCCCAGGTCTTGATCTACCAGCTTAAAAAAGTTGACTTTGAATGTTTCAAAATAGCTTTGAAAATTGAAGAAATCATTAGAACATCACCTGCATAAGAATGAATATATCTCTGGGATAGTTTATTGAACAGATGCCAACTTCTGCTCCTGAACAAAAATTTATTTTAATCCACCATGAAATTGAAAACACACAAGTAAAATGCTATGACATAATAACACAGAAAATACAATCAATCGTTGCAGTTATCTAAATCTGTATTCTTTCATAATGAAATAAACAATCTAGAAGACATTTAAAATACAGTAGGTAAGTGTCCAGTGAAGACAGTTTCTAAAATGTGTATGACATAAGATAAAAAGGAAAGATAATGTCTCTGCAGCTAAGGCTTCTTGTGATAGAAAGATGACAGAAACCTTTGCTCACTGAGTCATCTCTCTGAAGTTCAGGGGTCTGTTTCTTTGCAAGTCTTTCTATGGCACATCTCTATCAGATGCAAATATATTTATACAGCCTCTGCTATGCCTGCGCTGCAAGGCTCAGCAAGATGAATATTAAAATGTTCAAAAGTGATTAATAAACCCCAAGAACACCAAGCTTAAAGGCTTAAATCAGGGCTTTTTGAAAGATTTTTTTTTTTTTACTTTGAATTCTCAGCATTTGTAGCTACTCCTGTCACTATAAACACCAATAATCATGGCATATTAAAAAAAAAAAAGGAAGGGTAGGAAGGAAAATACAGCACTGAAAAACTACTTGGTGCTTCCTGGGTATGCTGAGCTCCTTTTCTTGGAAAAACAGTTTAATTTTTTTCAAGTTAAGACACATAAAAACACCACTCATGGTTTTAACTCTTGGCCTAAACCACTTGCCCAACGCAGGAAACCTGTGACAGAGGCAAGACAAGAACCTGAATTACCTGAGCCTACTCCAGTATCAGAGCTAAGGGATGACGGTGAAGGTATTTGTGGGATTTTAGGTCTTTATGGTGAAAAACAGTGCCTGGTGAAAGATCCTGCCTTTCTTAGTGACTGGTATCATTCTGCTTAGTGAGACAAGAAAAACAACTTAAGGGCTTCACAGAGCAAACTGAAGGGTTTGCTTGCTTGGGCAATGCTGGATGTATCTGCTTAAGGGATTCAGGAGAAGAGTTACAAAGGAGTGCAATCACTCCACATATGTATGATGCTGGGCATCAGCCTACAATGAGCCGAGCTGATAAGCGGCTACAGCTCCTGAAGCCTTCTAGTAAATCTTCTCCTGCGCTAAAGTACACTCTGCTCACATACACATTAGAGGGGCCTTTGGGTTTATGAACCAAACAATTGTATGATGACTTTATTCCTGACATCATACTTTCCCTTGAAGAATTACTTTTACAAAGTCATGCATTAGGACCAACAACAGTGAGTGTTTTCTGTTTTGATTTAAATCAGCAATTAAATCCACCCAACACCATTCTCATTGACAAGCGGCAATTTCATGCAGTGTAATAAAGGAACAATGACAAGACAAAGGACATGGCAACCAGCTGGCAGTCACTACAGTAGCAACAGGAACATCACTGTATTTGTGGGAAAAGCAAAGTGAAAGCTCTTGCTTCCAAAGTTGAAGACATTATTCTCTCACAGTGCTCCATTTTAATGGGTTTGTCAGACCAATAGTAAGTTGATTTAACTACGTTAAATAGCTCATCCACAAAATCATATTGTCAGTGAGTAAATATGAAAATGATATGCTGAGTTGTTAGAGAAGGGTCTGATTTATCGAGGAGGAGAAATTAGCTTTTGTTAATCAGAATTCATACCAATAAATATTTGCTACTGTTTCTCAGCAGATCTAAATATGTCTTCCTGAGTGACTATGTTCTATGAGCTGGCATTTTATTCTCCATTTATATCCCCAGAGAACATTATCCTCATTTGCTTATCTGACTTGGAAAATAAAATCTTTAAGCTTTGCCTCTTCTATAATTGTCTTTGCTTCTCCTCAGCATTTCCTGCCATAATGATAGACTCTGCTTTACCACAGCACTCTCCACTGCTGACACTATCCCTTGAGCTCTCAGGGGCACAAACTGACGGTGTGGTTAAATGTCTACTTAAGCAGACTTTCCTGTTCTTAACTTCTCTTCAACAAAGCATAAAAAAATTGTTATGCAGAGAAGAAAACAAAAATGAATACAGCAATTTGTTCCCACCAAGGCTTATTCTCACTGTCAGTGTCTAGCATAAAGGCTTTTCAGGTGGAATCATCTCTGATGCATGAAGAAACACTGCGCTGGCTTGTGAGCTCCAGACTGCAGCCAGTGTATCAAGCTATGTGAGAAAAATCCCAGCTCAAGGGTGCAGTGGGTGAATACGCTCATGAACAGGGCTTTTCTGAGCATAAGATACAGCCAGATGGCGAACCCTTGACAGACAAGGTCTGGCACATTCGGTCAGAGGGGAGAGTAGAGACTGAGACAGTGCTGCAAATGCATGAGAGGGAGCTCCGACTGTGTGGCAGCGAAGTCAGGGGTTAGCTATGTGAGATTGCTTGCTAGAGTTAGTACAATAGGGAACAAAAAGACATATTCATATACAGTGACATAGCAGACTAGAAAGATTGTTACATTACCTCCTCTTCATCATCTTCTCTCAGAGTGCTTACTCAGCACCTTTATAATTAATGTTTGTTAATCACTCTGCCAGAATTGAAGTAGATTAAAGAAGACTTAAACTACACAGTGTAATAGCATTGAAGGAAACCAGAGGGCAAATAAATGCTTTCAAAAGCTAAATCTGGGTGTTGATTAGTTATCTGTGTGATCAAGAGGCTGAGAAAAAAATAACCTGGTAAAAGTGGAGAATATTAAATTATTTCAGAAAGTTCACATCTAAATTACTATAAAACATACTGATTCATTTTAAGGGTATAGTGCACTCCTTGTTGTCTTGAGCACCTAGAATGTTGTTTATCTCTACCTGTATGGATCTTTGATCTGGATCTGTGCCTTGGTTCCTTTTTGTGTTCCTACAATCAGAGGAACTGTTTCAGACCCCACAGTCTGTTCTGAACACTTACTGCATGACACATTTCCATGTCTTCTCAGTACAGAAGTTGAAATGGATTCATATCTGTCTCTGGGAATCTTGACATTACACAGTGCCAGTCTATGCAGAGAGACCAGAGGGACCACGTAGGTGCCTGGAAGCAGTATAGACACAGGAGCTTCTTACTTCCACCAGTATAAGGAGGAATTTCAACTAACACAAGCTAAGTGCCCCACTGAAAAGTGATGAAGCTTTATATATCTCAGTACCAGAACCTGGGCTGCTGTCCACAGGGGCTTGTGTGTCGAGGTGCCAGCAACTGGGGAAACTGGTGGTCCAGAGGCCAGCTACTGCAGGGGATCCATGTCACGTGTAGGTATATATTTCCCACTAATGGACCTTCAACCTGAACTTCAGAGAGGGGAACAGGGTTAGGCAGTCTGTGTTTGCATGTTTCTATCTGTGTTAATTTGTGTGGTTGCCCATGTATGTATGCATGTATTGTGTACGTGCACATGTGTGCCCATGAGGAATATGCGCTGCTGCCCTGACCACGGAACATGGAGCTGCTGCAGCTCTGCCTCTCTCAGGCTACTGGATTCAGTGGCTCCTAACAAAGGTGACCAACACCACATGTGTACAAGAACCAGACAATCTATCCATATATCAAGGCATCTATACATTACCTATATGTTTGAAATATGTCTGCATCGTATGAAATGGCACTTATACTCAACAAGACTTCTCCAAGATTAAGTCAATTTGAAAAGTGTCTGAGACAGAGAAGCTTGTGTTGCCAACAAAAATTCCCATTTTAAGGCCATACCTGCTAAAACACATCCTTGTGACCACTAAAATTATTTCGCTTCACCTAACCGAGGCAGTCATTTCCAAATACTGGAAATCACACAAATGTCCATCTCTTGCTAATGGGAAAAGAACCCACCAATGTGGGAATGTTTGGGAATGTCCTGTTCTGCACAAAGCAAACCAGAGTCCTTGGAAAATGTTACCTTTCATGCCCAGTAAGATGCTTTTATGTAGCAGGTATATATGCCAATAGTCATTGCATCAGTAGACTGAAATGTGGACAATTAGTTTCTGGGGGTTTTGGTTAATCTTGTTTATAAACTGGAACCCAGATGAGTCTATCTGGGCATTTATTTTTAATGTCACAAGAGACTTCTCTCCAGAAATTTTCAACAACTAGGCAGTATGTGATGAGAGGTAAAGGCTTTCAGTGTGAAAAAAATCAGACATACCCTAAGATGGTGATCTTTAAAAATACAAGTTTAACCAACTGGCTTTTAAAATCTTCCTATAGGGGTTTAACTTAAAGAGCATATGATACAAATGTTATTCCTGTCCTTGGGGCAGTCTAGACACCAGCACATATGTTTTATTTTTCAGCACACACACGAAAAACTTACTTTGCTTATCAACACTGCATATGGCCCAGAATTACATGTATTCATGGAAAGCTGTCTAGCTTTTGGCCATCTGGTTCATCCTTTTGACAGTGCAGGATTGTTTCCAGTATGCTACCTAAGGCATTAAGCAAATAACGTTAAACATCTTAATAGACACTCGGAGAACCTGAAATGCAAACAAGCTGATAATCTACTAAGGCTTTAAAATGATGAAGTGTTTTACACATGTAGCATTTTCCTATTTTTTAAATTTTAACAGAAAATAAAATCTCAGTTCAGACAAACCTTACTAGTTCTAATACAAACTTCAATCCCGTTGATCTGGGCTATAAAAATCATACCTTCCGAGGAACTGTGTAATGGCTCTGAAATAAACTCTACATATTTCTGCAGTCATGCAGCACTTGTGGCAGCAGTGTAGAAAACACACTTATCTTAGGTTGACATTAGTAAAGAGCAAAAGTGCTTGTCCTGGTTCTGGCTAGGATAGAGTTAATAGTCCTCTTCTAGTGACCAGCCTATATTACAACATAAACAGTGTCTTTTGTAGCTCAGGTCTTTCCAAACTCAGAGGGAAACAGATTGGTTTGCCTGCTAACCTCCCTATAATAATAAGTCCAAGGTCCTCAATAGCCATATAGATTTGAAATCAGATTTCAAAATACTAGATGGAAGAGGTCCATCCTAATCTCATTTAACAGATGCAGAAACTGAGATAGAGGGAGGGAAAAGTTTTGGCCATAGTCACTATGCAGATCTGCAGCAGAATGGAAACAGACTCCAGTTTTTTTTTAAGTCCCAATCCAAAGCCCTGTCTTGTAGGTCACATTGCTAAATTTATAGCAAATTATTTTATACAAAAGTCATACTTAGCAATATAATTGGAATGGCCAAGAGTGCTCCTTTCCATGCAGTCCCATTAGTAGCCTAGGTGAACATCTCTGCCAGTAACTTCTGAACCCACCATCTAATTTCCATCACATTTGGCACAAATGCTGAGATAATTAAGTTCCTATTAGCATTATGCACATAGACGGATTAATGGGTGAGAGACACCTTATAATTGCTCTGATTGAAGGAAAAGTTCAAGTATGGTCATGGTTTTTTTGAGCATATACTTTCCTTTAAAGAAGTGGGGATGTTGAACACAAAGACACCAGGCAAGGGACATTGTGTCTCCTTTGCACCACTCATCAGCTTTCTGCACCACAGAGACAATAAATTGGAGAGGAGTCAGTGTACGGCCCGGGGTTTGCAAGGAGCTACTGGAGCAACCAGCTGTGTTAGTTTAAATTGCAGTGACTCCTTCAGCCAGAAAAAAATTGTCATCCAGACATCAACTGTTCATCTTAAGCTTCTTTTAACAGCTGGGTGAGGATCTAAATACGTAAGAAATACTATAAATGCTTTCCTTTTGAATTACTTCTCCAGCCTCTTCTGGGCAACAGTTTTCTTTTGACACCTTCACAAGTCACAGTGGAAGTGACCAATGAGGAGAGAAAGGCAGACATGTAACTGAGGAAATATATAAATTGTTTCTTAACCTTTCAGAGGTAAAAGAAAAGGTTAATAGAGTAAAAAAAATGCTTTCAGTAATTGAATACTTATTCAAGTTCTCATTAAGCAAAGATCCAAAACAGTCATTATAGTTTCAGTGAGGTGTTTTAAATTTGACAGATATTTCTGAAAAATATTCTTTCCAGGCTGACCTCAAAGTTTGAAAAGGAATTCAGTTATTCGGGGATCTGAAATGAATTATGGTGGTTTTATGTTGGTTTTTTTTGGGTTGTTTTAGTGCATTTGGGGTTTTTTTTTTGGAACCTCAGGCAACGCACTATAATCCTGACTATCTGGGCTCAATCATATCCTTTTCTCAGAGTTTGTATGCAGCACTAGGACTCCTTAAGGCAGATGTTGATGAATTGGGTTTCCACAGAAAAATTTTTTTAATGGGGGGTAAGGGGAAGCTCTAGGTGTGGCGTCTGTGAGAAGGGAGAAGGGGCTGCCCCATGCCAGGGAGTCGGTTCCAGCCGACTCCAAAACAGAACCACAGCTGCCCAAAACTCAGGCCATTAGTCAGGCTGGTGGCACCTCTGTGAAAACACTTAAGAAAGAGTAAAAAACGTTGCACAGCAGCTGTGAGAGAGAAGTGATATAAATGTGAGAGAAACAACGCTGTAGACATGAAGGTCCTTCTTGTTCCCGCGTTGGAACGGTTTGTGAAGGACTGCCTCCTGTGGGAGGGATCCCACGCTGGGGCCGGGGAAGATTGTGAGGAGGAAGAAGTGTCAGAGACAAAGCACTATGAGCTGATGGCAGCCTCCGTTCCCCAAACCCTTGCGCCACACACAGGGGGAGGAAAAGGAAAGTCAGGAGCAAAGGAGTGAAGTTAAGCCTGAAAAAAAGGGGAGGTGGAGGAAAGGTGGTTTTAGTTTTGTCTTTGTGTGTCACTATCCTACTCTATTTTTAATTGGCAATAACTTAAATTAATCTTCCCCACACTGAGTCTGTTTTGCCCATGACAGTAACTGCTAAGTGCTCTCCCTGTCTCTATCTTAACTCATAAGCTTTTCCACCTTATTTTCTCCCCCTGTCCTGCTGAGGAGGTGGAGTGAGAGAGCGGCTGGGTGGGGATCTGGCATCAGAGAATCAAGCACAGGGGACATAAAACTACAGTAACAAAAATTCTTCCCTGGTCATTGGTTATATCTTCTCTCACATACATATTTCAGATTCTTGGAGCAATAAAAGTAACTTTTGGAAATAAATACTGGAAGAAATAGGGAGGTTCAGGAGCTGACAGTTGCTGCATATCTGTGCCATTTTATCATCCAAAACTATGTGCTTTTGGCTGAGGTTAGCTCCATCCTAGCCCATCGCTTTCGGCTTGCATTCTTATGTGAAATCGAAGATCTCAGCCAGATGCCTGGCAGCAAACCGTCTCTTCAAAAGAGCACAAATATTTCCTAGCTCCTGTGTAACATCTGCATCCCCATGCGGATGTCTCAGATACCTCAGGGATGTCTTGAACAGCACTTACATTTAGGCAACAGCAGTAGCCCAAGGAAGGAAGACTCTGGGAGAGTCCCCCGTTTCTTTACAATTAAGGTCTAATTCAACACATATGTATTGGAAAGGGAAGCCATTAAGAAAAAAATTTACATTGCTATATATTTCACCAAGACTCATATCTTCTTACTCTTAAGCTATTAACTCAGTGTCACAGGCTTCCTATCCATCAAGATATTATGACTAAATTAATTTCATAATTGTTCACCAGTTCAGAAAAATTTCATCCACTTATTTTTCCCTTAGCCATAAATAAACACCATTCCCGTATTTTTCTCCTGTTCATCACTGCCTTCTTGGCAAGCATTTTTTCCCCTTTTTTTCTCTTTGTTGACAAGTTTTCAAGGGCAGTCGAAAACAATACTGAGAAAAATCATGACTGCTCCATTCATGACTGCTACGGCAAGAACTGCCGCACTATAATTGCAAGGGGAGACAAAGGCTGACAGCCTTTTTATTTTTCAGCAGCCATTTAAAGCTACTAACCTTGAAGGCAACAGCAGCCGCTGACTCTAGCAGTTTGAATCTGGTTAGTGCTGGGGAAGAGAGCGCAGGGCTGCGCCGCTCTAACAGCCAGCCAGGTCAGCAGCAGCAGAAGGGCTCAGCACCCCAAGGGTTTGGCCTCTGACTGCTGAGTTTTTAAAACTGCCTGGGCTGAAATGCTGATTCTAGCAAGGTTACTTGCCCTTGCAGCTTTTTTTTCAGGTACTAAAGTATGGTATCTCATGATTATACAGTTAATAACTGAATTTAGAATCTGGTCTGGAAGGGCACAAAGTGCCTCAATTCCACGAGGCTTCCCTGGGAGCTGACAACATTTGTTACTCTCTTGGGTCACGCTCTGAGAGCAAGTATAAATGCAAAGACTGCTCAGTTGATTTCTCACAAAGCTATGCAGTGAAGCTTGGCTAGCAGTACAATTGATTGAGTTCGGCTTGACAGATTAAAGTGATAAAGCCAGTTAAAAGTTATGATGTAATACTGAGTATTTATTGACCTGCAGTGTGCTGTAGCTGCAATTACAAAGCATCTGGCAAAATTCTGTGGTGGATAAAGACTAATCTATAAGGGTGATTAATTTCACTGGTAATTTGGCTGAAGTAAGACTAGTAAAGACAAATTAATTCTGTAGCAAAGCTGTGAAGATATTCCGTTTTTAAGATTAAAAGGTTTAAGCTACAGTCTTCTTTCTTTAAGAAATGATCAGGCCCTTAAACTAAACCTACTGGAAAAAATTTCAGTGTTACAATTATTGAAGCCTTTATAATTTGTTCTGAGTCTTTGTTATAGGCTGCCCTTGGAGCTTTCTTTACCTGATTTTAATTAAGAATACAGCTGAGCTTGGGAAAGTAATACTTGAAACTGAAAAAAGATTTGTAAAGACAACAGTACTGGAAATAGTCATTTGTATTCAGAACATGGAAGTGATGTGGGTTACTGCTAGCTGGTACCCTTGATACCACAGCCATTTTGATCAGTTGTGTACAATCCCAGTAGTTGAGCTCAAATACGTTGTTATTATTAACAGTAGTAGTAGTGGTTCTAGACAAATGCATTTCTGGGCTCTAAATCAGGTATGCGTTTGAAGGCTTTGCTGTTTTGGTCTTTGCCTTCCCCCTAGTTTCCTTGCCACCAGTGTGATTCCAATCATTTCAGGGGGAAAAAGATGACTGAGAGGTTAGACACCTGCTCTAGGGCTCCCTGAGCTGGAACCATCATCCTGCCAGCCCTGTGCAAAGAAGATTTTAATTGTCTGCTAACCAGCACAGGACAATTCAGAAGCCTGTTTTCAGTTCTTAATCCTGCAAAAGTCCCCTTTACACAACACCACACCCCAAAACTGCTTTGCACATCACTGGACTGGGATCTAGGTGGTCTGCCCAAGATTTCAAAGATATTTAGCGGAAAGGGGAAAAAAAAGGGAGGATGACTTTGTTTCTCATCTTGTTTTCATGATAGCTTTTTCCTAAAACTGGCAGAGAAGAGGATGTGCTGAGCCTTGCACGGTGTCAAGTTCTGAACATTGCACTTCTCTCTCATTAATTTTACCTAAGACTTATATGTAGTCTAATCACGGAATAAGTGAGCAGCCATTAAAAACATCTAGCTCTCCTTAAATTAAACATGCGTTGTAAATGATGATTGCTTTTCTAAATGTTCCTGCAGTTATTAGTATAGCAAAGGAATTTGAAATACTTACTGTGAAATAATATTAGTAGATTGCATTTACTGAATAAAAAGGAGATTATTTTCTTAATTGTTTGTGCTATAAGATGAATGTTTAACATAAAATAAACTCTGAATTTTTTTAGCACAAACAAGAGTGGCAGTGTTCTGATACCCTCTTGCTCAGAAAATCTGTCAAATGAACAAGTGTTAACAAGCAGTTTGAAAACAGTCAACGCCTGCACTCACATGTTTTATTAATCACCACAAACAGAATTGAGATCAGATACTCTGCATGAAGTACATCAACACTATTTGAAGATATAAACTTGAAAAATTACATGTCCAGTTCTGATCTCACTCCATTTTTAATACAAATTACGGTCATAAAGAGCTTTGTTGCAGTGCATTAAAATACCACTTTGCTCATATTATTTGAAGTATTTGGTCTGGGAGACACGCTTCAAAAACATGTGCTGCTTCTGCTTCTACCACAAATAGTGTCACAAGCACTTGTGACAAGTGTCACAAGTTCTGTGCCCAAGCCGCTGTGTCAGCCAGGGAATAGGAAACTGGGGCCCTGTTGCCTCTGAGAAGGGCACTCATCATCGTATCTCTCCTGGCAGAGAAGCATAGCCTAACCATCTGGCTACCAATTAAGCAAAACGCAAGAAAGTGCTCTTGCTGCTTTCTTTTGAAGCTGATTTACCCTCCCTGCAGTACTCAAAGAAGTAAAGAGGAAGACGACATCCCAAAGCTGAGTACAAGACACCAGGGTGGAAGTTCAGGAGTTTATTAGAGAGGGAATAACACTGGGAACTGACTTCTAAACCTGTTTGAGCATTACATCAAACAGTCATCTGGTAAAATACCAAAACTGTAATTTTCAGCAAGGACTGGAAAAGAAATGTCCTCTTTCCCAGGAGCCTGATTTCAGGAGAAGGGTAAGAGCAGTGACCTCCACCAGGAAAATGAAAGCCTCCTGCCAGGGCTATGTGAGCTACGGCTGCAGCTCCAGAGAACGTTTGGTTTTAAGAGAGCAGCATGTCCAGCACTGCCTAGTGAGTAACATGGAGCTATGTGCTAACCTCTGATCCTATGGTGTGCGGGCAATCTCAGCATTTGATGGAGTCATGATTTATTGAGAACTGAGAGCGTTTCTCCCCTTGCGAGACCTAGGCCCTAGACAGCAACACATTTTCTTGTATACCAAGAAGCTCATCCACAGCGAAGAAATTAAGGAACCAGGAAGAATTACTCAGCAGCACCAGAAGGAACAAAAACTACATAAGCCTTGGCAAGCATCTCTAAGCAGCACATTGAGCTTATAGCACAGCCCAGCCATATTTCAGGAGCAAAGAGAGGATATTTGTACCCAGCCAAAGGGGAGCAATGCTGCAGCAGGCTGAGACGGGGACCCAGAAGCTGCTGCAAATGCTCAATTCTGATAGCTGGATAAACCCACCGAGATCCTGCTGTACCTGGGGGGAAAAGGAGGCTGAAGTGTAAGCAATGGCCAACGCCCAGCTTTTGAAAGAGAAAGAATACATGAAGCCTGCAATGAGCATGTCCTTTCCACTGTTTCCCCAGTCTTGCCACATGACATTAGGGAAGGAGAAGGAGTAACAGAAGCAGTAACAGAAGCAGTAATAAAATTATATGCTGTGAGGCCTAGCAGTTACCCTTCCCTTCGCCTGCTCGCTCAGGGCTCCACGGGGAGCTAGCTAAAGGTGTGCAAGGGGCTCACAGCAAACCGCTCGGGCAGGCTGTGCCAGCGTGATGGGCAGCGCAGGAGGAAGCGAAAGCTCCTTGTGAAGCCGAGTACAGGCAGTACAGCCCACCGGGAGGGAGCTGTGCCAGGGAGCAGAGCCCGGTGTCCACCTGGCCACATCACACCACCTCCAGAGCAGCTCTTGTTCCAACATGCTTGGATTGTTACAAAGCAATTTTGACAATGTACCTGTGGTAAAGTCATAATTAGATATTAATAACGTGTACTTTGTAAAACATTATACATGTATCTGCTTCTAAGCACCACTGTTGTGTAGAGTGAACTGTCAAGGACTCAGAGTAAAAATGTATGTAAAAGTGACCTGTAACAGTTCTCCTGATACTATAAGCTGAAAGTACAGTCACAGGGTGACTCTGTGGCTTATACACTCAAATGGACAGGTATACAGAATCATGTAACACTGAATAGAAGCTGCTGTGTTTCCCTGATCTGACCAGACCATCACAAACCTTTCTGCAAGTTTAGGTTGCTCAAACAGATTTTTAAGCTCCCCTTAGAGCAGCAAGTCTGAAACTTCAGCTGATTTTTCTTTAAACATCTAAAATTGTTCTTTTAATGTTTAATACCTTAAAATGACTGAAGTGATACTTCTGAAATTTTGCATTAATACTTGTTTCTAAGCTTGTCAAGCATGAGAAGAAAGAGAGACTTATCACTGAAGCGGAACCTTATCCCCCAGCTGTATCACTAAAGCATGATGAATTGGTGTTTAACAAAATTCCTTGATGCTACAGGCAATGATACAATTAAATCTTAGTTTTGTTTTCCTTTTCCTTTTTACAGTACAAGTAAGAAACTCAGAAATAACTATACATGTTATGTTATCCCCAACCCCCAGTGGGTAGATCCTTGGTGAGGTATGACTATATGTAAAATTTTGTGTATTCAATTGTTCTGGGACAGTCTAGAGGTCTAAAAAAAACCATAAACTCTCCTGTTTTGAAGGAAATAATGCTTGAAGACATTAACTCTCCTTATATTTATAGAATCATAGAATCATGGAATGGTTTGGATTGAAAGGGACCTTGAAAGATAATCTAGTCCAACCTTACATCATCTAGTCCAACCTTATATCATCTAGTCCAAGCAGGCTGTGCAGAAATCTCTTCAGTAAATTCACTAGTCTCTAATTCAAGGGTCTTTTTTTGTGTGCTTTGAAGCATTTGGTGTTGGCTGCTGTTGGAAATAGGATATTGAACTAGATGATCCGTTTGGCTTAGCCACTATGGCAGTTTCTATGTTCTCCTTTTTGAGAGGAAAAAAAAAAAAAAAGATTAGGGAGTTGAATGTGACTTGTATTCAAATAAGTGTGACTTATTTGTCCTTATAATAAATGACTTTTATTATGTACAATGTAATAAAAGTAACAAACAAAAAATGGATTGGGCACTTCTGAATGTGTACATCTGTGTAGTTAAATGCAGTGCTTGTCTACAAAGAAAATAAACACTTCCAAGTGGTTTGATTTTGAAGAATATGAAAACAGTAATGAGTTACTAACTGTAACATTAATTTTCACTATCTGCCTGGTTAATAAATATTTGTTTGACAAAATTGTCCAATTGTGTACAATTTCTAAAATTAAAACCACAGCTAAAATCAAATGAAAATATCATTAACTTGATGCAGAGCAAAACAAAATGGCTTAGTACCAAATAATAAACTTAATTATTATGTTAGCTAGAAATATGGAAAAAACAGCAATTCCTGCAAAATCCGAAGGCAGAATTCTTCATTTGTTTATCAGCTACAAAACCCAAGTCATTAGTAAATCTAGCACTAAACATTGTGTTTTCATATTCAGTCTACTAATGTGAGAAGGATTGCTGCACCTGGAGAGAGCAAAACAAGTTTAAGTAAAGTTTAATAATAACCATACACATTGCTGTAATTAAATAGACATTAGTAACTAGCAGATGAGAAAGTCACAGAGAATTACAACAGTGGGTTATTTGCCTCTGTTACTTTCAATTTTTTACAGATTTCTGTTAATTAGGGACAATATTTACATAAACAATTTAAGTGAAAGTGACAATATTTCAAGACTAAAACCTGTTCCACAACCACTCATACTCATGCATTTGCAGCTCTGTCAGACAGAAAACCTGCCTCACCTGTGGGGGACACCATCATCTACAGATTATTTTCTGTGCTGGTGTTTCAGCCACAGGTGTAACTCCCTGTGCATCTCCCTCTCTAATAGCTACATAGAGATGTTTTCTGAATATGGAGGATTAAAAATAGGTTAAAATTCACTCGAGGAAATGTACTGTTTCTGATTTGAAACAAAGATTTCACTTCTGCAAGACCATTGTTTCTTCTGTTTGGATTTTACCTATTTCATGGGAAAGCCTCCAGGAGTACATTAAACAACATGACAATCACGTGTCACTCATTCTACCTTAAGGAAGAAATTGTACATTTGGTGTAGACTTTTGTTCATTTTAAAAAAATGTATGCCTACTGCTCATGTTCATTGATTTTATTGTTATACAGTACTACATTTTTACATCTGACATGAAGGTTATGGAAGTCAGTGCTCAACTTTGAAGGTTTAGTCCTGAAGGTAAACCTCAATATGTAGCTAGAAATTAGCAGGTGTTCCTCTTCTTTTTCAGCTCCTAAGAGTTTGAATATGGTTGTCTTCTTGCCTTTGGGAAGCCCTTGTAAGGAGCTGTAGGACTCAGATTTGGAGGTACTTCTTTCCACAGTCACCTGGCAAATACCTGAAATCAGAGCACAACCGTTTCATGTAGCTGAAGTTTTCCCTGTTTATTTTAAAAGTTTTCTTAGGAGGTCACTCAATATAAGAAAGTTTTAAAGTATCTGACTAAGCTTACCGTAGCAATGAGGCATCTGAACAAGGACTATTTTGCAACAGCCAGCCACTCAGGCTCTTCTTGGTCTTCAGTTCCCTCAAGACCATTTCACCATGAAAGCTGGTTTCAGATTTTTCTCTCTCCCCTCCACCCAATTAAGCTTTTAAACTTCTAGAGAGTACAAAACCATGAGTGCTAGTCAATCTCTTCCAGATACTCAAGGATGAAACTTTTGAAGATGGATAACTGTCTAATTTAAAGGAAAACCCCAAAGTTCCATATTTTAAAGACAATATTAGCCAATTCAAGACATCCAGTTTTATCCTGTTTCTAGCAATGTTGAGGAAAAACCTTTCTCTCACCATCCTCCACCTGTCTGTTGCTCCCCACGGCTTAAGTCTTCTCCCAGGCTAAAGTGACTTGATAAAAGTTTGCTTTAAAAGACAGGAAAATAAACATAGAAATAAATTCTAGATTCTTGAATGTTCATGAATTTCATTTATATTTTTATAGAGAGAGTCTCCTGCTAATATGGAAAAATCTGAACTAATATTTTGACAGACTTTGACAGAATTTTATATTGTTTGCTTTACATGTAGCAAGAACTGTTGACCAGATACTGACTTTATAATGTATTTATACTGTCAACTGGAATCTGTGTTTTTTTTTGTCAGGATGCAAGGGAAGAGGAAATTTCTAAAGAAACCCTTTGACATATTGGGTGCTTTAATCTTCTCTGTCTTCTTTCACTCCCACCATATCACTGTTCCATTGCCTGCTCTGATGTTAATCAGAATGACAGGGTCATCCTCTTTTATAAACTTGCTGGATTAATTATTTTTCAAGGTCATCTGTGAATTGACTTTAGTAACCAATTATAAATTGGATGGTATTTTAATATTCTACCCTCTCCCTGAGCTTTAATCTAGAAGTGATGAGAGACAAAAAAAAACCCAAAGGAGTTTGCATTTTAGGAAGTAAGATGATGAATGCCATTATCCAGTACTCTTATAATTTCTCCTGCTCTGGACACCCTTGTCTTTTGACCCTTTTTGACCCTTTTGAGTTCAAAGGGACTTGAAGGAAATTTAAGATTTTCCAGAAACAGCGCTTTAGATTTTTAGCTAATATAACTGCATACGATCTCTGGAGAAATCTATCAGTATTGGTATTTGAGACACTTAAGCTTGATATTCAGAGTTCTGTAGTATTATGAATGCATCTCTATTAAGGCAACAGAAGTAGTGTGCTCTCTCTTTCTCTCTTTGATGTTGCCTTTTGAAATTTAGCATTAAAAAGCAATGCTTTCCTTCACTGTATTTTAAAAGACTTTGAAACACTTCAGGAAACTGCATTTGGGTTATTACCTGGCAAGAAACTATTTTAATTCTGTAATTATAGATTATTTCATTGATTTTTTTTTTTTAAACCCTATTAGATATCTGCAGAACCTTGGAGTCAAACAGCACAGATTGCAAATACCAGTTGAATTAGGATTGCAGATGTACTGGTTAAAGACCTCACAGGCATTTTCTAGAGGAACACTTACTGGATGAGTGTGTTTAGGCCCAACCTCAACATGACTATGCTAAAGCAATGATTTTCCCCAGACTGCTTTTTTTGATGTGCTTTCTAGGCATAGGAAGCAAGCTATGGCTTTCTCTTTGACCCCTTACAGACCAGCAGTACAGCTGCTTCAGTTCTCCCAGACCAGTGCCTCCAAAGACCTCCGAGGTATCTCCCCTGCCTTCTTTCTCCTACTCCATAATAATCAGATCGGCTCAAGAATTTCCCCAAAGGTTTAACCGTATGCATACCCTCACTTAAATATTCACCTCTTTAGCTGAAACAAATAGTTGAAGCAAACAGACACAGGGACATTGAAAGGCATCCACAATCACACATTCTTCAGTTAGTACAAGAAATAGATATAAATTAAAAGTCTTTTTTTTTTTTTTGTTTCTGTACCACCCCGCAGTACTCTTTAGGGTAAGCTCAAAAGAAAAATAAGGATCACAGGCTCCTTCCTTACCTATTTAGAAATTTTGTTCCAAAACATCAATGAGTTCGTGAGTTATTCAGTCTTTTTCAAAACCATGTGAAACGTAGACAGCAAATCTGTTGTTTTAAATTAAAAATGAAATGACAAATAGAATGAGAAATGGAGAACATGGTTGTGATAGAATCTGTTCCTCAAGGAGAATACTAATGTTATTCCATGAGAATTCTGCTAAGGATTTCAGACTGTGTTACGGAAAGAGGAGATAACCCAAAACGTTCGTGGTGCCATCAGTATGCTTGCCCTACAAAGCCAAGAGAAAACCTGGAAGTAAAATTTGCCCCATTTGCCTCGGTAATTTTGGGGGAGGAGTGACTTTTCTTCAGATCAGGACAGGCTTGAATTATGATTTTGATGTGGAACTATGCAAAATTCTGAGGTTTGCTGGGCTTTTGTTCTAAGCCACAAACAGAAGGTGACAGCTGCTTAGTGTTTTAATTTTGTATTCACAAGAATTACAAAGAACAAAATATAGGATGAACCTTTTTTGTGTGTGTGCTCTGTTTATGAGTATTCATTTCACTGCCATTCAGTCTTTCGAAGGGCTGATCCATACAAAATCAAGATAATAAATTCAACTCTTGCCTGTCTTTTTTTTTTTTATAATTTCTTTTGGAAGGTATACACCAAGTAGATAGTGCCGGAAAAATAACTGCTTGCTTTTTCTTCAGAATTTATATATCATAGGTAACTACAGCACATACTGCCCCACACTCATCAAGGCTTTAGCCATTATCAGGACTGCAGGAATGAGAATTAGGCTTGACTCTTTGCCTAGACGTGGGTGGGACAACCCGAGGCTCTCCAATTTAAGAATTATGGCATCAGGGCAATGATGCAAATGACGCAGTGGAGAGTCTCAGGCTATCATCAATACTCTGTATCAGTCTCTCTCCAGACTGTGTACATTTTTTTTTAACTGCTTATAATCTGCATATGCTCATCATCTGAAGATAATAGGAAAGTTCCCTGTTACTCTATAGAACCATATCAAATCTTTTTATCTTAAGAACAGAAGTCAGGCTTAGTGTCAGGCATGCTGGAATGCTAAAGCCCCAGTAATTTCAGTAACCTACTTCTCTGTGACTGGATAATAGCCATGTTTCACTTTTGCTGAGGGTAGTAACAAGACAATGTCAAACTGAAAGAGATTTATTTTTTTTTAACACATTCCTCTAAAATAGAAATGCTGGGGTTTTTTTCTTTTTGAAGAAAAATAATTTTGATATTTCCATTTCAATGTATTTTCCAGAAATTATTAATTTATACTTTCCAATATGCTTTGGGTGGCATTCTAGCCTGTATGAATCTAGTGGTAAAATTCCCACTGCTTTAAATGAGAGTAAGGATTTTCTTTTCCACTTATGCATATTTATTCAGTTGTTCTTATGTGCACACACTTGGGTAGACCATTTTAGATCAGCTTTCAAGCATTGTTTTCCCACAAACCCTTCTCACTGGGTCCCTTACTCTGCTTTTCAGACACGGAGGACTATTATTTTAAGTGGTAGAGTTTACATACAGGAGACCATGTGCATTCAGGCAGAGGATCGACTGTTTACGTGCAGTAGGGATAATCTATAAATCACATTGTGGAGTACAAGTTGGGGTCAAATAGGACACCTTAGAAAATACAGCACCATAGAAAGAGTAAGAATGGTACATGACTCCAAAATATTTGTCTTTCTCCATTCAGGCTTCAAAATGAAGCCATTCCACCCACGCCTGCTCACTCTTCGAATTCACTTTCTGTCAGCACTGGAGCAACTGAATTTTACTCCTGCAAAGGTTAAATTTGTGCTTGTGTGCCTGACCATTTGAGGATGCATTGCACACTGCATGTGGCAGCTTGACACAGCCATGGGACAGCGCTTCCACCCCCTGAGCAGAGAGCCATGCCCAACAGAAGGGAGCAGACCACGCTAGGCGCAGCGGTAGCCCCAGCCAGGTTTACTAGTGACCACTGCAATGGCCAAGCTAGGAGCTTTCTAGCAGGAGCTAGAAAATCTGGATGTGACAGGAGTATGACTAGCACCCCTTGATCTGTCTGAGCCCCCTAAGGGTATTGCCCCTGAGCAGTGGGCAAAGGGGAGGATGTATGGAGGGTGGTAACTTCTCAAGCCAACAGAAGTTCAAGCTTCTCCTAAGTCCATCTGCAAATGCCTTTAACTTGCAAACATATGGACCAGGACAGGGGAAGCTGAGGCTTGTCACCTGTCTCACAGATGCCCTGGTGATCTCCCAGCCCTGCAACTAACTTCTATTAGCCTGCTTCATATCTTCTGGCCAGGACTCCGGAGCACAGGGATAGATCCAGACTGGCAAGCTGCTTCTCTTGGGGCTTTTCCTCCTGAGCAGAATGTGCATTATTGCTCCCAGCTACATAAAAGGATGATTTCCAGTACTCTCCATGCCTCTCCTTTTTCCCTCTCTCTTCACCTATTACTGGAATGACAGAATTCAAAATGAAGACTTGACTGGGAAGGTGTGTTTTCAGTTTGCTCAAAGTTGTTGTACAAGAGGTCTCTGTCAGTGGCACAGCTATGCTTCCCTGGGCACAGTATAATTTGGGGGCCTGTCAGGAAGACATTTTGCACTATAAAATAACTTTTTCTTACTTTCTAACATGATGAAGGAGCCATGAAGCTGTAGAAACTTATGCCATGAATTGAATGAGCCCCAGAATATCAAAAGCACAGAGAGGACTTACAAACTCATTTATTTTCCTGTCCCATTACCAGCCTCATGTGAATTAGGGCTACAAGTTTCACACTGGTAGTCAGGAGGTCATTTGTCACACACAGAGAAATAAATTAGGGGGTACATTAATGGTGACAAGCATACAAGACTACTGAACAGTAGAAGCATTTGAGTCCCTCTGAGAATGAGGAGAGCAAGGTTTCATGGCCCTCTGGTCCAGTTGCCATAAATCAGCATATCAGCAATGAATGTATTCAAACACACAGCTGAATTGGCATTGCATATATACATGCAATTAATATGTGTGACTACACAAGTTTAAACTCGAGGTCTAAAGCTAAAGGTCTATATAAAGCCTACTTTTCAAGGAAGGATGTTCCATGTAACATTTGCTTGACCTAGAAAGAAAGTAATTTACATTATTATAATTCCTTAATCCTGTTTAACTTATTTTCCTGAAAGAAACTGAAAATCCAGTGGCTCTTTCAGACTGTGCTTGTGCTTATGGGATACTCCTCTCACATTAAAAAAAAAAAAAGAAAAACCCCTGTGTATGTTGCATGACCAATTATAATTAAACTGGTAAGCTAATCTTTAAAGTGACAGAAGGACAGGATAAATTCTCTTTGTAGTGACTAATATGGCCAGTCTGGCAGGGAGATTCAGAGTCGGAATCTTTATCTCATCTGTCTGCCTCCCTTGCCTGTCTCCCACCAAAGGAGTCTGTCTAAATCAAAAACACTGACCAAGCACCCTTCCTGTTTCCCCTGGAAATGTTATCCATTTTGAGTAGTGGCTTGAAGTCACAATTACTTCAGCATCTTTATTAAAACATAATGTTGAGATTTTAGCTAAGATTAAGTGTATTCATTCCCCTAAGTTGTATTATATTGAAATAGAAAGTCTTTGGGAATTACTGGAGGAAGTAATTTTTTTTTCATTTTTTTTTTTTAATGTTTAAATGTTAAAGAATAAAAATCCCTTTTTCATACACTGGCACAAAGCACAGGTAAGACTAAAACTAATACATTTAAAAGTGGATGATTCTCACTGGCTTTACAGCAGCAAATCTTCCCATCCTGATCCTGATGTGGCAGGAGACTAACAGAGAACATTTCAGCAAAAGCACTGTTTCTCTGCATATTTCTGCAAGAGCTCTTTCCTTTGTAATGCAATCTGAATATTGCAGACAGGCCTCAATTTAGTATCGACTTCAAAGGAACAATCTCTGTCAAAAGCACCGTGATCCTAGCTTGTTTGAAGATGGAGACATACCGAAGCCCTTTCTGTCAGGGAAGACAGAAGGAAAAGAGGTTTGTTTCGTCCAAATCCCCACTGGTTGGCTTCCAATACATCAGAAAACTAGTGTGTAGTCAGTCTCTCTAAATAAGAAAAAGGAAAAAAGAAGACAGCTCAGTGATTAATATGCTTACTTGAATATCAGAGATACATGCTCAAATCCTTCCCCTGTTAGATTGTGGAGCAGGGATGTGAAGCAAAACCCCATGCTTCAGGAGAAGATCAGGCAATTTTACATAGGTTTCCGTATCAATCTCTCCTGACGATTTTTTTTTCAGTGGATATAACATACAGAAATAACCACTGTAGCAGAAGTAACTCTGCTTAATCATGATAAAATGCCTTAACCTTCAGGCTACAGAATTTCCCTTATCTGTCCTTTTGCTATCTGACTGCATTTTGAGCAAGACTTTATGCAGTAGGTGTGTTTATCTGATTTGATTCATCTAAGAACAAAGAATAAGAACAATACAGGAGGGACAATTCTTAACTTGTCAAATGTAGGAAGGAAAATGAGTATGCAGGGGAGCTGCCTCTAGAGGGTTAAATCACGACATAGCAAAGGCTTTGAAGATCCATTCTTGAATTGGAAATGGTAGCCTGATACCTAGACTTCTTTGTGGATCCAGTTGGGTGCTCTCAGGGTAAAATAGAAAAGATGGACACCTCCCAGTCAGAATATGTGTAGGGTGAAAAGTCTGTGTAGAGCAAATCCATTGCCTTCAAACTTTCCTTCCATACCTCCACATAGAGGCACAGATGTGGTCCCATGAACCTGCCACCTTACCCTTGTGCGGTGTCCTTGTACCTGACCTCTCCTCCCAGGGGAAGTCTCTCTGGCATGCCCAGACTGCCCTGAAGCAATGAGGATAAGGAGAACGTGCTCTGCCAAAAAAGCCTATCTTATTTGTAGCTGACAGACAGTAACTATTGTTCTCGGGTTGTTTATGTTTTATTCCCTGTGGCATCTGCTAATATATTCTTGCTCTCATTCTTATCTTTTACTGACACACATCAGAAGCATTTCTAGACCTCTGGGTGGGGAAGGGTTTGACATTTCGCTTCTAGTTCAGATCAATATCACATCAGCAGGGATGGGTCAAACACTTGCAGCTCTCATTCCTTTATTATTTATTAACATTCAATTGTCTCTCACCTCTTATTGACCTTTTCTATTCAACCAATATGAAACCAAGGCCCTTTGAACCCCAGTGCCAAGAGATGCAGCTGGATTGCAGGCTAGCATCCCAAATAACAGGCAGCTGAAGCAGCGGCATGCAACATGCACTGCTACTGCGTGCCTTACCCGGGAAAATGCTACTGAATATGAACCAGCCTCCTAGGGAACTTGGCCTGCCTGTAGACCTCATCCTAAAACAAATTTCTGCATATCCGAGCCTCTCCCTCACCTTATGTCTGATCAGCACTGAGGAACACATTACTGCAACTGTGCTTTTGTACTACATAAAAGCAGACAAAGTATATGGTGGTTGAAATTTGAAAGCAGCAGAGCAGTGATGAGAGTCCCTCCCTTTATGGAGAACCTCTGTGCACTGGCAATCTTCAAGGGCAGCCTCTGGCTGGCATCACTCTACATGACACCAGGAAGGGAAGCCACTTTTTTTTTTTTTTTCCCACGTCCTATTATTCATGGTTTATTTAAAATATGATTATATAGATATTAATTGGTTTTGCCTTCAGCTAAACATTAGTTAGGGCTTTATTTTATCACATGAATAGATTGCATATCTTTCTCAAGGATTCCCAGAATATTAGGGGATGAATAATCACAAATGTGCAGATGTGAGCAGAATAAGCATATGCATACCCATTGTGTACGGGCATGCAATTTGCATGTGTGCACTTTTTCTTTTACATACACAAACTCACCCCAGAACAGTTTAGCTGTAGACCCAGATGAGAGTTCTTCTGCACAGCTCTACTGGAGACACATGACGTTTATGTGTTGTCTGCAGCCCTGAAATTTTAATATTGGCAGTACAAGGACTGTATCTTTGCTGATATTATATGATATTATCTAATGGCAACAATAATACAAGGAAACTGGGGGCTGACACACAGTCATTATACAAAAATAACATTACGGTAATCATAATAACAAAACCTGCTTGAGGATGAAAATGTAGATTAATTCTACCTTGTGGATGCACAGCTGCTAATGCATGGAATAGGAGGTAGGTGACTGTGTGTTCTGAGATGAGTTTGCTAAGTAGAAGCTCATTTTATTCTCCATGAAAACAGTTGGTCTTTGATGCCTTTGATGCCTTTAGCATTGATAGACCTTAATTTTTAAGACTTTGAAAAATAACATTCTCATATGTCATCATAGAGATGTTTATTTCATTTAAATGGTGAAAATATGTCAGAGCTGCTAGGATTTTAACCTTAGCATGAAAGAAATGCAAGTAAGAAATATCCACTATTTAGATCATGAGCCATTTCTGGAAAATAAGTATTTCTTTAGTTAAAATATTATTTTAATTTTCCTGTTTTAATTAGACACAGACTAACACCCCAGTTCTGAATACCCCACATCCTGGAGTGTGGGAAGTCCATAGGCAGACACTAATTTTGTTTCTTGAGCCTATCTACTTTAAAAATGGACTTAGTACAGAGCATAATGATAATTACCTTGTGGGTTTTATATCATGTAAATTTTTAAGATCCTAAGTACCATTTTATGAGTACAGAGCCATTTAGGATAGCAAAAGCAAGTACTGCTGAAGACACATTTAACATACAAGTGCAAAGAACAGCACTTTTTGTCTTTTTACCGTGATAAACAGGAGAGGAAAAAAGCCATGTGCCATATAGCAAGATTCTCCCTTCTATATTATACAAATAATCTAAAGTCTCTGCTTCTATCTTTTGCAAGCAAACAATGAGGAACATTTAAAACACTAGACTTTCTTGAGAAGGAAATACTTCAAGCAAGGGCATTATTTAGAAAGGAAAAGGGGAAAAATGCATCAGTAAAATGAACTAGAACCTTTTCAGTCTGGCCAGTCTTACAGAAAGAATGGCAATAAAAATATTTCTATAAAAAGCATGTTTATCTCCCATAACCTCCATGACAATTATTTCACTAGGCTCACAGTATTCTTCCTTCCTTTTATTTTTTTCATTTTGAATTAACTGCTTGTGTAGACAAGCATCTGCTGCCTCTCCATCTCACAGCTGCTCTCTCTTGAATTTATTCTTACTAGTCTGTATCCTTTGCCTATTTTCAAGCAAATACTTCAAGACTCTCTTTGAAATGGTCAGTCTGGGCAAAAGGGTGGGAAGTGAAATCACCTCTTTACCACTAGATTTCCTTCTATTTTACTGTTTCCCTAGGAAACTTTGCCTCATCACAAAAAGTTGGCCAGTCCCAGAAGTCTGTCATGTAATTACAATTCTATAGGAAGGTACTAAAAATGTGAATTTTTCTCACTTATAAATGAATTATAAATTATAAATGAAAATTCATTAATTTCACAACATGTTTTTATTTAGGTCAAAACTTGATAAAATATTAGAAACCTATAATAGGATATAGGTATATACAGGATATAGCAATTAATATCTCATTCTTCCCTTTTTTTTTTTTTTTTTTTTTTTTGGAATGGGAGAACATCAGAACTGCACTCAACATTTTCCCAGACCTCCAAAACCTACAGTTTACATAGGCTGCTGATAAAATCCCCATGGACCAGAAAGGAAACGGCATAAAGAAGGTGTCAAATTCATTCTGACAATAATGGTTTTTAAGATGGCTTTTGAGCTACAAAAGAGCTTTAAGGCTGTGAATGTCCCTCAGTACACAGTGGATCTCCCGCAGTTGCCTAAAGGAATACGTTTGAAGAACTGCATGTCATCTTTATGTGGTGACTGCCTTTCATTTTAGATGTCACAATCTTTTACTGCATGCTGACAGCCCTGCACTGCCTGGCATCGGGCTGCTGTGGAGGCTGCCCAGCTGTGCAAACACGCCTACGGTCACCACCACCGCCACCCCACACACTAGCGCGTGTGACGCACTGGGCAGTGGCAGCAGGGACACAACCCCTCGGCTCCCTCTGCCACTCTGGTATTTCTGTGCTAGTGAATTAGCTTACTTCTGTCTTCTGTTTTGATTCCTTCCCTATCGTCTTTTTTTTTTTTTTAAATAATACCCCGTATTTTCCTGCCTACTCATTTTATTCTGTGCTGCAGCTCTCCTTTCCCCCAATTTAACCCCGTGCTGCACTCTCAGCCTCTGTTCTATTCTATTCTATTCTATTCTATTCTATTCTATTCTATTCTATTCTATTCTATTCTATTCTATAGATATACATACAAACACTTAAATACAGGTAGACACAGAGAAGCACAACTGGAAGCTCAAATACTGCAGCATGCAGGAACTTCATATGGACCACAGAAATATATCAAACCAGTCAAAGCTCTGACCACTGCTGAGTGTTTGTCATTCAAGGTACATAAAAAGAGAAAAATTGATGCAGGGAAGGTTGGTCATATCATGATGCATTTCAGTGCTTTTGCTTTTTTTTACATTGTTAACTGCAAACTGTAATATATGGCCACATCCTACCTCCAGTTCTTGTGGATCCCCTTGCACCAATGTATACTCAGCATGAAGCTCAAACGGGGCAACCAGACAGTGCTATGTAGTTCAGGAGATGTGAAGAATTTGGAGGCTGGGACAGAATGAATATGAAGTATCCAGTCAACAAAAGGAGCAAACTAGAGTGAGAACAAAAAATATTTATAGACTACAGTATTTTTGGAAAAAATTTAAGTGTTTGAGAGTTCTGGGGTTCATTCCCCGTAGCCAATTACAGAATTTGAATCTTTCTTAGTAAGTTATTAAAGTGGAAGTGTTAACAGAATACATTATTTTCTTGCATAATGAGTAATGCAAACATGAACATCTAAACTGGACAGGCTTTAAGTGGAGTATATGTATATTGGGTAATGCTATAGCCACATTGTTTTATTTGTTTGGTTTTGCCAATGCAGTCCCTCTATTAAATGCCCCTTCAGCAGGTCAGCATTGGTTATATTTTATGTTTGTGTCATAAAAGTAACAGATATACCACTGTGTTCACAACAGCATTTAAATGTTATTCCTTATTTTTAAAAAAGTCCCGTAGCTATGTGGTAATATCATTGGAAATAGTTATTACAGTAGACAGGAACTTGCATGACCCCTGCTGGGTTATCTTTTCCAAACTGCGTGAGTGAACCTTGTTATCCTTTTGAGAGATGAATAATTAAATTCTTACAATCGTGTAAGTTGTTACAATAAGGCAGAAACTCTTATTTTCATTTCTTGTTCTGTTCCCTGGAAAAGTAACAAAAGCATGCCAGATTCCATCTGGCATTTCTACTCCCTGTTACAAGTTGTTTGAATACAGGGAAATTCATGAGAAATCTTGGCGTGTTGTTGAAAAGAGACAGTTCTCATTGCCTTCAAGGGGGTATGTTTTTTAACTTAGGCATTTTCTTAAAAAACAATATAGCCTTTTAGTGAGAAAATACTTTGCTTTAACACACCTTAGATGTGAAATGTAGGGCTGCCTTATTATTTAGTAAACCACTTCTTAAACACAGATACCAATTTCATGAAGCACTGAGTGAGGAAAGGAGGATTTAACCCATAAATTTTGAGGCATGGCGTCGAACAACAGTGATTCTGACTTTTTCAAAATACCTGTTTCCATTGGGTTGTTTGAATTATTGTCTGTCTCTTAGTAGAGTACTGAAAGATGGGGAATATGTTTTGGCTTTAGTCACGATAAATTCTACAGAAGGATGTGTGGAGCCAGTAGAGATATTGCTTGGGATGAGGGAGAAGGAGCAAGCTCAGAGGAAACTCAGAGCTCACAGGGACGATGCAGCCTCTCCACTGCCAACCCGTGCAGACTCTGTAAGGTTGCAGCAAGCTAAAAGGCTGGAGCCACGCAAACAGGCAGTGCTGACAGACTATTGATCTCCTCCTGCCTTTCTCACTCCCTCTCCAGTTCACAACCCCAAAGAAATCTGTATCATGCAACAGACCACAGTATGTGTCTTCACCTGTACAGGACAGGTGATAAAGGGAGGTGCACCTTAAGCAGCCTTCCTTTACGCTAGCAGAAAGAGATGCTGTAGCTGCTTCTGTCTTTAGACTGTTTCCAGGTTTGTGGCCAAATGGGTAGAAGGATCAATTTCCAGACATTTTCCAGTATCCCCTTTGGGGGTGAGAAGTGTCACCAGTTTAGTGAACTTACTTATGCCCTATGCATCGCAGTGTTACACAATCATTTTACTTGTTCCCTTCACAGCCAGGCAGATCTCTTTTATTACGCCATCCATCTACCTCTGCAAAGCAAAATACAGCTTCTAGTAAGAACAGGATACTCTGGCTCTCCGTGAGACTACTTCTAATGCAAATACAACCCCTTAAGCCCTAGCAGTTGAATGCAAGAAAGAATTCTCTCTAAAAGAGAAAAGCAGCTTTATTAATTCAGCCCTTCTCTCATCACTCCTTAGTCAAAATGTACATATTATTATGACAGACACGTTGATATAATGAAACAAAAAAACCTAATGGCTCTTAGTAAAATTACGTTTAAAGCAAGACACTGTTTTTTCAAAGGCTCAGATCTTACAGGCAGAAGACTAAGGAAAGAGTACAGCTAAATAGAGCTTTTACTGCTGAGCAAAACAGCTACATTATACATCAATCAGTCACATAACATTCACATTCATATCATAAAGTCTTCTTTATATATAGAAGTTTAGTTGCCTCACATGTTGACTGGTATCAGCATTTGTCCTTCCTTTTAAGAAAGGATGTCTTCAGGAAAAGTCCCATGAACATAACTTTATGAAAGTGTTTTCTTATTTACTTAGAATGGAATGAGGAGAACATTCAAAACCAGAGCAAGAACTGTTTCCTGGAGAGCTAGTAGACCTATTATTTTTAAAACATTTTGCAGGGCTCTTGGGGGGCAGCCGTAGGAGAGAAGAGCAGGTATACAGGCAGATCAAGTAGACATAGAGCTACCATCTCTACTTCCTGCTGGTGAAAGCCTTCAGCTTTGACATGCAGGTTTTTTTTTTCATTTTTCTCTGCAGTACGAGTTCCTCCAACGAGACTGGACTGCCTGGGGCACTGGTGGCTAACCTGTTGTTTCTAAATTGCTGATTCAAATATAGCCTAGGAAATTAAAATCATAGCCTGCATGAAATGAGCCAGTGGTACCCATCAATTACCTGGTGGAGAGGCCACCCCAGACAGCTCAAATCATGTCCTTACTGGCAGTTGAGAAGCGAAGCAAAGGAACAAAAGTTTTCACAGACTGAGCTGCATTCTACTCCCCAGGGACAGAGCCTTAGGTCTGAAGTATAAAATTGAAATTTTAGGGGTTCTATATTGTTCCTTCTATTTATAAAGGTTACTTGCTATTCAGCTGTAATAAATAAACTCAGTTTTGAAAGGGAAAACAAACTAAAGCTGTAGGATTGCAGGGGCATATTGGGCAAAACCTTGTCAGTGTTCCCCAGCAAGAGGCAGTAGTAAAGCTGTAGCAACCTCTTTTCTCTCCCAAACCTACCAACCACATTTGGGGAAAATGTCTCAAAATACTAAGCTGACAGGTATTTGTAGAAGCATAGCTTTTGTACATCATCAAGAAACATGAGAGTGTGTCGTGGTTCCAGCTAGGATAGAGTTAATTTTGACCTGAGCTGGGAGAGGAACTGGAGCTGATGGCACCTGTGGCTTTGGGACACAGCTGAGATAGGTTATTCATTAGCCAACAGCTGGGATAATTTACCCAAATTGGCCAAAGGGCTGTTCCATACCCTGTGACATCATGCTCAGTATGTAAAGTGGGGATGGTGCTGAAGGGAGGTTCCTGCCACTGGGGAGGAAGCTGGGCATCAGAGTCCACTGTGAGCTACTGTACTGTAAATTACGTGCTTAAGTATTTTCTGTTATTAGGTTGGTTTGTTTGTTTTCCATCTGTTTTATTTTCTTCTATTGTTCTTTTTTTTTTTTTTAATCTCAAGTCATGCATTTTGCCTTCTTTTCTTTACCAATTCTCCTTCCCATCCCACTGGAGGGTGGGGGGAGTGAGCAAGAGACTGTGTAGTTTAGTCCGGAGTGGGGCTAAACTAAAACAGAGGGCTAAAGGGATGGTTTACTTGGTTTAGGCACGTATAAGGCTACAGGCAGTGAAGAACTAGAGATCTGAATGCTACATGAAGCTTCCTGATGCAAACTGAACCACATCCTTCTAGCTCGGAGCGCAGGCAGACAGCAAGGATCTCCCCATGCTCACTTGCACAGGCACATGGTTTGGTGCCTTTGTCCTGATGCATCATGGAGAAGAACAAATGCCAGAGTGACAATTCCAGTCAGCAGCAGAGGCAGAGCTCTGAAAACACAGCTGCTACAACACAGTAGATTTTTTCTTCAGTGGCTGTATCTCTTCTACACCTTGATTAACCAAAATTCTAATTTCATCTAGAATTAAAGCAACAGGTTCTTGTTTTGTTATTAAAACCTCTTTTCCATAAAATGAAGTCAACAGGCACCCAAATTTAATTATATTCCCTGTTGCGTGTAGCAAACTTAACATAATTATTTTTATCGAAGCAGTTTAATAGCTCTTGAAATATAAAACCTGTGAGGAATATTTGATGTTGTTTCATTTTTGCTGAATTCCAAGAGAAACAAAGTACCAACTGAATGTAAAGATCTGCCTAAAACCGGTTATGAATGTCTGAATTCCGTTTACCCTTAATCAACTTCTATTTCATGTATTTCAAAATGTTGCTTTGTTAATAGTTACAATTGTGATAAACAGAGTTTCTGTGCATGTGATGTTCAGTGGGGCTGCACAAGCATTTAGCAAGATGCTTCTCCAAAGCAAAAATGAAGTAACGAATAGATGCATATTCTGGGGATATTTAATTCTTGTATTGTTATAGAGACCTGAAATAAGTATTTAAATAATTCTACTTATCATAAGATCATACAACAGTCGAGGTTCGAAGGGACCTTGAAAGATCAACTGGTGATCTTTCATGGAAAAGGGAGCCTAGATGAGATTATCTAGCACCCTGTCCAATTGCATCTTGAAACTCTCCAGTGATGGGGGCTCTAACAAGTCCTGGAGAGGCTGGCCCAAGGAATGATTGTTTTAGCATGAAAAAAACCTATTTCTTATATCGAGATAAAACCTCCCCTGGTGCAGCCATTGCTCTATGTCTTCTCCATCCTCTCTGTAGCCACCTTTTAAGTACTGGATTATTTGAAAAGCCATAAACAATGCTTGAAAGTCTACTTAATTTGGGGAGAAGGGGAAGTTAATTATTGATAATTCACCAAACTAGACAAAAGGGAAACTAGAATTTACTCTTTTATAGTACCTTTTTTTGTTGTTGGTTTTTTGGGGTTGTTTTTTTTTTTTTTTTTTTTTTTTTTTTTGCCACCTCTGTGCTGAGCTAGGAAATACGAATGCCAAGGCTATCCAAAGTGCTGTCAGAAAAGGAAGGTTAAAAGCAGCTTCCATCAAGCTGCAGTTTCTTGTCATCAAGTGTTCAGGGAGAAGGCAAACAAAACCAGGAATGGCTTGCACGTTGTCTCTAACTCTAAAGCATATCGTACACAGGAGATACACCAGGTAACAGGGATGTACACAGATGGCATTTTTCCTCTTTACCCCTCGCCCTTCTTCTGTTAATAAAAAAAGAGGAAATTTGTGAACAGACAACTGCATGCTTCTGCATTCTCTGCTGCTGAGGACACAGGGTTTGGGGCAAGTGAAGAAGTGTAACTCTAAGCCTTTTATTTTTCCTCAGTATGGTTTACTGCAGTTCTGGCAATGCACTGGCCACAACAGAAGCTGCTGGGCTTCCCTAGGAAACTGTTTCTAAAACACTTTGTCCATCAAGACAGTTTCCTGCTGGAAAACTTATGAAATTTACTCAGTATTTAGAATCCATTATGAAAATAGGCTGTGCTTCAGAGCTTCATTGCACAGTGGGTCTGCATATCTGTCTTTCTAATTAATCTTTGAGGTGCCCAGAAAAGTGGGCAAGTGTAAGCCTAGAAAGAATGGGATCTGTGCAGGTCGGACACAAGCTGGCTGAATGAGATTTGTCATTCACATTTATACCCTCTGAAGAGAAATTAATTTCTTAAGAAAGGGCTGAACAAATGCAGAGCCTACTAGAGTACAGGGGCAGTGAGGGGACTTTGTGCAGGACTGAGTCCTCCTGGAGCCTCAATCCAAGGCTGTAGAACTCACCTCCACAGACTACAACTCCTGCTGAACCTTAATTTTTTTTTTTTAAATTCCATATAGATTATTTTCTGCTTTTTCTCCTTTTTTTTTTTTTCTGAGTATTCAAACGCTAGAAATTTGTATTACATCATACTCATGAAACTAAAATCATTGACAGGGCTCCTTCCAAAGTGAAAGCTGGAAAATGAAGTGCACATATATGCACGCTGTTTGAGTCACAGAAAACGCCTGGGGAAGAAACTCAGATGCATGCTGTATCTGAACATACACATAACAGCAGATAGACATCACCATAAGGAGAGAGGCGACACATAGACTGCCTACAGGGGAACAGTTACAGCAAATCAGCTAAATTCATTTAAGAACAATCTTCTTGCTTGAAACCAGTGAGCTGAATCAGTTTTCATGAGTGACAAGCTGGCTTGTGTATTGGGAGCTAAGGAGTCTGGGTGCACAGCTTCACCTAGACCAGTAACTTCTCAAGGAAGAGGTCACTGAAGTTGGCCCACTCTTCTCCTGGAAGCGCTGGGTGACAGGCTGGCAAGATTTTTTTACAATTAAGGTGGTGAAGCACTAGAACAGTTTGCCCAGAGAGGTGGTGGATGAACCATCCCTGGAAACATTCAAGGCCAGGTTGAACGGGGCTCTGAGCAACTTGATCTAGTGGAAGATGTCCTTGCAGGGGGGTTGGACTGGATGACCTTTGAAGGTCCCTTCCAACCCAACCCATTCTATGATTCTAAGATGGGCGCGGGCACCTCCTGCACACAGGCAGACCTGAGAGCGGCCCTGCCACTGCGGCTCCGGGCCTCGTCGCCCTCCTGCCCCTCCGACAGCGGAGGGGACACCGGAGTTTTCCACCCTTGCCCTCCCCCGAAGCTGGACACCCGCCCGCCGGGCAGGGCGAACGCCTCCTGGCAGCGCGGGGAGCCGCTTGTCACCCGCCCGCCAGCAAACGGAGGATGCCGAGGTCAACCCCGGCTCCCGACACGCTTCCTCCGGCAGGCCCGGGGGGAGGGCCGTGGGCGCGGGGACGGCGCTGGGGTGGGACGCTGCGGGCCCAGAGCCGCCACAGCCGCCGGGGCAGCCCGCGCCCTTCGGCCCGCCGCGCCGCCGGGATGAGGCGAGCCGGGCCCTGGTGCCTGCTCCTGGCCGCGGCCTGCGCTCTGGGCTGGCCCCCGCCGCCCCCGCCAGCAGCCGTGCGTTGCCAGGAGGCCGGCGCTTGCTTCAGCGCCCACCTCGCCAACGGCTCCTACGCCCAGGCCCGCAGCGCCTGCGGCCGCCGGACGGGACGCCTGGCCTGGGTCAGCGACGAGGCGGAGCTGCGGCTGCTGCTGGGGCTGCTGGCGGAGGCGACCGCGGCGGCGGGGCCGGCTCCCTGGCTCTTCTGGGTCGGGCTGAAGAGGAACGCCTCCGTCTGCACCGACACGGGGCAGCCGCTCCGCGGCTTCTCCTGGGAGGGCTCCAGCGACGGGGCGGCCCCGCGGGGGGTGCCGGCGGCGCTGGGCCGGTGGGTGAAGGAGCCCCTGCGGTCCTGCCTCACCACCCGCTGCGCCGGCCTGCACCTGCCGGTGGCGGCCCCGGCCGGCGGCCCCAGCTGGGGCTGGAAGGAGCGGCTCTGCCAGCGGGAGAGCCACGGCTACGTCTGCAAGTACCAGTCCGAGGGCGCCTGCCCCGACCTCAGCCCCGCCGGTGCCCTGGACCTCGGCTACCGCCTCCCCTTCGAGGAGCGCAGCGCCGGCCCCGGCTTCAGCCCGCCGGGCACCCTGCTCACCGTGAGGTGCCCCGGCGGGGAGGTGCTGCTCGCTTGCCAGCCCGAGCGGGACGGCTTCGCCTGGAAAAGCGCGGAGGAGCCCCTCTGCCCCTGCGGCTACCGGAGCCCCGGCAGCGAGCGCTGCGCCCAGGTTGCCGGGTGCCGCGATGCCTCCGGCGGCTTCGCCTGTGCCTGCAGCCCGGGCGGGCGGGACGGGACGCCCTGTGCAGACACGGGGGCGGCCCCCACCGCCACCAGCCGCCCCGCGGAGCCTCCGGGTGCCGGGGCGAAGGAGCGGCGCCCCTCCGCCCCGGCACCCGGAGGCTCCGCGGGGCCGCCCGTCGCCACTGCCGGCGGGGAGAAGACGGCCGCTCCGGCGGCCTCCTCCTCCAACTACGTTTTCATCCTGGTGACGGTGGCGGTGGTGGTGCTGGTCATCCTGGTCATGACCGTCCTGGGGGTCTTCAAGCTCTGCTTCAACAAGAAATCCGAGGGCCGAGGGGACAAGGAGCCGCCGGGGGCCCGCAGCAAGGCGGAGGCGGACTCCGCGGAGCCCTGCGGAGGAGCGGGCAGCGAGTAGCCCCGGAACGGCGGGGGCTCCGTCCGTCGGGGCGGCCCCGAGCGGCGGCTCCCATTCCGGGGCAGCCCCCCGCCCCGTCTCTCCTGCCGCCCAGCCCGGCTGCCACAGAGGGCCGTGGACGAGGCGCCGCGGGAGGTGGCTGAGCAGGACTCGCAGAGTGTCAGACGTGGAGGGGCATGCAGCGACCCCCCCTCTTCAGGAATTTGAACCCTTCGGACGGTCTGGAGGCTTTGTCGGTCTGAAAAGCGTTATTTAGGTGCTGACATAAGTATAATATAAATATAGTGGCCTGGCTGACAGAGCGATTGCTTATCTGCAGCTGCAACAGTTGTGGGTTTTTATCTTCTCAGAAACTGCTCTTTGGGTGCCTTACGTGGCACAAGTGTCAAGGGGACTACTTTGAGCGCTTGTGTCTTGTAATTTAGAAGTCATTCCCTGTCTGAGTGGTACTTGCAGGCTCTCATTTTCTTTCTAATTGCTGGAGAGGTGAACTGCCATAATTTTGGAGGAAACTGTGACCCATACTCTTTCAGATGGACATCCTTATATGTGAAGAGCATTTCTATACTTAGAAGGTCTTTAAATTGGTGAGGTTAATGGGGAGTCAGTTTTATACTTCACTTGATGAAAAGAATAAAGGATGATTTAAAACCTAAATCACTGCTCTGTTTGTTACTTTGTACAATATTCATTTTCATTCTAGCAGAGCAACACATTTTTCACTTACAGTTTTTCTTCTAAGGTGCGTCGGTACAAAACTTGGTTTCTGCATGCAATGTGTGGCTCCCTTACAATCAGACAAGGTGCTGACAAACTTTGCACTGTGAGAAGAGTTAATGTGGGTCAAATACATCATGGAAATACCATTATTTTTAGTCGGATGTATTACTTCCCATGGAGTCCCTTGAGAGTAAGGAAAGAAGGATTCACCCTTTGTGCCCCTTTCTAAACATTTTCTCTGTGATTTCCCTTGGGAATTCCAGTAAAGCAGCTTGGCCTGGCCGCAGAATTTGCTTTCTTTGCAGTTCAGAGTGCTGATGCTCGCTTCTTATTATGGTGTTGGTTTTCAAGTAAAGTGGTAATGCTAAATATTGATTCAAGGTTTTCTGAGTGCAGTAAGAAACAACTAACTGGATCTCATCCAAGCCTTTTGGGGTGTGGGAAGGGTAGAGATGTATTTTCTTCCCTTGAAAGAACTTTAAGCTCTGAAATGTCTTTATAAATATGCTTTTTTTTTTGTTTGTTTCCCCACTGTAGAGCTGACCTTATGATTACTGCTTTCATTTTGTCACTTTCCTGTTGAGTTTGGAGAACTCTTTTTCAAACAATAATGTGCATTATTACCTATTTTTCTTGCAAGCAAAGACTTGAAGTTTAATCTGGTGTAAACATCTGCTAAGGATAAAGTATGACACAGGGTTTTTTCTTTTTCCCTCTCTCTCTGCTTAATGATGGTAAGCTGTTGCTATCTGAGACAGTCTTTTGCTTCTTTTAAGGGGATCCCGGACATTTGTGAGCCATCAGGCTGTCTATAGCCATAAATTTCATTGTGTCATGACAGGGATGAAGTGCAGCTAGGTGAGAATGCTACTCATTAGAAAGCTGTCTCATAATTTGCATGCTTTTCAAATCTGTTTATCTGACATTTGTATTTCAGAAGGCAAACATTTTTCAACTTTGATAGAAGGCTTGATTTTGCATTCAGATGTGCAAAGATTTGGAAAATGGCTTAGCTATTAATGCATTTTGTCTTAATACCACTCCTGTTACCATCACTGTGTGTAATTTGTTTTGGGGGACAGTGCATGTGGAGCTCTGTTCTTCTACAAGGGACTGTATAAGCAAATGGCAACCAAGATGAATGAGAGCCTCCCTAAGTTATTATTTCAATGTTTTCCTCTTTCCCACATATCAGATGGCTGAACTCTTAATGAGACTGTACAACTGTCCAGGGATGTTTTCCTAAGCTCTAGAAATATTCTCATTCTCTCTTTCAGGAGTCTTACCAAGCACACAGCTAAGTGCTGAGTTAAGCGCCTGTAACTGACTACTTCTTTTGGCATCTCTCAGGATTTTACTCAGACTATTCAGTTAAAATGTACAAGTTCATGCCCTTGCAAGCCATTTACCTGTCTCATCTTATTCTCATTTCCCTCTTTGCCTTAGCTTCCTGTGAAATCAAACTTGGATTTCAGAGTTCTTCTCACACTCAAGATTGAGAATTACGCATTAGACATTTGTCGAAAGGACTGCACAAGGATTCTGTTCTATTTTCTCTGGTTTGTGATTTGACTCAGATTATTTTGCATCTAAGGATAGGATCTGTCTCACCAAATGTGGACATTTCTAACAGTTCATCTAAACTCATCTGCTCACCTAGGCTCCCTTACAGCCTATGGGGAGAAGTATGTACTTGCAATTTCTCTCATTTTAGATGCTGAAAGTAGGACCAATGAATTGCATCTCCAAAGTGCCATTTCTCTACACTGACTGGAAAGAAAGCCTAGGGAGGCTACCTGTGTTTAAATGCCTGTGAAACACATATCTAAAATTAAATCAGAAAAATCGGCTAACCTAAGTTTCTGGCTGTGCAAGTCACTTTTCTAAAAGTGAGCTCACAGTGCCTTTAGCCTTCTCTTCCAGGCATGGCTAAATGGCCATAATTTTACCATAGCTTCTATTGGTTTTACATATTCTGTAAATCATGTATCATGGGTTTTTTTTACATGATTCTTGTTTTGTCTGTTTGGGTTTCTTTACCTCCTTTTTGCAGAATACAAAGTCAATAATAGTGTTTGGATTTGACTGAAACCTGAGCAGGTTTCAAATGCATGATTTTCTCTTCCTCTAATGGTTCAGACCAAGCAGTGGATGGTTGGAAAGGATAAATAATTTTTGCCTTCTGTTCTCATTTTAAATTGTATCTTTCTTAAACAGGAAACCAACAGATAACTGACTTGCAACATGGACTATTGGCTTGTATCATACCCATGATTCAGTGGTCTGCAAGGCAGATTCAGTGCAGGGTTTGCTGTTTACATCCATAGGAGGAGAATAAGAATAAGAATAAGAATAAGAATAAGAATAAGAATAAGAATAAGAATAAGAATGATCATAATGAGTACAGATAATCACAACAAGGACTCATATAATGAAAGTGTCTGGTTATGAAATTGGGTGCAACTTTCTTTTAACTGTTGTGTAACACCATATGTCACACACAATCAAATGTAAATATTTTTCCGAAGTATAGCAGAGATGGAGCCAAATCTTGACCTTTTCTCTCATGTTACGTACGGGTCCTTTGACTAAACACGTTATATAAGCATATAATATTGCAGCTGTTTTTCCAGTACAGGAAAAACATTATTTCTTCTCATATTAAAGCCATATAAATCACATATAAACTTTATATCCATGGGTTTTATGATGGATACATTTGTACGGAAGATTTTAAATAATTTAGTACTTTCAATTCTAGTGGTTCATACTAGCTGGGGTTTTTTTTTAATTGTAAATTTCCTGGGGTAATGCATAGTGTTGGAGACCCAGGCTCTTGACTAGAGGACCAGATGTAATATTGTCATGGTAATGAAATGGTGGACACAGGTATCTGTGAGTCCACATTTAAAAATGGTGGTTCCTGCAAAGAGTAGGAATGTCCAAACCTCTCATCTATCACAGTGGCCCAAGAAGTGTCCCATGTTGGCAATTATTAAACCTAATTTTTTTAGTTCCTTAATTCCTCCAATGAGAGTTTGGCTGGTAGGCACATCGTTTGTCAGCTGTACATTTTATTCATGAACATGTGATGATTTTTTAATAGTTTGTATTAAATAAGCAGAAATAAAATTTTAATTTTCCCCAAATTTTTCATAATGGTTTATACTGCTGAGGGCTTGATCAAGTGTGTTATGGGATTAAAGTCAAATATAAAAGTGGACATGGGCAAAATTCAAATACTTCAAAGAACTTTTCTTCTTCTTTAAGTGTAGTATAGAGCTTAAAGCAATTTTAAAAATGAATGGGTTCTGTGCTTCCCCCAGGAAACATAATTTCCTATCACTTAATCAATTTTTTAATGTTTTCAGCCCTCATCATCTTTCCTTATTTATTGCATGGAGCTTAATAGCTGGTACATGTCACGTAGTTCCTTCTAGAAATAATATTTTCTATTTCTTCAAGATGTGGGCAATTGTCAAGACTGTAGAGTGATGGTTCATACATTTCACTAATGATATATAACTGACTTGAAAGGCAAACACAGCAAAGCAGCAGCGGTAACCACGCTCCCAGGGCTTCAAAATAGGTTAAACTTCATGCCTTTCCTTCTTCCCCCAATATGCAGCCTTGCCTTTCTCCTCTGGACTTGTAGAGCTCTGGCGCTAGGAGACTGGAAAGTGAATGTGAACAAGGAGCCATCTCTTTGCTAGCAAGTCTTATCCCTTGTCCATAATGCAGACTTGAAGGGCTGCTTGGCTCTAGGCGAGGTACCTGAAGGCAGCAGTGGAAGCAGGGAAAGCAGGGACATGGTGGTGGCCCCACATTCATTATGCCCTTTTCCTCCTGCCACCTACCAGTCCTTTTGCATTGCAAGTCTAAGGCAGAAGGATGGGGAAACAACTACTGTTCTGTATTTCATGGACAATGTAAAGAACGAGAATCCTGCAGGTCCAGGGAGAGGATTAGCTGCGGAGGGAGAGATAAGAAAGAGAGGCAAATATCCATCTTTACCAGGATGTATCCGTCCTTACCATCCTCTCACTGCATATTTTTTTCAGGTGTTTGTTACTCAAAATGTGATGGGTTGTGAACAAATAAACATTTTCAGTCATTAATCCAGGAACAGCATGTGGGCTGTAATGTCAGAAAAGCATGGGTTTGTTTTTGGAACATAACCAGCAGGTCTTGTGTTTTGGACTGATAAGAATGGTTTACACTGTTCCCTGGAACATCATGTAGGAACATAAGAACAGACAGTTTCAGTGAGATTAAAAGTCATCTAACTCAGTAATTTCTCTGTGACGACAGCAAATGCTTTAGGAAATGTGGCATCTGTAAGTGACATTTCTCCTAGGTACTCTAAGGTTGCAAGACTTTGAGTTTGAGATGGAGTTTGTGTCACACTTGGTAGACTTCCATCAATTTGTCTAACAGAGCTTGGATTTGATTTATTACTTTTGGCATCCAACCATCCTGTATCAATTAGTTCCACAATTTATTTACATGCGCTATAAAAAGTAGACTAGTTAAATCTTGATTTTCCATACCTTTTCCATACACTCCTTCACTCATCTCTATCCCAAGTTGAGGAGTCTATTTAGTTCTTTTTTTTTAGGAACAATTCTATAAATCTGAATGTTTTGTTATTCTTTTTTTTTTGCACCTTTTCTTATACTGTTAGATTCCTTGCGAAATCCAAATTTAGAAACTCTTGGAGATGCAGGTACAGTATAGTCTACAATGGCTTAACAGTATGTTCTAGTTTTTAAAAGTTCCTAACATAACCATTTGTTTTGACCACTGCAGAGAACTGTGCTCATGTTTTCCAAGAATTATCCCTCAGGTTTTTTCCAGATTGTTTATGAGAAATTTAAGAAAGACAAGTCCCAAGACAGAGCCCTGTGGATTTCCAGCAGGTTTCACCACAGTTAATAGCACAGCTCTTTCATTAGGGAATTCCTTCTGAGTTCTTAGGGGAGCACAAGCCTCAACTAATAGTTTTGTCCTGTCCACTGTCTGATTTACTCCAAAACTCCTACAAACTCTTCATTCTGATGAACTTCCACAAACTTATCCATTGCCCTTCTTCAAAAAAAAAAAAAAAAAAAAAAATTAATATCCATAATGAACAGAGGCAGTAA
>WHYT01015072.1:0-38486 GCA_009806455.1 Tetrax tetrax | reverse complement strand
TCCATCCAGTATTGTTTCCCCCGCCCTGCACTGCCCTCGCACCCCACACTGATCCTCTCTCAGCCGGCATCCTCTCCTCTCGCTCCGCACCGCACTGCTCCCCCTCCATGGCACCTCCGGGCCGGAGGAACCCCAGGCGAAGGGACCATCCTTTCTCCTTTAGGAAAAAAAGCCTGGGACATGAGTGGGTGGCCAATGTTACCCGAGCAGGCATGCCTCATCCCTACACCGCTGCTGTAACCCTCTTCTGTCACCCCACCCCGTGGGGTTGGCACCAGGCGTGGCAACTGCCACACAACCTGCAACCCTACCTGCACAGCACTGCCTGAAAACAGCAAAGCCCACGCCTCCTACCACCATGCACCTCCATTTCCCCACCTTGTCCTGTCCCACCACCACTTCCAGACATCACAATACTTTACAGCCTTGTCCCTCTCCACATGCTCTGTCCTGAAATGTGCCCCCTCCCATCCCATTCTGACACCACAGCACCTGCTCTGCCTCTGTCCATCACACATCCAACAGCACAGGCACCAATTTGCACACTACAGCTCATTATTACTATTTGCACCATGATGGTGCCAAGACCATCCCAGCTATGCTGCCATGCAAACACACCATCTCTCCGCTCTTCTGTCCCCTCATATAGTGCTTCTGCTCACAGGATCACCTCAAGCTCAACCATCACACGCTGTATCACCATGCTACACCCCCCCTCTCTTAATATTGTACTTAAAACACATGCATGTTCCTGATAGGGTTGTATCCACACAGGGAGGAGTCTGTAAACCCTCCTCACCACTATACAGTGACACAGACCGTTGACACCATCTCCATTCATACACTACTTCCACATACACGTAGCCACCCCTACATAAATGGCATCCCACACCTGACCCATACACCCATAAACTGCTTCTACACATTGACCCATACCGTGCTATTTTGTACACACACCCTGGTTCTAGAGAAGCCCCATCACATACACCGATAGCTACTCATACTGTCATCTCTAGACAGACACTGCTGCCATACATGCCTCGTCTGCACCACCAGTTCCAAACACACATCAACACCAGCAGAGAGGGGAGCCCTAATACTGCATTTCTATTACCCTAGCAAGCATATTTTTTTTTGTATGTTTTTGGGTTTTTTTTTTTAGATGTATGACCTTCACATACACCTCTCCTTCTGGGCAATAAGTCTCCTTAACATACTTACACAATTGCTTAATCAATTTCCACCTACCACCACTACGACCTTTTTACATTTTACATTAACCAGACACAGTTACTCACTAATACACACACTCTCACACCTGCTCACTGCGTCAACATACAAAATAAATACTCAGTAATTCCTTATTCTGCTGGCTGTAGCCACTCAGCCACACCGCACTTGTACGGACACCAGCCTGCATCTTTGCATCAACTGTTGCCTGTGAGGACCACCTACTTTTGTTAAGAACAGCAGGTCCACACCACATAAATATCACCGCAGTGCATACGCTGCTATATGCTCCCTGCAGCACCGCCATGCTCAGCATCACACATGCATCCTTACCACCTACTCATTTCACCATACATACCCATCACCTCCTACAGTTCACACATCTTGTTATCACTGACTGCCCACCTCACAATTATACATATTATCACTACCCACCACTTTAATATGCAGATACATGCAGCATTGCCATCAGTTCATTATAGGCCATCATCAGGAATTTATTCTCTCTGGCACCGTATGTATCCCCATACCCCTTTATCACCACCAGCAGCTATTTGAACATATACACGTAACCTCTCTGACTGTATGATTTTCCTTGTGCCAATCATCACTGCCAATCAATGTACACCTAGGCACTCCAGTGTAACCAGTGTGTGCTCTTTGACACCTTGTCAAAAGTATTACATTTAGCACATGCACTCTTTTGCATGGCCCTTAAGCAAGCTGTTTCATTTTCTTCTGTGACTAAAAAGTAGATTGTGAATACATATATATGTATATAAACACCCCTACACATAAATGTAATGATATATAAAAATAACCCTATTCAGTTTTTAGTAATTGCACTTAAGTTCTATCTGCATGATACAATTTGTGATGTTTGAGAACTTTTTGTATTTATGTTCTAGTAAAGAAATCCATTTATTGAGCAGCCCTTGCAAATGATCTTACCATTCCTAGGACTATTGCTCTATACAAGAGCTTTAGCTAGATGTTAGAGCACTTGGGGATGCCATACAAATTTTTCTCAGAAAATTCATCCTTACATTTGGGGTTTTAGAAGTTGTGTATTCTGATGTGTTAGCATCAGACCTTCCAGTATACAGTGAAAAAAATATATTTAACTACAACATGCAAAATCTTTACTTGCAGCGTGCTATCTGACACTGCTTGAATCTCTACAATTACGTAAATTCAGATGGATAATTATTTTCCTTAAAATTTATATTCTGAGAGAATATGAATCAGCTTTCAGTCACTGATATGAGAAGGAGCATAAGTCAATAGCTTCAAACACGTCAACAGGAACATCTGGTTGATTGCAGCACTGTAGTCTGTTTGAAAACCTGTAGTTCAAATATAATCCAGTTTTTGTTTACGCGAGCATTTGTTTTAAGGGGCATTTACTTACAGAGCATTGACTGAGGGATTTCCTTCTTTCATTTTGTTATAAATTGGCATTTAACAATAGTATGACTAGAAACGTGAATGATTTTAGGTTGCTCTTTACGAACACGGGAGCAAAAATGATTGGCTTTGAAACTCTTAATAGTAGTACTTTACCACAAAATTTGAGTTCTTGTCTGTATTGACCTTCATTGCATTTGCATACATATAAACACATAGTCACTGGTGGAGGCATTTTAGACATTTTATTCAAACTTTGGCTCATTTTAATTAATCACTTTACAATGCTAGCATTTGGCCATGCCCTGCACCCGAATAGGCCAGTAAAAGCTCTTCTGTTGAAATAGGTTTGGGCACAGTGTTGTTTCTTACTGAAATAATTTGAAACAAATTACCTGTAAATTGTAACTCCTGCAAAGGTACTAACCTCATTAGACATTATACACACCCCTACTTGACGAATGTGCCCAGAAGAAACAAAATGCCATTACAGGCATAATTATAATGAAGTACCATATGTTATACATCCTATTTAGAAGGCTTGAGGATTTCTATATCTCCATTCATTGAAGTTTCTTCAGGTACAGAAAATTATATTCACATTAGAGAACGATACCATTTTCCAAAAAGGAATTGTTTGAATGCCTGCCTAGTCACTTAGACCAATTGTTGTAACACAGTTTCTATGTATTAATTTACTGGGAAATTCTAGTGATCTTTACCAACACTCAATTGTCTGTTGCTCATGATTCGTTAGCATATATTTCTAACCTCAAGTACTTGATAACGGTTCTAGCTAGAATAGAGTTAATTTTCACCTGAGCTGGGAGAGGAACTGGAGCTGGTGGCACCTGTGGCTGGGGGACACAGCTGGGATAGTTTACTAATTAGGCAACAGCTGGGATAATTTACCCAAATTGGCCAAAGGGCTGTTCCATACCCTGTGACATCATGCTCAGTGTATAAAGTGAGGAGGGGGTTGAGGGGAGGTTCCTGCTACTGGGGAGGAAGCTGGGTGTCAGTATCTGCTGTGAGTTACTGTAAATTATGTGCTCAATATTACTGTAATTTTGGTTTTGTTTTTTTTTTATTTATTGTATTATTATACTGTAAATTATCTATTTTCTGTTACTGGGAGTTTTTGTTTGTTTTCCATCTCTATTTTCTTTTCCTCTGTTGTTCTCTTAAACTTTTATTTATCTTAACCCGTGAGTTTTGACTTATTTTTTTTACCAATTCTCCTTCTCATCTCACTGTGGGGAGGTGGTGAAGGGGGAGTGAGCGACTGTGTGGTATTTTAGCTGCTGAGTAGGGCTAAACCATTACAAGTAGCCATGTTTAATTAGAAATAATGCATTTGATTATTCCAATAATGGTATAATACCATTATAAATACCACCACTGGCTCATTTCAACCTCATGAAACAGAAAGCATAGTTCTGACAATCAAAATATCCTTTAAAACTGACATTCTGATATAAACAAACTCTATTTTGGGAACATGCTTAGACATTTTATTTTTGTTATGGTTCATTCTTTTACCTAAGGGCTTTGCCTGTCAGAGTAGGCCAGAGGTCTTAGTTTGTGTTTATAATCCACATGTCACAAAGTGGGAAAGAGCAGTTTGACCTTCTCAACATAGTCTGCTGGTTGGCCTAAGACACGTGTTTCCCAATATTTCATTTTTGTAGCAACACCTGCATCCCCTAGAAGGGTGGAAAAGGAATTGTCTCCTGAAAACTCTTACTTCTAGGCCATGATGGGAAGTCTAGTGCTAAGGCTCAGTCCATGCCTAGGGTCAGGGTAAGGAGAGAGACAAAGCCCATAGCTCCAGGTGTAGTGGGGAGGCCGTGCAAAGACTTCATGTCTGAACACTTGTTTGTTCCTCTGGGACAATACTAGGTATCTCGGGGTACTTACTGTTCATCCCATGCTTAAGTTTAAGGTCTGGAGAGAGGCAAAGCTGAAAGGAGCTGAAAAAGGATTTAAAAGCTGCATAAAATAGAAGAAGGCTCCAAAGATGCTGTCCCCTAATGACTTTCTCCACTGGGCCATATGTTGGGGTCTCAGGATAGGGTGCAGTCTGATTTATCTAACCCTTGGATTACGGTTAGAAGAGAGATAAAGTCAACAGCCCTAAGGGAGGTGAGTATTAAGAGGGACTGCCAAAGGGCGAGGAAACAACTTCCCAATTTTTTCTCCCCTGTACTCATTCTCCTCCAGGACGTGACTGGGGTGTCAGGGTAAGGTTCATCCCAAGCACATCGTCGGGATAGACTTACGTGAGGCAAAGTCCAGAGCTCCAGCTGATGAAGTACTTTCCACTCATACTGGGAGCTCAATCCTTAATTCCCTTTCCACATTTGAATGCTAGCCCAGTCCACTCTATCTGAAGTATTTTAGGTAAGAAAGCCAGTGGCAACTAGAAACGGTCTTCTGACAAACATTTAGCCTGATGATAGGGGAACACTGACTCTTGAAATCTCCCACCTCAAAAATCCCTACAAACAGCTCACAAGGCAGATGATACGTTTTCTGTCAGTCAAGATATGTTTCACCTACTGTCACTGTGTCTCGGGTGTTGTGGCAAGAAAAAGGAAACAGTCAAGACACTTAAAAGGAAGACTATGGTAACTTATTAAATATTTAAAATCCAGGAATATATGAGTAACTTTCATCACTATCTTTCAACTTATCAGCACAGCAGTGATGTGGTAGCCTGTGAAACTGCTCTAACTTGTATACACTGTGAACCTTCAGCACATTCAAAAGAGTTTTGGTAGGCTCAGCCATTTCGGTGGGGTCCCACTGACTAATTCAGCAAAGTGTCTCCTAGTCAGATTGTAGATGCACCATTCAAACTGAATGTTTCATACATCTTGATGAGAAATTAATGAGTAAATGCTCTTTTACAACCACTTATTTCTACAAAATAGCAAATTATTATATAGTTTGGGCAATTAGTTGAATTGTAAACTGTTAGAGTTTTGTTAAAAATCATTCAATACCCGTTTCAATTGTATATTTTTGGAAGTCATATTTTTCATGACCTTTCGATTAAGAAACAGAATTCGAGCCACTTAGATGTGTATTCTGTTCTTGCATTGACTGATATCGCTGGCTGTGCTGTGAGTCAGCAGAGACTAACTTTTCATTACAGTGTCAACATATTTTAAAATGTTTTCCTTCTAATACAGCTATTGTATCTTAGATGTCATGATTCTGGTTATCATTTTACTTCTAGCAGAGTGCTTAAACTTTACATCAATTTTAGTTATGGTTGAAAATGCAGAGCAAATAGACAGATGGAAATGATTCATTATAATGGTATGTTAGAAAGCATTTTCTCCTCAAACGAAAATTTTGTCATTTGAACTTTACAATTAACTGAGAAATTAACATCTATTCTGTAAAAACAGACATTTTAAAACACTTTAATCAGAGAAAGAGTCAAGCTGTTGCTTAGTGAACACATAAAAGATTCTTTGTCTCTTGATCCAGATGCATTTATTTCAGACTTAGCTGCTGAAAAATATTAAAACCAGATGGCTGACGAAAGCTGTGTTACATTGCAATTCTTCCTACTTCATCACGTTTTCTACTGTAGTAGTTAATAACTGACACAGATTACCATGGCTGAAGTCAGCTATCTGGCAGAGTCATACAACAAACCACTCTGTGCCATTAATTTTTTTTCAGGAAAGCTGAGGGCTAAATGCAGGTGCTGACAGCACACTCCTCAAGTTCTCAGGGGCAAGGTTACTGCCCCAGCAAATGAGATAGGACTTAGTGCCAGACTCTGATCTCAGACACACTTTTCCAAATCTGAGTTATGCTATTGACTTTTCATTAATTGGCTTTTTATGGATGTATCAGTGGTTGGAACTTTGGTTTTCAGTCCTTGCCTCTCTTTGAAAAGTTACTTGGTGATAAGTGGCACCAGCAGTAGGTGCAGCTGTAAAGCTACTGAGTATGTTTTGGCTGTAAACATAGCCAGGTACAAATTGTATGTAGCAGATTTTCATCAGGCCTGGTTAAAACTTGCATGGAGCATAGCAGATAGTGGTACATAAAATCTTGTTACTGCTTGATTAACCTGAATATTTTAAAAGAATGAAGTAGTTGTATATGTTGTTCCAGCTGGATAAATAATATCTGAGAAGTCATGCTCCCCAAATAATACTATTTTGTTCTGTGCTATAATGCATATTCCAATAGAAAAACAGGGTGTGTTTAAAAAGTAAGGCAACTTGTCTCACCACTTTGAAGGGCATAAACCAAAGACACATAGCAGGAAAATTGCATGCTTTATTATTTACTTGGAAGTAGGAGTATCTTCCAAGGGGGAATGTCTTAATCTAGTGAAAATTGCCATATTTCTATTGACTTTGCTAAGTGCACATCATTACATTAACTGAGCTTTGTCTCTGAGGTTTCACGGTGGTACATATTCCATCTTGGGCCAGAATATTTATGACTCAGTTGCTAGCCATTTTTACAGCATAACTGAACAGGTGAGACCCCAGTGTGTTTCCTCAAAGGGAAAGAAGTGTGGAGTTGTGATTTTTGACAACTGTAGACATCACTGGCATCTGAAAACATCCAGAGTTCTGATTACAATGTTGGTGTCAGAACTGATTTCACCTGGAATTGTCTCCTTGGTGAGACTTGTATAATTTTAGATGTATCTCTTGAGGAGAAAATTAGGATCCAGTTACATTTTGGGGTAACATTTAGAAGCCTAGCTAGCCTAAAGCACTTTACAAAACATTAAGATAGCTTCTGGTTTGCAATTTGTACCTATCAATCAGACATGTTGATCTCAGTCAAAACTGTTCTGTGCAGCTCTGAGTATGGAGATTTGCTTTACAGGGAAACAGTATATTCTTCAGAGAAATGATCACAAGGCTTCCACAGGAAATGGAGAGTTTTATTTATTATCTTTGCATTTAGCCTCTATAAAATTGCAACACTTCAAGATGATTGATAGGTATAACTCTTTTTAAACAACAAAAAAAGGCATTTTGGAAAGAGTTGACACAAAGAAAATCTCAAAAGACATTTCACGTGGTGAAAATTTTTGTTGGTGTTTACTTCCTTTATTTTGTGTAGTTGTGAGGGATAAAATGCCTCAAATTACTTATGGGTAAATGGGCAAAATTGTTGAAACTATGAGGGGCTTTATGCATTACCCCTGAAGAAAGTTTTGCGTCTAACAGTAAATGGAAGGGAGCTTCTCTTATTTCACCCATAGAATAAAGTTGCTTCTACCTGTTCACTGTGAGAGATAATAATGAAATGAAAATAAATGAAAAGTTTTTAAAATTGTCATTATCAAATGGAAATGTCCGAAATGGCTTTTGATAGGACAAGCTTGCAATTTATTCACAAAGTCATGTTCTAATCCCCATGCCAAGTGATAAGCTTGCAATTTATTCACAAATTCCTGTTATAATCCCCATGCCAAGTGTGTTGTATAACCACCATTTTAATTCTGTAGACAATTCTATACAATTTTTAATACTCTCTTGTTCTTGCTTCTTTCTAAGTGTTGCTATAATTTTACTGATTCCCTACTGTGTAATCTTTGGGGTCTTGGAATTGTTTCATGTGGTACAAGTGACTCATTATAAACTCTCTATTTTTAAGAACCGCTTAATCTTTAAATAGCTGTATTCACATAAGTTACAAGAAGAATGGGAATTTTTCATTATTCGAGCAGAGATGGAAATGCATATTCAAAGAACATGCAAATCCATTGAAAGATTTTGGGCTTGAAAAATGTCCGTAAAAGCGAACATTCCCAATAATATGATGAATGTATCTCCTCAAACTATTTAAAGACTGATTTAAACAAAGGCACCTGTGACATTTATGACTTTTGTTGTGTTGGATTGTGTCCATTAGTAAGCAAAAATAATTGCAAATAATTATCACAAAAGATAGTTGAGGAAAGAGGTGTGGGGTCTTCTTGTAGTGAAGTCCTTCCCTATGGCAGATGCTGCTCTCTGGTGCTTCATCCAGCCTAGTTTTGAAATGGCTCTGTTGCTAGTCTTCGCCAGCCTCCTTACAGTAACAGACTTAAATATATGCTGGTTGGACACTGCTTGCCAGTGCTAAGTATTTATTTTGGCAGGCCTGGATACAGTCAGAGAATAAATATTGCACTAAATGTATGAGCGAAATGAGAGGGTGATCAATTATGAATGGGGTGGGCTGGGGAAAAGGGGAGGTGCTGTTTGCATGCAAATAATTTTTAACAAATTGGGAAATATTGCTATGATTGCAGAAAGCAAAGTAAATTTACAAGATAACCATAGCTGTTGTATGATACCCCATTACATTTTATTACTTATTTCATCTGGCTTATGGAAACAGTTCTCTGTGTGTGAGTTTTCATTTAAAGGTCGTATGAATAAGTGAAACAGATCTTTCTGATGGATAACTTCTCAACCTTCCGATACATATTTATACAGCAAGCAATCACTTATTTCGCAGCAAATCTTGTTAAAAATTGATGTCTCATCATAATCTGGCATGTAATTGTTTCTTTTTATTAGGAACAATGGGAAGCTATTTTTATAATGGAAATGATAATACACAATTAAAAGGAAATATGCATACTAACAACTGAAGCAGCAGTGCACGTCATGCAGTGATGGCACAGGTCTAGTTTATGTTGTTTGAAGTTTGAGTCCATCTGTACAAGATAAACTGAAGAAAAGCATAATCATAGAGTTAGCTTTTGTTATCTGTGGTACTTGCACATATCTGAAGACAGTTCAGCATTTGGGGGACAGTATCTTGTACATCCAATACTCACTGAAAATATTTCAAATTTTTCTTTTATCTTTGTTATTCTGATGTCCTCTATTTTGAGTAGCCACCAATGCTACTGCAAAAGGGATGTATAAAGATGCCATTATAATCTTAAATATAACATACAAATAAGCACTTACAATATAAAATACTGGAAAACCAATCACGAATACATAATTGTCAACATATCCAAACAAGTTTCATAAAATAGGGTGTGCTGTCGTGTTTTTATGGGGAAATTGTGAGGAAAAGTTACCTCTCAGGTTCTGAAACTGCATAAATAGAATTTTCCATTCATTGAGGATGACCTGTCGATACAAGATTTGTAAATATGATCACTAACTTCAAACCAAGGGGCAAACCTAAAGTTCCCACTTCAGCAAAACTCACAATCTTACTGTGCATGGGAACCTAGTTCTTAAATTTCTTTATTATTTTTATTCTTCTTTGAAACCTGAAGATAAGTTTACATTGAGAATTTTTTAATGGAGAACTTCAGTTTCTGCTCCTTTAGGATGCAACAGAAGCAAGATGCAGTACTTAAATGTTTTTTTAAATATCTGAATTTTTCTAAGATACTCAAGTTTAGTAAAACATCAAAGATAGTCAGCCTCTGAATATAAGTGTATTTGACAAAAACTTTTTTTTTTTAATTACAGAAACTTTTCACTGAGCTCTTACACTGGAAAACTATGCTGAGTATGGTGCTGAGTTTTGTATTTAATAATTTATCTTCCTTTAGCATTTGCATACTTGAACTCGCTCTCACTTGAATAACATCTCTTCTTTTGTACTTCTATTTAGTTACCCAAGTGGTTCTCATCAAGGGATTCTGAAAGTTATGCAGTTTACAAAAATGAGGACATTTTGTCAACATGCATGTAGCATGCTGTTATGTATATAAAGTAAGTGCTAAAAAGTATACTTAAGGAAATACCATGATGTGACAGAAAATATCCACTTCCAAATCCCACTCCAATTAGGATATTAGGTGTAGTCCCTGATGATGAATCATGCAGTAAAACAGAAAGCAATCCCTTGCAGTCTGATACCATCAAAGACTTTTTTTGCAGTTTTATCTTGCATATTTTATGAAGTTGAAGAATTTTTGTTTAAATTTCTAAATAACCAGAAAAAAAAAAGCCAAAGGCTAGCTTTTGTTTTGATTTTTAAATTGAGCTTAATAGCTTAAAATGCAGTTGCAACATAAAAAGTTACAGCTTATAAAGTAGATTTATTGTCGGTCACCTATGCTCAGTGTTTTAGGAAAAAAATCCACCTTCTCACAAGAAAGCAAAATTCCAAATAACAGCAACAGTAAAAATATTTCAAGTGGTGCCTCTCTTCTGAGTTGCCCCATGCAGATGCTCCAGAACTGAACTCTGCAGTAATTCAACACCTTAACTGATTCTTCCTGTACTGAAAGACCACCTGGGGTCTGTGGAGTATGAAACAATGAAGTATATCATGGTGTGTAACACATACGTTCCCACCGCTGTCTCAGTGTGGACAGGGCTCAAAGGGAATCTTCATGTAGACTGAGAATTCATCTGCACGTCTTGAGTGGACTCATTGAAGTGAGTGATAGTGACTCATTGACTATTAGTCATTTCCATGGGAAATTTACCCAAGGTAAGTGTCCATCTCTAGCTGCAATTTTATTTTCACCTATATTTAAAACACAAACTACTTGTTTTTAATTTCTTACCTATGTATATCATCTTCTTTTGACACAGAAATACAATTTTTTTTTTGTTTGCTTATTTCATGCAGCCTACTATGTAACATTTTATTTATCCAGTTGCTGTAATTTTCAGACTTCAAAACTATCTGAAGGAGAAGATGACTAGGTGAAGGTCATGAAGTAGGCAGAAATGGTAAATGGCTGTTTCATGTCTGTGTCATGGTCAATAATGTACCTCACGTCATCCCATTGTCTCGGAATGCATGCTGAATGTGGTAATATATAAATGAAATACAGGAAGGGAGTTTTAAAGGATATGCATTTGGTTAGAAGCTGGTTAGCCCTGAATTAACAAGGAGCCCTGAATTAACTCTTGAATTAACAAGAGTACATGAAAAGAAAAATGTTATAAGCAGCATCCATAATTACCTTACTATATTAATAATGACCCAAATACTTTTTGGCTCCTCTCAAACCTTATCCTTTGGTAGCGGGAGAAAGCCTGCACCTTTCTACTCTGTTTTCCCCAGCTTTTCTGAGAGCTTCAGAGCATCACTCTGCCAGTCTCTTTGTGAGCAATGCTGGTAGGACTCCTTCTGCCTCTGTCTCCCCTTCCTTTTTTCTTTCTCTCTCCCCTTTCTCTCCTCTCTCTCTCTCCCCATGTTGGCTGAAGTCAGAATCACTTTAGTACCCTCTTTCACTTCATCAGCATTTGCAAAAAGTGATGTATGAGGTTCAATTTACATTAGCAAGTTGTGCAGACCAATAATAGCAGATATGTAAGGTGAAAGAGTTAGTGCTGAGGTCTGAATGTCACATTATGGGTTACTTTAAATTTTGGACTGGCACAAATCTGGTCTGTGGGTTTACTGTCTGTTTGTGGTACACTAGATGCACCCCTGCAGCACATAGTCAGTTTCTGCATTCAGACATCACTCCACAGTGTGAATCAAAGAGCTTTAAACAGTGATATTAGGAGACACACTTGAAAAATAATCCAAATTGAAACAGTGACTTAGACACGCCCTGAGAGCTTCATTATGGTATTTCATGCACCACTTCCCTCACCACCATGAATGGATATTAAAGGGCAATCTGCTTGGTTTGTTGTTTTTGTTTTTGTTTTTTAAATATATACAGAACAGCACTCTGAGCGGGAGTGCTGAGAAACAAGATTTTTACAGCATCCAGATTTAGCTTCTTTAATTTCTATCTGCTTTCCTGTTTTGCTATCACCCTGTGCATATCTTCCCCAATATTTTGCATCATTCCCTTTTTCATGCCGAGCAGTTTGTGGGGTTTGAACTGTTGGACCTAACAGGTTACAGGTCAAAGCACATAGTTTACATGTTCTAATCCTATGAAACCTGCTTGTCCATAGGATGCTGTGCCCTCATTTCTCCAAAATGCCTTTGTTACTGCTGCTTCTGAGATCAAATGCACGAGTAACAGAAAATTAAGAACTATGCAGTGTGTCAGCAGCCTTACGAATAGTCTACACGATCTAATATTTTACTCTCTGAATGGATAATAGCAACCATTAGTACACTGTCTGAAAGCTGAGCCCTGGGGGTTGTTCAGGCACTTGATTTGCACTGAGTTAGGTGCCCAAGCTGTGGGCATGCCTGCTGTCTCCATCTCCACTTTAGAAGCCAGCAGTTCCTGTGCACAGCTGCTAGCTAACCCTGCTGCCGGTCTGTAAGGAGTAGTGGAAACAGAGAGGCTGGACTGTGAGAGTAGAGGTCTTTCTGTGTTCTGTAGGCATGGCCAAGACTTAATTTTTTTCCATGGAGCTTAGACATCAGCAGAACTACACAGGAGATGAGAACTGTGAGACAGAGGAAGGTAAATTCAGATTAGATCATTCCTCATCCCTGGAAACATTCAAGGCCAGGTTGGATGGGGCTCTGAGCAACCTGATCTGGTTGGAGATGTCCCCACTCCATGCAGAGGGGTTGGACTAGATGACCTTTAAAGGTCCTTTCCAACCCCAACTATTCCATGACTCTATACCAGTCTTATCAGATCACACTCACTGTTTTATTTTGGTGTTTTTTGGGATTCCCACAAGGACTCACATGGAAGAGGGGAATAAATCTAGATGTGCTTACTTTTTAATCTTATAAAACCTATAATGTCTAGAAGATGTTAATTATTTTAAAGCACTCAAGATAGTATGATATGCTGGTCCAGTTGTGGTAAATTGTCCACTGAATTAGATGAAGCCAGTATTTCATCTGGAGGAGACTGTGGAGGGTGAAAAAATAACTCAGCATTCCCCATTCTGATGGAAATAAACACATCACGTTGTGCTAGTACATGATTATCAGATAATAAAACCATTACTATAAAGATGGGGCTGTCTAATTAGATTAGAAAGACTGTAGATGTTGTACAGTACATTACAGCTCTTCTAGCTTTCATAAACAGAACTGCTGTCTGTAAATATAGGAAAAAAGTGTAGAGATAATTCTTAACTAGACTATACCCTTAACAATGGTGAAAAAAAACCAACTGTGAGTGCAGTTCCTTCCCAGTTGTATCATGACATTCATTTTTGGAACAGTTTCAGGCAGCATCCTCGTGGCCTGACAGGCAGAAAAGTTCAGAGATTTTTTTCCTTGGTGGTCATGGTAGATTAAAGATGCAAAATTAATCTCATGACCATTATCGTGTTGTGGGATAGGCAGAATTATTTTCAGACTTATGAATTTGAGTTAATCAGACAGTGAGGATTTTGTTTAATACTAGCTAAAGAAAAACAGAGGGAAGTATTTTCCAAAGACACTGCTTGGCACTGTTTTCCTTTTAAATTCTTTTTATGTTTCCTTCTGTCATTGATTCCTCTTATTTGTATCAACTCTGCTGTCTTCATGCACTTCAGGTATCACCTAATACCACAGAAGCTGGCCTGAAACAGATTTCAGATGTTTTGCTTGAGTATTGGTTGCATAATGGGCCCTTTTGAAATAGATAATTAGTGCTGAATATTGCTGTGATTCTGAAATTACGTCTTCCAGAAAAACTAAGCATTTTATGTGCATCATAAAACCCCTTTGCTCATCACGTGCGCTGGCTTTGGTGTTATGTGCATTAGCAAATCCCATTGCATGTTTAGGGTGTAACTGAATGGGAATAATTCTACTGACTTCAGTCAAAGCATTATCAGATTAATTTTCTGATATGGAGAGACAAATAAGCAAGACGGTTTTGGAAACTGCTAACATTTATATGATGTGATCATTTTAAAGTTTTTGTCTTATGTTAAAATAAAAACGCTTCCCCAAAGTAGATATAAAATAGATTCAGGAGACTTCCAGAAACCTGTCTCATCTTTTAATTTCTCGTAAGCTGCTAACACCTGATTTGCCAAAAATTTTGCCTGAAACCTGTGTTATTTGGATTCTATTTTTAGCAATAGAACATCAGTCTTAAAGATGCAGCATTATTATTTAAAGGCATACAGATCTGTGGAGAAATAACTGTCTTGAGTATCATCCATATGTGCTGTGTATTGATTAATGAGTCAGATTCCTCCGAGATAGTGATTGACACCAGAGGCAAGGCAGTACCTTACATCCTACTGGATAAAATTCTCACTATCATCTGTAACTTGACAGGTCTATCTAAGCTCCCCAGTTTGGTTCTAGTTTTTGTAGACTCTGCTAAGATTCCAGAGCTGAAGAGTTACTAAAATATGCAGTCCACATTGTTTCAGGTCTGGTTAATTAAAGCTCATTGTCAGGCAATGCCATTTCTTTCTGCAACTATGCAGATACCCAGCAAATACATCTGGTGTCTCCTCTGCCAGGATCCAAGTTTCCTGCTCAGCATGTTTCTGCAGTCATAACTCATACGAACTTCCTGCTGAGCTGCGAGCTTTCCATCCCTTCTATGCATTGCCACTCATTTCAGAAAAGGTGGACGTAGCTTCAACAACATTTCCTGCTATCCTGTCTCAAGAACAGAAAGAGGATTTCATCTGTCAAATTTTCTGTTAAAACTCCAACACATTATTTGCACTTGTGCAGTTTTAGTTGTGCAGTCTTGTTATTTGTGAACCTTATTTTGAGCTGGACCGGATGGTAAGCTCCCAGTGGCAGCATTTTAGAATGCATAGAAACAGGAGTTGGTGAGATAGGAGGATATGTGCTGTAGGATATGAAGAGTCATTCTTCAAAAAGTTATGAATAAAGTAAAAGGGAAATAGATTTTGCAGCAATAGTCATTGACCTTCTTTCTCCTTTCTACCTTGCAGTTTAATGAAATTGGTTATGAATCAGCTGAACACTGCAGCAGTGAGTTCTTACAGTAATTTTTGCTCTATGCATATTTCTTATAAATTAGATCCCTAACTTTAGCATTGATTTCACTCTCATGATTTTATAGTCTACTTTTATTTATTTTCTTTCTTATAAGAAAAGCAGTAAATACCCCTGCTAAGTGCAGTTTGCATTCACATGTATGTACAAAGTTGTTTTAATATTTCCCTGTTGTACTTGTCTGAAAGGCTTACTCAAAAGATTTTCATCTTTAATATGAACTAGTTATATATTTAAGATGAAAAAAACTACAAACACTACAAACCAACATGTCAGTACCTTCAAAATAATTACAGATAGATATAGGAAATGGTATTTTAATTTTTTTTAACTTTTCAACTTGTTACTTAACATTTTTAACTCCCACTTTGGTGAGTTGTAGATTTTATGGGCATGCACATGAATGCAGGAAGATTTACTGTGTTTTAGAGCCTAAGAAATACACCCCCAAAAGGCTCCCCCGCTCCATATTATATCCACTTTATAAGCTGATAATGCGTTGAAGTGTACCCTGTATTCTAAGGGATGGAGGAAAAATAGATCTGTGAAACATGTAGTGTGAGTTGTCATGGGAGCTGTCACTTTGGTTCATAGCTCATTCAGAAATCTCTACATTACGGGAGAGTCCTCAGCATCCAGTGTTGCTTGGGCAACATGAAAAAAAAACATAGTCCAAAATTTGTTGTCTGTGTTTTCTCCATTTAGAGTCAGGATACAAGCAAGGAACATGACCAAGCTGGCCTGAGAACAGCCATCCTTCATTTTTTTGAGACTAGTTCCTTGAAGGTGAGAGTAATGTGTATCCTCTCATGACCAAAACTGACCGACTGTTCTAGAGAAGATTTAGTGAGCAGAAGCCATGTCTGTCCTGGCATTAATTACAGATATAGTGAAGAGGCTTGTTTGGAACAGACAGAAATTTGAAGCTGCAGTTTGACTGCTGCACTGATTGATCCTGATATTTGTTTTAATGAAGTATTTTGGTTAGACCAGCTGAAACAGCCATGCTTATTGTTTCATTGTGGTATCATTCCAGAAGCCTCCCTTGTTCTTCCATTAATGATGAACTCCCACAGCATTGCAAGAGCGGGGAGCTTAATGACACCGAGACTGCTTTGGGCACTGATGTTGCCAGCTTTGTGTGGTAGTATGCATGATGTTCAGTGTCTTCTCATCAGCCTCAAAATTTGATCAAGCTGTCCTTTTATTCATCTTCGTTAGTTCCTTGATTGTTGACACTTTGGGAGAGTTTTAACCTCATTTCTTTCAGTGGCCCTATTAGTTTTACATTCTAAGTTAGGAATTTAATTTTAATTTTTAAATTCCTAGTTGCTAAGATCTGACAGAGAGCCTTCTTTAATGACATACTACTCTTACAGACTGTTAGTTTTACAGTAGCAGTAATCCTGGTGAAATTGATTTATTACAGCAATTACGGCCAATTTCACATTTGCTACCAAGTCAACTGCTATCAGCATCCCCTTATAACTGTTTCCCCAAATCCTTATTCATAAATAATAACTATAAAAGATATCGTGCTTCAATGTTGATAAAGAGTGACTATATTATAATATTGTGTTATTAATGTGAGGGCAGTTAGAGTAGTTAAGCACGGTGTGATCATTCAAGTGACCTTTATGACTTGTCAATTAAATAGGAAGTAAAAAATATTTTAAAGATGCCCTGAAAAGCTTAAATCTCATTAAGTCCCTCTAGGCAAAGATCAGAAATAATTTTTTCCCCCATGACAGCCTACACACATTCTAAGATTTATATTTTTTCCCTTGTGTTCCTGTAAAGCATTAGGCCATCTGTAGGCAGACACAGAACATGGAGTAGAACTGCCCAGCTCCCCCAAGGCCTGAGATTACAAGCCTTGTTTATGTGTACTGGCTATAGCTGATGAAATGACATAGTATTATCACAGAAATGGCAGGGAAAAGGAAAAGTTCTCATTTTTCTCTGTATTAGATGCTATTGTTCTCCCTGCTACAAAACTGTTTTAAACTCAAGTACTGACAGTGCTTGGTGGTTTACTATTCTCTGCCCGTAGCATGCAACACCTAAATCTTCAAGAAAAGAAGACTTTAGTTTAATTATGCTTTGTGATTTGAATATAGAGAACTTATTTGCTCAGCAAGGGGTCTGAGTGGACCCTGTGAGGTGTAGTCTCTATGAATCTATGAAAAGATCTTACTATGTCTTCTCTGGTAGTATCAGCCATCCCTTCCTATTCTGAACTCCCATCATAATAGTGATGAAAAGGGAGAGGAGGAAGTCACTGAGAGAAGTGGCTACATTTCCTTCTGCTCTTTCCTCCTGCCTTCCGCTGCAACACATGATCCGGATGGGGGAAAGTGAGCAGCCATCTGTCAAAGCTTATGTGGGGGAAAGTGAGCAGCCATCCATCAAAGCTTACATTTATGGTCTTCCCTCAATTGTTTTAGTAATGACTATACTACCACTCAGCTGGAGAAAAATCCATGTATTGTTATCCTGCAGAGAGACATGATAAAACAGAATTCTCAGCCTGAACAATTTACAGTACAAATGACAGAAAGCAGAGGGGTAAAAAGCATTACAATTTCTTGAAGAAGTTGGAGAAATATGAGAGAATGAGGACTGGATTTTAAAAGATGTTTTGATGTTTATACATTGAAAGATTGGTGGGTTAAATATACATAGGAATACAAGACTCAGTCATAATTTTTCTTATTACTGTAAATTAATTGCAATTATACTCAGAAATATTACTAGCAATTTAAAAAAGCTTTTAAATAAAAAGAATTTAAAGCAAAGGATTATATTAATAAAACTTAATGGTTCTGTGCACTGGTGGTTAACTGGGTGACCTTCTACAGGAAGAGCTTTTGCTTATAGCCTGTTCATATAAGCTTTATAAATGCAAGGCAGCAGAACAGTAAAAACTTGATGAGGCGTTCCTTCGTCTCAATTTTGCTAAGCAGAAAAAGGACTTTCAATAATAAGTCAACACATAGCAATGGCTCTGTGGCCAGCGTTCTTACAGTGAAAAGGACTGTTCTGAGTGCTTGTTAGGGGAGGCTAATTCAACCTAAATGAAATTTAAAAGATTACATCTTTCCAAAGCAGTTACAGTTAAACCTGACTAGCACCAGATGTCACCAGTTAAAGGGAGCACAGAGTGAGTGTGCTCAGCTTCATGAGATACAGTGGGGACATTTAATAATAAAAATAATTTATCCATAAATTTTAAGGCTTCTTCAAGGCTAGGCACCAACTGAGCAGGGTTTTGGTTGTCTGAATTTAACAACTTGACAAAGGAAAACATTCAGATGCTGAAATTGAATCTAGAAGCAGGAAAAGATACCAAGACCAGACTTATATTGAGTTCCAGTAGTCTCTCTGTAGCTGTCTAGGGAAACCAGAAATCTGTAGGTACTATCTGAATCATTATTAAAATTCCACAGACACGTGGAACTTTTTTTTCATGCAAATGTACAGAACTGCCCCATCTCTTCAGTTCAGTACCCAGCTCAGTGTCAAGGCTGGCAGGGTTCCACAACTTAGCCATTCCCTTAGAGACCTCCTGAGATCTCTGGGCAAGGGCATTTAGACACTGGGCATTGCACACAAACTTTGTTTCAACATGAGGAGAGAAAAATCTAATATGTGCTGATAAGAATGAGTTTCCTCATCTTGCTTTAAAACACAGCCATAGACAGCAAATTATTGCACAAGAATTGGAAATCCTCCATCTTGAGTCTGGGCTGATATGAACTACTATCTTCTAACAAGACATCCATATGGGTATCTGCTGTTGTGGATAGGATATGTTTCATCTCAGATTGTTCACTCAGTTTTAAAGATCTGTGGAAAGAAATGGTTAATCACTGCTGTAATCTCAGTTCATTTCAGCACAAACTATAGAAAAGAATCTGTGAGGGGGGCAGTTTGCTTTATTCCTGACACAAAACCTTCTCTCTTCTGGATATTAATGTTTCAACTTGTAAGGTGGATGAGGGTTGAACACAAATGTGAGCTTATATCTGTCTGCATTTCCTTATCAGTCTATCAGGTTCTTGGATTCTTTAGTTGCTGCTGTTTATATTTTTAGCATGCCTTTGTATTTGTATGTAACAACCACCATGCTAAAAGATTTATGCATACAAAGCATAATTGAAAACACGTGAAGACAAAAGCCCTGAAGAAATAGATGTAGTAAACAGTTTATTGATCTTTAAGGCTTTGTTGTTGCAACCATTTAAGCACATGTCATTTATTTTATTAAGGCCACTGTATTCACTATGATTACAGATGTGAACAACCTTAGCCACATTTATATTAATTGTGGGACTGAGGCTGAAATCTAGAAATGACACAACTGCATTAGTATCTACTGTTGCTCGCAGAAGAAAGGTGTGGTATTTGCAAGGCATTCAAGGCATACTGTGTACCCTTGCCAAATAAATCTTGAGGTACAGTAACGATTTTGTTTCCAGTGGCTAACTCTTTTTTGATGACATAACAGAGCTGCTGGATGGCATAAATCTATCAGACACATGTCAATACTAGGCGCCAGCTAAAGGACAGGAAAATGTTTCTTTTCAATCTCTGCTTCTTTATTATTAGAGATATTTTAAAAACGCTTCTTAGCATCACATCTAGTAGATCTCTCCATGAAAAGAGCTGATAATATGTTCACCAGTGACAACAAGGGGCTTGCTTTGTTAGGAAAGTAAAAAAAAAACCCCTATCCTAACTGCACGTGTAAAAGAATTTTGTCGGATGTGCTGTAACTAGGAAATCTGAATTAGTGTATCACAGTCTGGAAGGGAAAAAGAGACAAGCTCAGGAAATGGGAAGAAGTAACTTGTGCATTGTGCCCCTGCCCCCTTCATCTTTCAGTCTAGAGCTGAAAAGTCTAAAAAATTCATCAGCTGCAGCCTTCATGCTAGCAGGCAGAAAATAGATGTTCTCAGAGTCAGCCAAATCTTAAGGCTTTAGAGATAAGGACCAGTGCATTAAATTAAAACCAGGCTCCAATGGGTGGCCAATGTACAATTTAGAGATTAGTATAATGTTTCTCATCTCTCTGTTCTGGCAGACCACTGTATTTTGAATCAGCTACAGTTTCCAGGCAGCCTGCAAGCTTGATCCTAGCAGGCATCACCACCTCCTGTGACAAAGATGTCGCCATCAATCCTGGCATGTAGTCTTGCATCTTAGAAAAAAAGGCTACAGCCTTTTAGCCTGCCCAAATGGTAAAAGGCAGTTCTGGCTACAGTTGCTATGGGAATACAGGAGCAAAATGAATCAAATCACCTTGAAAATTACACCACTGAGGAAACATAAAGTGTTCTGAAGCTTGAAATATCACCCAGTGGTGTTAAATCTCACAACTGTGCTGTTATTTTAATATCTGAATAACAAACTCTTTCTCAAGTATCAGGAAGTAGCGTAAAGGGCAGCAGCAGCATCTTACTGTGGAGATGGTGTTCACTTTATTTGTGTGGAAAGTGCAAATAATAATAAGACTTCTTCAGGACAAGCAAATTAAATGAGATGAGAAATATATTTTTTTTTTTTCCTGGGAAAAGCTGTTGTACAGATGTATATATTTTTGTACCTCTTGCCTAATTAGCTACCACAGCTCAATATTGCCAATATTACACTTTGTGACTACTAGGAGAGTAAAATGATATGGATTGGCTATACTGAAAGTATTCAAAGCCTAATCACAATCCTCAAGGGAAAATAATATCTTTGGTATTCCAGGTGGACTTTGTTAATCTACAACTACCTATTGCACATTATCCACTTATGCAGTGTACCTGAGGGGGAGGCAGTCTAATGATTTAGTTACTACTCTCCCAGATTCAAGAAGGTATTCAGTAACCTGACTCCTCTGGAGATTTTCTGTGTTCCTTTGTAGGTTTCTACCTAGATTACTGTGCAAGAAACCTCAGTTTAGTTTCTCAGGCTGACACAGAGAGATGCTTGACACCAGTAGAGCTACTGTCCTGGTGCTTAGTGGAATTCAGGATAGGTGTCCAAGTACCTTGGATAACAGAGTGTGAGACACGTGTAATGGAAGAAAAGGATTTCTAGAAGCCAGGGTGCTGTGGAAGAAACACTGGGGTTGCCAGCCAGGGACGCTCGGGAGCAATATGGCAAATGGTGTCTCTGGAAGGTAGGTATGCATCAACTCCAAGCCTATAGGAGATGCCTGTGGCTGCTCAAGCATCACCTACTGGAGTCCTTTCTGGGAAGGAAAGAAGCCCCTTTTCATAAGAAATTGAGATCCTCCCCAGAGTATCTTGTTTCAAAGGTATTGAAGTATGTCACTGGAAATCAATAGACCCTTTTCCAAAACTTCCAAACTTTATGTTCAAATTCAGTACCAATCCCACTTTGTATGCTGAGACGAGAGTATCTCCTGCTGCAGCTGTCCTGCTTTGTATAAATAGTGAACTACTCCAGCTGAGAAAAAAAAAGAGAAGATTGACATTTTATGTGTTGGTTAGGATACTAACCTGGGGACAATCAGGTTCCAAGTCATCCTCTTGATGAATCTTGGTTTCTTACGAATTACTTCTTTCCACCAAGAGCTCTGCGAGAGGGAACTCAAAATCTGGGGAGAGGATGAACTGGTAAAAGAGCCTACGCTGTCCTTCTCATTAACTGTGAAGGGAATCAACATAGTATAGATTTGGGTGGTTATGTAGTTTCTGGAGAGCACATCTCAGAGGTCAGCTCTTACAAACCTTTACAGAGACAGCTGTGAACACCAGCAGTATTATCCCAGCACTGAGGGAAATGCAGTGTCATTGGAGGGGGGGGCAGGGGTCCCACTCAGTGGTTTTTGGGTGGTGGTTTTTTAGGAAACGCTGCTTTACAAATCATGTTTACTTCCTTAAATCATTGCTGAAATGCAGGCTGGCTCCAGGGAGTTTTTAAACTTCCTCGCCTTTCAGACACCACAGCAAATCTCAGAGTCCTAGTTCCTCTGAGAGGATGAGAGCCAGGGCTGCTCCCAGGAGTGAAGAATATCACAGGGAATCTAAAGCAGCTTCCTGGCCAAGAGCATCCGAGAATCAGTACAGCTATTTCTGTTTCCTTAGAGAAATACCCCAACTAATGAGAGAAATTACTTGACTTTTCCAAAATAGAGCACTTACAGAAATACATGCCTGTGGCAAATCTTTAAAAACTGATGCATTTGGTTCCCAAATAAGCAATACTTTTGCTAGTGTCCAGATGTCCTGGAAGTGGAAATTAGGCATTTGAAACAGTTGCGCAGGCAGGAGTCCTCCCACCCTTACACCAGCAGGAGTGTGTTTCTCCTGTGGTGTTAAGGTGTCAAACACACGTGAGCATTACAACCCACAGAGAAAGGTGAAGGTTTTGCATTATGCCACAGGACTTGAGCTCCTACAGTCAATCAAACAGTTTTCAGCTACTGTCATTGTCTCCCAAAGCAACAGCTTTGTCAGTATTTTAAGCAAAAAATGTTCTGAGGAGGAAGTAAGAGAGGAAAACTGTGAGGTATGTTTGTAAGCAGAATCTGTCCTTTTCAGTCACATCCATAGCAGTATTGCACTTTGAAGCCTTTAAACATTAACCAAGAATAAAGAACATTTTCTGCTGTTTGGAGCACTTCTGTTACACGATCAAGGTCTCTTAGCAGTTGAGGGGATTATCCCAATTCTCTTTCATCTGCCTCTCGTTTGCCAGGAACAGTGTTATCACACACAGGCTTCAAGTCTCAGTAGCGGGTGGATTGCCTTTCCCTTGAGAACTGGGCTTTCCTGATGTGCTTACACTCAGCTTTTTGTCTTCTGAGCGTTATTTGCAGATCACATAGCAATTTATGAAAGCAAAAAAAAAAAAATTTGTTCTATCTTGGATTGTCTGGGAGCATCGAGGACAGGCTCCTTCTAAGGGAGAATGAGCCAGGAGCTGAGGGTGATCCCAGAGCAGGCAGTGTCCTCACAGACCAGGGCATGATCCTGCAGCACCTGCAGCAGAGATGGGTGCTGGTAGCAGGGTCCACCCACAACTTTAGAGAAGGCAAAGTGATGAATCACTTTCAGGGTGCATCCAGAGAGTGCAGTCAGGAGCAGCAGGAGGCAGGGCTGCAGGGGTCCATGTTTGAGATGTGACTGGGGACAGCCACTCCTGTGGGATAGATCAGGCAGGGACTGGGGGCTCAGGCCCGAGCTGAAATGGGGCTCCAGGGACCATGGGCAGAAGGTATGAGTGGGAGCCACAGGGGAGGCTGGTCAGCATCATTAATAACAATTATCACCCTCAGGGCTCTGAAGTGAATATTTTATTAAATCCAATAGAGACCTGATTCCACACATTTATTTCTGCTCCTTTTTTTTTTTTGGCTTGTTGTATCTCTTCTATCAGTGACTTTTTTCTTCTTCTGTGCCAATTTCTTCTCCAAATGGTCATAATGAAAGTTTTGGCCCTGACAGTTTTGATTTTGGTTTTGGTTTTTTTTTTTTTTTTAAATCATTAAAAATATCCACAAGGCTTGCTCTTTTTGAAGGTTCCCAAGTGCTGGAATGCCTCAGTAGGGCTGCAACATCCCAGCTCTCAAATGCAGGGCAAAGTGACTAAAAGTAAATACAGCAGGAAAATATATATTATGTGAAAACATAATTGATTGTACTCAAATTATGAATTGTACAACTCTATGTGAAGGCCCCACTAGATACTCTTGAAAAATCCACCTATGATCAGGTATAATCCATCCATTCATAAGTTCCAATTAATATCCCTTTGTGTTAAAATTTTAAATAAACATGTATTTCATGGACAATTTTCTTATATACACAAGATATTTCAGTTTCATCTAATTAAAAGCCTGAAGGTCTTTAAATGATGTTTCTGTGCTTTTAAATTGAAAGCCAAATTCTGCCTACAAGAGGTCAGAAAATCTCTGATTAAAAAAAACCTAAGTGAATAGTGACTGAAAAATGACAATGCATAAAAGGATAAATACATTGGAAATAGATAATAAAAATGCAGGTAAAAGCTATTCAAGGCCTGTGATTTTTTTATTATTTTGGTACACTTTTTTCTAAACCTGCTGTAGCTGTTGTCCTCCTTGAGCCTTATAAAAATCAGAACTCAACTTTGATTTGTGTCTCATTCAGGGAAATTCAGAAATAGCTGGTAAACAGTAATGAGTTCAGCACCTAGGAATGTGGCAACCCTTACAAGTAGGGCACTAGCACAGTTTTCAGGAAGCTAGTGCTACAACCCACTATTCAATAGTGTGAAAGTGATAAGGGCAAGAGAGTTAACACTCAGCTTCTCATGAGTCGCACTATCTGGAACTTCGTTGGCAGACAGGAGGACAGGGAAAAGACTTTCTGAAACTCATAATTCTCAGAAAGTGTTTGACAGTCACTTAGCAGCAGGTAGAGGTATGCACGTCTGCTGATTAGCATGAGGAAATTCCCAACTTGGTGCAAGTTTAATTGTATTTAATATCAAACTGACAGTTATTAGTGGTTATTACAATCAAAAAAAGAACCCAGGATTTCCTAGGAATATAAAAGAAAAGTGTATCTGCAAAACAAGATTAAATTTGGTTATTTAACTTAAGATTTCCTGCTTACTGTTTTGAAAGAAGATTAAGAATGTTTATTTGAAAAAACTTTGACTGAAATCAGTTCATTCACACAGGGTTCATTTGCCAGCATTCCTCGTTATTGGATGTACGAGCTTTCACGTTGGCAGCTGGAGGCTACAGAAAGGAAAACAGTCCACGAGTTTAAATCTCATCCTGGAAAAGCTTTTTCTTTTCATTTTGGCAGCTAAGACCTTCATTGTTGTTGTTTTCTCTGTTCTTGTAATTAATATATGTGTTAAAAGATTATTTTCTTGAGATTTCATCCAATCCATACATTTTCTGTTGTTCCACTGAGATTACAGGTCACCTTTGTTTGCGATATGATGCCATGGAGAGGGGAATGAGGTCACCAAACAAATATTTTAGCTTGTGAATTGATTCAATTTCTCAATTTGAAAAATTCAGAGGTCATACACTGTTGTCATAATTTGCTTTGCCAGCTAAACCTTGCTTTGCTACCAGCCTAGTCTGCAAGACAGACAGAGAGGTCATGGTCTGAGGAGGATCCATGGTCTGTATTAAACATGCAAATGTGGAATAGATACTGTTTATGCTCCGCACAAACATCAGTGATTTTGGCCAGATAGGAGCATCCATTCATGAAAGGCTAAACTAACCTTGCAAACCCAGTTAAAGAAATCCAACTTGCTTTAGATTAAAACTTAATGCTTTGAGTTTTACAGTCCACTATACAGTAATCGTGTAACTGAGCAATGAGACACAGCACAGTGTGCATCCTAGACTCCTGTGCTGAATCCATTGCCTGCAGATCAAATGTTGCCAATCCACATATAAGCAAGCATAAATTTTTGCAGAAATAATTTGAACCCCTGAGCATCATATATATCCTGTGAGATTTTATGTAAAAAAACTAAATGAGAGAAACTAACCAATATTAAATGCAAGAATGTGTATTTTATAATCACTATTCAAAGTTTCAATTCTATGTTGAGGAAGCTGAAATTCAGTTTGCGAAAGGATTGTGATTCAGACTTTGTGCAAATAAGCAGCAACTACCATGGCAGCCCCTAGCAGGACAGATATGTACAGGGAACACAGCAGTCTTCTCTCTATTGCCTCACTGCCCTATGAGGGAAGGAATGCTATGGGACTCTGCATGGTGGAGGACCAGTTGCCTCAACTTCACAGTCCAGGTGATGGTTGGCTCTGATGCAGGCCACAGTCAGCCTCACAAAGCTGACCACCTCAGTTCCAGTTCCAGCACTGAAGAAAACTTAAATTCCCTCCCATCTCTTTAATCTGCCTGGACTGTACATCCTTTGTCCGTTATTCACATAGGTATGGGACAGTTTTTGTACTAGCACTGCATCTGTTTAGCTTCTTACTCTTCCAGCTGTTTATAAAGGGGAAAGAGAGGAGTTGTTGTTCTGTTATTGTTCAAAGACCTCAGCAGGGTTCATGGACACACTAGCAGCACTAACAAGAACCTCCTGTGGCTCTTTGTCACTTATTGCTGCATGTTTCCAGATATAACATGAGCACTCACTCTGTCCTTGAGGTCAACAAAAACAAAGAGCAGTGGTGCCATTCTTGCAAGGTCATTTTTCTGAGCCTCTTTTAATTGCTTGTGGAGCGTTTTTCAGGGTTTTGTTTCTCCACGGTTAGCAAGGTCTGTCTCTAGCCAGGCCTCAGGCAACCTGTACCCAAGGCTTCTGTTTATTACTGGCAGTCATGAAAAGAGGGCAAAAGTGGAAAATCCACGTGAGCTGGCCTAATGGAACTGAGTGGTACACTTACATTCTCAAACTCTTTTTTTTTCCATGCTGGATTTTGACCAGTCAAATGGAGTCTGCTACTTTTACTTAAGACAAAGGCTTTATTTTTAGGTCACATTTTTTAAGCTATTGGCATAGAACTTTTAATCACAATCGACTTGCTTGGGTTTGAGTTCAAAGAAGCATTAGGCAATCTCAGTCACAGAAAATCATAGTTTAAATGATGTCATCTGAGTTGGCTAAAGCAGCGCAAATAACCTTATGAAAATCTATCAAGAAGCCCTTCAAATCAAGAAAAAGCACAATCTATTCCAACATCTTCCAAAACCTAATCTTCATGGTGTTCTGAAGACACTGAAAATGGGCCTGTAGACTGCTATCTCATCCATACCTACATATTGCCACAAATAAGAGTCTAAAATACTTCAAGCTCTTCAAAACAAAATCTATTTCTTCATAGCATGTAAGACAGTTCAGATTGTTCTTCTTTCCTTTTTTTGTCTTTTCTAGATAACTACGAAGTACTCTTAGAGACCTCAAGTCCCTAAAGCCAGTAAGATCTTCCACCAAAGTTCTTTAGATAATTGGAGTAGTTTCCACCTTCTTTACAATACTCACAAAGCTATTCATCTCAGAAGAAAAGTAAGGGTATTTAAAACAAGTATATCTTGAAACAACAATTTGTCCTCACTGACCCTTTACTGACAGTTCTAGCACATCAGACACTAATATGTAAGTGTGGAGCACTGTGAGATGCTAGATTCTATTTGGTTTCCAAATGTTCAAGTACAAAATAACACAGAAAATTCTCAGTACTTTTCCCTGGTATTTTCTACACTATTTCATCAGTAAATTCAAAAGAAGGTGATTTTTACCAGATAAAATGCTGTTTCTTTCAAGTACTGTATTTAACTAGTGTTCTGCTACCCTCAAACTTACAGCACTGGCATGATGTATGTTTACTCTTATTATCGACAAAACTGTTACTATAGGTTAGGATTATCAAATATATTTAGGGTTTTACTGCAGCAAAGCTCCTAGTGATTTCACTGGGACCAGTTGGCCCAAATCAACCTGCAGTGCTGCAGCACAGAGAAAGACGGGCTGGTGCCCGTTCTTTAGTGAGTGGATGAGTAAAAGCAACTAATAACAACAACATGTAACAAGCACGTAACAGCAACAAAGGTATGATGTAAGTTACAGATCTGATAATAAAATTCAGGAATCCTAACCTGTAACCCTTAGCAATGCCACTATTTTCTTCATAGGATAGTTAAAAGCAAAACCGAAGCCTAGTTAGAGTAAATTTCGCTGGAGTTGGAGAGTAAAGGTTCCCTAGATGCCAAGAAGAAACAACTGGGAAACACAAGAAGTGCCATTCCCAGAAGGGTCAATTATCCTAAGAAAAAACCCATTAGCTAATCAAAACTGATAAGCATATTTAAGCAAGTTTAATATTTTTCACTTACGTGACTTCAAAGTGGATAATCATTCTTGTCATCTGTGAAGAAAGAGAATGAGTCTGGTCTGTTTTTTCTGCAGGCTGTTTTTTCTCTCTCTGTTACAGTTAATAGTTCTCAAAAGCAGCATTATCAAGTGAAACAAGAATGGGAAAACTTGTTATAAGCCATATAATTATGCCAGACCTTCTGTCTCCATCATTTTGATAATGTAACTTTTAAAAAACTGCTGACATCAGTAATGAAAAAGAAAGAACAAAAAAAGTGCAGCTCCCTTAGGAGTACTTCTTTGGAAATTTGGAGCACCACAAAATCTATAGCAAGCTAGAAAAGATAAGAGAGCCGAGTGTGCATCTGTGTGTGTGTGTGTGCGTGATCGCATGCGCAGATGCGTGCATGCATACACGCTTGAGAGAAAATGCCTTGGTTTTCAACCAGTTTCTTCTCCACCTCTCAGAAGCCATTCGCGCTGATGAAAAACAGCCACATAACATACTGCATTCTGGCCTTTTTTCCCCCATACTGGTATGACATGCATTAGCTGATGATTTTCAAAGACTGTGAAGTTTATCAGTGATCTGAGGAGATTCCATTCTTTGCTGCAGTGGACAGGATGAAACATTACAGGTATATTATTCTGAATGTATATGAAATAAATGTCGTCTTCCAGTCTGATTATATATTTATTATAAAGTAGTAAAGTGCAATAATAAACAGAAGTCTTTCAACTCCCAGAATTTGTGCACAGTCACATCAAAACTGGGCCTTTAAATGCAAATTTGCAAATCAAGAATTTCCTTCGGTTTTTTTGCTCAATTTATTTATTTACTCAATTTTGCATTAATAGTGGTGGCATCCACTTGACAGCATGAAGTAATAGCTTTCAAACAGTAATGCTATTTAAAAAGCCCTTGAGACCATGTCATTGATTTATCAGCTTTTTCTTGAAATGAAAATCATTCTGTAATGTTACGCATAGACTGGAAACATGCTCAGGCCTAGAACAACCTTTGGTGCTTTGGGCCTTATTGGGCAGCCAGATAATTGTCTTTCCATGGCCCAGAGGGGTACCCGTTCGCTAAAACCTGGAAAGGGGGAAACTAAATGGAAGGGAACAGAGGAAGGGTGGAAGAGTTAGTTAAGCAGGTAGTCCCATGACTGCTTTATTCACAGGCAGAAATGGAAGCAAAAGGTAAAAGAGTTAAGAGCATAGACTCATAGAGTCATAGAATAGTTTGGGTTGGCAGCGACATTTAAAGGTCATCTAGTCCAACCGCCTGCAGGGAGCAGGGACATCTTCAACTAGATCAGGTTGCTCAGAGCCCCATCCAACCTGGCCTTGAATGTTTCCGTAATAAACATTATGCAATAATTACCCCCAAGTCCTTCTCCTCAGGGTAACTTGCAGTTCATTCTCCCCTCAGCCTGTATTTGTGCTTGGGATTGCCCTGACCCTGTGCAGGATTTTGCACTTGGCCTTGTTGAACTTCATGATGTTCACATGGGCCCACCTCTCAAGCCTGTCAAGGTCCCTCTGGATAGTATCCCTTCCCTCCAGCATGTTGACCACACCACACAGCTTGGTGTCATCAGAGAACTTGCTGAGGGTGCACTCTATCCCACCATGGACCATGTCATTAACAAAGATGTTAAACAGGGCCTGGCCCAATACTGACCCCCTGAGGAATACCACTCATCACCAGTCTCCACTTGGGCATCGAGCTGCTAACCACAACTTTTGGCATGTGGCCGTCCAGCCAATTCCCTATCCACCAAGTGGTCCGTCCATCAAATACATGTCTCTCCAGTTTATAGAGAAGGATATTGTGTGGGACAGTGGCAAATGTTTTGCACAAGTCCAGGTAGATGACATCAGTTGGTCGTCCCTTATCCACCAACACTGTAAACCCCATTGTAGAAGTCCACCAAATTGGTCAGGCATGATTTGCCCTTAGTGAAGCTGTGTTGGCTGTCACCAATCTCCTTCTTGCATTCCATATGCCTTAGCATAGTTTCCAGGAGGATCTGCTCCATGATCTTTCTGGGTACAAAGATGAGACAGACTGGGCCTGTAGTTCCCCGGGTCTCCTTGTTTTCCTTTTAAAAAAGATTTGTAACTCCTTCTTCCAGGTTTCCTCTACAGTAATAGGGAAGGCATTTCAGACAATTTTCAGACAATGATGCATGAATTGATGCAGTTATAAGCATAAGTAGAAGGTGTCTTCACTACGGGGTGATTATGACCATTCCTACAGACAACACTAATGGAAAGAGACCTCCTGGTGAAGGGGAAAGTTGAAGTGAAAATGCAGTAGGGTAATTCTTGTTTGGTGACCTTGCTTTCGCTTGTTATTTCTACAGTGCTTATAGCAGGACAAGAAAATCTCCCTGCTTGGGTTTGTCGATGTTCCTTGCTTTAGTATCCAAGCAGAGTCCTGCTGTGCAGCCTTATCGCTGCATGTTCCTTATGGCATCTGTCTCTATTATAGCCTAACCTTCACTGCATCAAAAAGACATTTACTGTTTAAAAATTAAGGATGTGAGTAGGTATATGCTCCTTCCACTCTTTTCCTAATTTCCTTTTAAATGAATGTATTAATATTAATTTTTGCCATCTTCAATTCGTATCGATTTATGAACCAATTTACCTTGTATGGATTATTGCTCTTAAGATGTGAATATTGGCCACTTTTGATAAATCCAGCACACTATCATGAGAATAGTAATTTTTCATTCTAAATTGTTGCATGCAGCTTGCTCTCTTTATTTCTTTTCAAGATTAGTTGAAACCTAATCTTTCTGAGTCTCATACTAAACACGTTTGTCCCAACATACTTGACAGGAACTACAAATTACTGTTGGCCCACTTTTAGTTTGGTAATTACACTCCAGCCAATGCAGGTAGAATAAATAGCTATTGGAATATGCCTGACATTTGTGTGCTGTTGTAACTTGACAACCTCTTTCATCATGATGGACAAACTGAATTCTTATTTTCTTTTTTATATGTCTGTGATAAGTTAGAATGACCACAGATCCTTTTAGTTTTGGTAAGTGGAAAAATAAGGGTAATAATTACATCTCAATTTTTAGAATGCATTTGACCTCAGTGTCTTAATGCAAGCTTGTATTCTCCTTAGTGGTCGTGCCTCCTGGGGCATGGAAATTGATATCTTAAAATGATGTCAATACATCATAAATCATTCTTGCATGCCTGCTTGCCAAAGGCTATTAGCACAAGAATGGTATGTTACTTTATTTCCTTCCCAAATCCTATTATTGAGGGAGGAGCTGATTTGCTTTGATTTGTTGGGACATCATTGTCAACCTTCCTTCCTGACTTTGACTCTTCGCATATTCTTAGCCTGTGCACTAAAACCAGATGAATAATCTTGGAAGACGGCATTTAAAAATTACCCTTCTTCTGAGTTGTAGTTATCACTCACCATCTCTCAGTCTTTTCACTTTTTAATTATAGACACCTTATCTAATTTATATCAGGGCCTACTTCAGAAGTGAAAAGTGGTCTAATAAATGGAGTTTCTAAATCTCAACAGTGTTGAAATTTTCATACAACACAAGGAAGTTTTCTTTAGTCATTTGTAGTCCAGAAGTAACTGTTACAGCAGTGTTGTGATTCTGTCAAATATGCAATAGAACGTCCTCCTTCTTCTCTTAATTTCCTATATTTCAGCTCTAAGAATATAAGAATGGATTAAAGCACATCCCTTAAGTAACCAGTAGAAAATACCTAGAGGAAGAGAGCATCTGCTGAGAAAACTTCTTGTAGAATACTCTTTGTCTCACATTTAATAATTTCAGGACAGTCTATGATCAAGGTCATATATGGACCATCACAATTAACAGCCCTTGATGAATCTGTCCTTCATGCCATATGTATTCTCTTTTTTTTTTTTTTGATGGGTACATCTTCCAGACAAATCAACTCCAATTTCAAAGTAACCAAGAAATGGAGACACTACCACATAATGTGATCCAATGACTAACTGTCTCTGTTGTTAAAATGACACCTTATTTTTACCTCGAACTTACGCAGCTTCATCTTCCAGCTGTTGACTCTTCCAGTGCTTGCTAGATTGGAAAGCTTTTTGGTGTCTGTAAGCTTTTTCCTTATACAGATCGGGCAAGTTTTGTTTTGCTTTCTGTTTTAGTTTTCATTTTGTTTTTTTGTTGTTTTGTTTCAGGTTTTTTTTTTGCTTTGTTGCTTTTTTTTTCCCCAGGAGACTGAACTTGCAGCAGGTAAAGTACCTTCAGTTAAAAACAGAAAAAGGAAAGAAATCTCTTGGGAGCTGCAGATTGTAATTTTTCACTGGACTTTCAGCAGGTTTCCTTTTTTTTAAGGTGCCTATTTTGGATATCTTCCCAATTCCCTTAGGAGCACTTACCTCCACTTTTTCTTCTGTTGTTGGAAAGTATCTGGATGGTCTAAGCCATTTGCTTACCTTTCTCAGGTTCTGACTTGGTGTTTACTAGAAGTCAGGCTTTTTCCAAAACCATTAAGATCTGGCAGGATTTCGCCATGAAATCGTAAGTACCATATGTGTTTTTATGCATGAGTGACCATTAATGAGTGGATAGGAGTGAAAGAAAGAAAGGAATGGCGAACAAATAAAGCTTCTCATTTTAAAGATCACTCTGATGTGATCTTCCTTTTATGCAAAATATGGATATGTGAATCATCTTATGATTCAGACTGAGCTGTTATGTGAGATACTATCACATACCACTGAAACGAGGAAGTGATCAAGAGATGCTACAGCTACACAATACACCCGACATCTTAAATAATGTGTTCAGATGAAAGATGTTTGGAACATCAAGTCCACACATTAAGTAGACTTCTGTAGAAATAATGCACGAGTTGTAGCAAAAATTCAGTCAGTATGATAAAACCCTAGCAATTTAAAAGCTGATGCAGATCTGAGGTTAGTGAGAAACAGCGTATTTATTGGTCTGATACAGCCATGCCAAGTTACTGTAGCTGATGACCTCAGTGTAAGTACATGGCAGATGCTGGGTTGAAGCTTTACGCAGCAGTAGTGAGAAATTATTAACAATGTTAGAAATAACCTGCAAAATGAAGATGTAACAGTTTTGAAAGCTTTCTGGAGATGGCTTAGACTGTTTTTTTATTTCAATCTGTTGCAGAGATCTGGGATTGCGAAAGACATAGTTCAACCTCTCACAAGGTCTGATTTGAAATGCTATCAGCTATGAGAGGAGACAGTAGCAATGGGAGACTTCGGTTATACTCCCCTCCTCATGTATATCAAACAAATATGGGTAAGTGTGTTATCATGTGATGGCAAGGTTAAATTTGTAGACAACATTAATGATTTTAGTGGTTAGTAGTAACATTATTTGTGTGTGGTTCCTCCAAAAGAGGAAAAGTTGCCCTTGCCTCATTCAAGGGTTGCACAGGGAACCCAGTTCAAATGTCATTATCCAACAACTTCTCTGTAAGAATCATATAAATGGTTTAGATTAAACATTTCTGCAGAAATAAAAAAGACAAAAAAAAATATTATAGTCACACTTAACTTCAAAAAAGAAAACTAAATAAACGGAGGGCTGTTGTTAATGTAAAATTAAGTAGATGAAAGGACAAAAATTTTATGTTATCTTACAGAAAGTGTAAAGATACTGTGGTAGCAGCTCAGAGTAAATACATAAAATATATAAAAACAGTTATGTAAAAACTATTGGCATTATTAACCAGAAGGCAAAGGGAAATTATTAGCATGAAGACATCCCTCAAAATCGTGGATAAACAAGATAAAGAGGAAAGAATATAATTTCTAGGTAATTGAGGAGAAAACAAAATAAAGCTTTTTAAAATGATTTGGTGAAAACTTGATGAAGGTATAAACAAATCCTTTTTTCAAACAGATCCGAGGGAAATGACTAGGGAGAGTGTGGTTAGACTAATATATGATCATCATGTAGAAGAAATATTGATATAAAATAAGGCCACAGGACAAACAATATATAAATTCTACATGGTTGTGCACATTGAAGGTTCCTGTGACTTTTTCCGTTGCTCTGAAGGGTGTTTCTCAGATTCAGTTGTCAAACTATTTAAAATAATTGAAGATGAAGAGTACAGTGACTGAGCAGTAAAACTGGAAGTCATATGAGTTGCAAATAAGTTCACAATAAAAAATTGAGAGCAAAGGATGATGCTGCTAATTCTTGCTTTTAATAGAACAAAACAGGACAATGTCAAAAGCCAGTGGGAATATTTTCTGAGGTGGAAGAGAATCTTTGGACTGCCAGTCAGCTGAAATTTAAGGGAGCTGGCTGCAGGTACTCAAGCATTTATAGAAAAGGCAATCAAATGGAAAAACAACATTAAGAAAAGGGAACCTAAAATCCAGGAGATGTTGACCTTGATAAGAATACTCAAGACTAAAACAGAACTAAGACAAGGAATAAAGAACCAGGATTTTTTTTTCCTGAAATCTATGCTTTGGGTCATTGACCAGTAAGAAATTTTTCTCACTGGAATTTCAAATTCAGGATTTTGCCTTATTTAGTTCCTCAAAGACATGTCCCAGAAGGAATGTGAGGGCCCATGGGCTTGGAGCATTAGAGTTGATCTGTTAGGGCTCTGGTGAATGTAGGAGTTGGCACTGCTGTAGGGGCTAGGGCAACTCTTCTGCAGGGTTCCTATGACAAAACAGAAAGCAGTATTAACGCTGATCATTAGGCAAGCCCAAGTGCCAAAGAAGCAAACCATGACAGAAGTGCTCTGTCTCTTTGAAAACAGGGCCTAGATATTTGATAGGATACAAAGCAAGACTTGGTCAGCTACATGTTTATCATTTCAATAGTTGATTTTTTTTTCCTAAGAACCACAATATATTGTATTTATATCAATGCTTAGCCTCCTGAAAAGGGAGATCTCTTGCTATCAAGGAGATAGCAAAAACACTAACAAACAAAAGTAAGTCAATTAGAGAACCAGACTAAGTCTATTTAGGTAAATATATCTGAATTGCAAAGAGATAATACATGCAAAATAATTCAATTATTTCTTGGCATAATATCAGCATTCATCTTTAAAGATCAAAACATACACACATTTTATTTAATTCCAAGACAAAATGAGTCAGCCAAATAGAAAATTAGTCATGACTGAAAGACTGTCTCAGAACAATTACCTTCATGATAAAAAATTAGGACATTGTCATAATATATATTTGTAAATAACATTTACTCACAACACTTATGGAGTTAAAAAGATAAATGGTGCAAGAAAGGTCTGTTCTTTTGTTTTGCAAAATGGAGAAAAGTTTCTTCCATCATGCTCCAGCTTCTGAAGAAAATAGAGATCTGAATAGCAGGCTAAGAGTGAAAAAGCATTTCATTCCATCCTACACAAGCACCCTTCTTTCTTTTTTTTTATGAATATTAGCTCGCACTGTATGTCAATAACAAGCTACAACATATCTTCCCAAAATTCTTAGTAGAGATTTTTTTATGAAATAATTCACTCTGATCACAACATGCATGACAAAATAATACCATTAAGATCATCCACTATTTTAAAAACATGCAGGAAAAATTAAGATACATGTGACTTCTCGCTCTTAAACCACGTGCAAAAAAGCTCAAGAGTCATCCAGGACTTGCCATCCGGGATGCAACTCAGGAGTCTGCGTGTTGTCTAACCATCCTTTCTGAGACAAATCCAATTATGAAGTCTTACCAGAACAGAATGACAAAATCCCTGATTTGATGACTCTCTTAATTTTCAGGCAACCAATCATCTTCTGTGTTTGAGGGCACTTCTACACAACACGTAGAGAGAGCCATGCTCTGTCTGCCTATGCTAACCCCAAACTCACACCTAAATGGGAGTGTGATGCAACAGATTTTGAGACAGAATGGAGCCAGAAGTAATAGGTAATTTCCTGAATGAACAGACTATTTGATGAATGACTGTAGAATCAACAGCTTCTTTGACAATAGCTCTGCTAATGGGGAGAGGAGCACCCCAGAATTCCCTTTCTAGGGGCTAACCTTGTCTTCACAACTCTACCAATGGAAGTAACTGTGTGAAGACTCACAAATTTACTTCAAGAAAAGTCAGGAATATAATTGTCAACAGTCAGTGAAGATGATCTAAATGAATCTTGCTGATTTCTCAGAGGAAATGAGTATATAATTTGTTCCCCTGGCAGATCTATAGGGACAGTAATGTACACCTTGCTGGCAATCATAAGTAATCGGAAGAGGTAAAACCTTCAATTAACGTTGCTGGTTAATGCCAGAAAGAGTGCCTTTTCACTGCCTAAGGAACTTACATCACTGAAAATGGTGCTTATTTGTCTCCTCAGTATTTCCTAGTGGCTGTCACCCCCTCCTGATCTAGCTTTTGCTGATCCGCTTCCTCAAGTAGTTTGATGCATTCTATAGGAAGCCTCATTCCCATCAAGCTATAGATTCTACTGGGCAGCAAGGCATGTAAAAGGTGATGCAACACCACTGCTAAGATCGTGTGTGGATCTAGCCATAAATTTGGCATAAAATAAACTCTCTGAGTGTATTTTTAATGGTTTCAGGTATCTGAAATCCAGTAGTGTACTGTGATTAGTTTGTTAGAGTTCACTTCTAAATGATAGTTTTGCTTATAAAACAGGAATTTAATTTTTTTTTTTAAGGTGGAAATTGGAAAAACAAACATAAAGGAAAAAGGCATTTTATCCTCTTCAGTGCTTGTGCAAAGCTGTGCGTGTCACAGTGAAGTGTTGAACATACTGGTCTTTTAAAAAATACAGTGCAGAACTTGTTGCTGTAGAAAAATATCCCACTTCTCTGCAGACCACAATCATCAGTGGCCCCTTCAGGTATGAATACTTTAATCAGCCATTTGAAGCAAACAAAGATTGAGCTGATTCTTAACAGCATAGCTGAGAGTGGCATGGTATACGTTCTTCCAGGAGAACTCAGTACTTCTCTAAGCATCCCTTCAGATATTATGATTTCAACAAGATGAAAAATTAAATTCCTTCAGGATTGAACTTAATGGGGAAAACATTACTGATTTTACTGGGTCAAGAATTTCAGAATTCATTTTTGGCAGTTTGATATAAAGAGTTTCTATGTTCAATAGTATCTACTTCCTTTGTATACAGGCATATTTGTGAGACTGGAATTCGTTCTGCTAACAGAAAAATTTCTAAGGAATCAGGAGCTAATCTGAAATAAATACTTTTGAAAAACCAGACCTCATGACTCTGAGGAAAATTTATGAAATATCATTTCCTACACGCAAGCTGGTGATATCCGGAAACTGTTTTTTCTGCAGGCAGGCTGACCAATTAAACATGCATCTGTCTGCTTTGAGCTCAGATGTCTCTTTGCACATGTAAATGGTCATAAAATATGGCATTTCAATGCTCAGATTAAAAAAAAAAAATATTCCAAGGTTTTTGACCCACAGCCTGATCTTGCTTGTGCTGATACAAATCTCTTCAAGTACATCTGTTACACTGGTGTTGAGACCCAGTGCTCTTCTCCTTGGATTTGATTTCAGAAGGGGCAAGGACTTATAAAATTGTATTTGCAAATACCATTTTCTGTTATAAGCTTATGGACTGCCACGAAACTTCGGCTTTGTCCCATTTTATGTGGTGCTACTGTTTGAATTTCAAGTGCCTTATTAGGTACAATCAGTAAGACTTGGGGTTTGAGCTGTTGAATCTACAGCACATGATGACATGGCTTTATTGCATGTTTTCTAAAGGCAAAGGGAATGAAGGGTTTTCTTTGATGAACAAAATTAGACAGCACTGTTACTATATAGTCTACATACAATTAACACTTGTCCTGGTTCTGGCTATGATAGAGTTAATTTTCACCTGAGCTGGGACAGGAACTGGAGCAGGTGACACCTGTGGGTGGGGGACACAGTTGGAATAGTTTACCCAAATTGGCCAAAGGGCTGTTCCACACCCTGTGACATCATGCTCAGTATATAAAGTGGGGATGGTGCTGAGGGGAGGTTCCTGCTATCGTGGGGGAAGCTGGGTGTCAGCGTTCACTGTGAGCTCTTGTACTGTAAATTATGTGCTTCAGTATCATCTGTTATTGGAAGGGTTTTGATTGTTTGTTTACCATATCCATCCTCTTTCTTTTGTTCTCTCTCTCTCTTTTTTTTTTTTTTTTTTT
>WHYT01015071.1:150103-162196 GCA_009806455.1 Tetrax tetrax | reverse complement strand
GGGGGGGGGGGGGGGAGAAAAAAAAAAAGTTTGTTTGTTTTCCTAAGCAAACACAGCTCAGCCCTGCCGAGAGGGCTCCTTCTCCGGGAGAAATCCTGGCGAAGGGTCAGGGGACGCCAGCGCTCCAAGGGATGTGATGGGAGCCTGGAAGGGAGAACCTCCATTTTCCTGCCGCCTGCAGCCGGCCGGTTTTTCCCTGATTATTTCAAAGATTACTTTTATGGCTACAGAGAGAAGTGTTTGTCTTTAAAACAAAAGAAAACAAACAAACAAAAAAAAAACCCAAAGAAACAGACTTCTAAGAAAGAGGAAAAACGAGTTTGTGGCTGGGAGATTTCATGCCTCGGTCCTAAAGCCAGCAGAGAATTTGCATTTTTCTCCTGCCGCCTTTTGATGTTTCCCATATAACATCGAGATTTGGTTGTTTTCCTCTTCTTGCTTAACCCAGGCTCTTACTCCTTTTATACGGCAACAGCTGCTAATAAAAAAAAAAAATTTGCAGATTAGTAAATGATAAGCCCAAAATGTTTTCTCTTTCACAAATTTCATCTGAAGAAATCTTGTTTCGTGGGTTTTTTTCCCCTTTAAATCCAGCCCAGAGAAAGTCTCTCACTATGTCTGACCCATTGATTTACTGCTAACGCAGGATTCCGTTCGCTGGTTCAGTTTAGAATTAAAAGAATGCTGGAAAATATTTTTGTTGCTAAGATAAGCTCAAACCGAAACTCTTCCTTGCCATTCAAGAAGTGCTGGTATCAGTAGAAGTTAAAGGCGATGCAAGAAAGCCGCAACCTTTTCATGGGGCAGGGAATGGTCTGGGCTGTTGCTGTTTTCCTCAAAGAGCATTTTATATTCTTCGGGAAACACTTATCAATTCTTCTTTAAATTACACTCATACCTACAACACTCATTCCTTAACTTTTCAGTGTTGTATTTCAAGCAAATGATGATTTAAAATTCCTCCGTGGCAGACCAATACCCTCGGAGCAGTTTTAAACTGTGTAAAGTTTTGTGTTGTCAAACTTTAAAAGGAAAAAAAAACCTTTTTTTTTTCCTACCTTTTACAAAGTATTTCTCCTGCCTGTTATTGATTGACAAGTTTATTATTATTATGAATGGATTCTCCCATTTCCCAGTCCTCTTCAAGGCCTGATGTGGATTGAGAGCCTGACCAGTTGCTTATTGACCCATGATGGCTATACAATGACCCCGCTGCCCCCGGCCTGACCCGGGGACCCCCGAAGGACCCGGCCCGGCAGAACGGGCTCAGATATGCAAAGTTGGAGCTTTATGGGCTTTGGGGAGGGGAGGAGGGGGGGATTGCCAAGTGGGTGAGGGTTTCATTAATAAAAAATGTGTTCATTGTAAATAAAAAAAAATTTTCAAAAAAGGCAAAGGGGCTGTTTAAAGGGACGTATCCGGAAGGCTCGCGGCTGCCGGCTGGATGGGGGTGCTGGAAGCCTCGCAGGCCTTTTTACACCCACAGATGCCAAACCAGCGGTAATAAAAGGCGAAAGGCTGACACTCGCTCTGCTGAGTTTCCCAACGGCCTGGCTGGTATCCAGGGAGTGTCGCTCGGCTTCCCAAAGTTCCTGAATTTCCTCCAGTTGGAAACGGCAGCCTCCTCGGGGAGGGTCCCGCTGGAAAGGCCCACTGCATCCCCACCGCTCACCCTCCCATCCCCACCAGCATCCCCACGTGCGGCGGCTGGGACCGGGAGCCTGGGTGTGCGCTGAGCTCTGGCGTGAGAGGAAAAAACAGCGACCGGCAGGGACGGGTGAAATAGGAAAGGTTGGGGCGGACAGCGGCATTAATGTTCACCCTTTGTCTCTTTGCCCATTGAGTGAGGGGATGAAGGGGAAGGACATCTCCCCCAGCCCGGGACGCAGCTCAGCGGCCCCGTCACCGCAGAGGGTTTGCGGGCGAGCCGCTCGTTGTTTGTGAGGGGAGACCCGGCACGCGGCCCGGAAAGCACGCGTTTCGTCAACCGGCGTTTCACTCCGACTCGGAAAGGTACGGGGCTCGGCTCCCTCATTTAATGGAGATACAGTTGTTTAAATAATTTCCCTCTTCCCAAAACAAATGCAGGAGAATGAGCGCTCGTTTTTTATCCTAATTGATGGATGGCGGAGGACAAGCCTTTGAAGAGCGCGGCTGTCAGCAGCGGGCGATGCCCGGAGCAGCTGGGTTCGACAGGTACGGAGCGAAGGGCACCCTGCTCTGCGGGGCTGGATGCTCTCAGATTATAAACCACGGCCATCGCTTTTGATTTCGCCGTAAAAAACCAACAGCAGCAGCAGTTGTTCTGACACTCTCAAAACATCTGGACTGTAAAGTTTGCTGCTTTCTGGCAATAGCAACAACAATAATAAAATCTCTCGCTGTACGGGCAGAGCCCCGGGGTTTCGGCTCGGCCCAGCCCCGATGTTTGTCCTGCTACACGACAGAAAAATGCACGTTCGTGTGCACATCCCAAACGCCTCCCCGGGGTGGGTGCGGGGGTAACACACCCGAGGCACCCACAGGGAAAAAGCTCTGGCGATTTCTGGTCGCGGGGCTCAAGTGCTAAAGGCCAAACGTAGCAGATGGGGGGTGTACGGTAAAGAGCCCGAACTTTGGTTTAAATTCTGGGTTCTGGGGGAGATTTGCATGGAACCTGGATACAGGAGCATACGGCCACACGTGCTCGCGGGGCACAAGGAGCCCTGGACTGCAGTGTCTGCGTGTCCCCACATGTCCTGGCGCATGGCAGGAACGCGGCTGTGCACACACAGACCCACGGACACACAGACACACGGACACACGGACACACGGACACACAGACACAGACATACAGGCACACACGGACAGAGGTGCGGGGTCTCCACACCCAGCACGACCTGGGTAGGAGCGGCTCTACCTGCTCTCCAGCTGGGTTAAACCCCGGAGCTTGGGATGAAAAAAGTTCTGGAAGGGCCACGAGCTGTTCTCGCACACTTGCTGCACGTTACGCCGTGGGCAGGGGAGGAGGCTGCGTCTGTTTGTCTTTATTTGATTTTATTATTATTGTTTTTAACACCATGGTATCTCCCAGCTGCCAAATGGTGCTCGGTTGTGAAGATGCTGAGATCTAAAGGGAGCGGAAGGCACCGAGCTGGAAAACAATAAAACAGAAAATATTTGCCTTTCACTCCAAAATGGACATTTCAGCTCCACTTTCTAGGAATTGCCTGGATGGAGGGATGAATGGAGGGACGGATGGACAGACGGATGGATGGATGGAGGGATGGATGGTTCGGCCCCGGCCCCAGCCCGGGGGATGCAGGGTTGGGAGGAGGGGCTTGCTCAGGCCCCCCAGGACAGCCGGGGTTGGGGGGGCGTCCCGGCGGGGAAAGGCGAGGAGCTGGCGCCTCCCGGAGGGCTCCCACCGCCCGCCTGGCCTCAGGGCACGCGTTTGGGGAAAAAAAGGGCATTTTTAGGCTTTGCCCAGCAGAGGTCCCCGGCTGCCTTCCCACGAGCAACCAGTGGCTCTCCGGGTCCGGTGCCTCTGCACCTGTGGGTTACCGGTTACCCACCCGGTAACGCCGGGATCCCCCCCACCCCTCCCAACTCCGACCTCCAGCATCACGTCCCGGGGGTCCCTTGGGACCCCGAGGGCGGGTAAGGGACCCGTGGGTCAGGTACGGGACCCCGTGGGGCGGGTACGGGACCCGTGGCGGGGGGGGTTCTCCTCCTCCGTGGGCTCCAGCTGCAAAAGCTGCCAGTTTGCCCAGCAGAAACCAAAACTGGGAGAGGGGAAAAAAAAATCCCCCTTCCCAGCACACTCCATGCAGAGATGTGCCAGGGCACTCAGCCACAGCCCGGCTTGATGCAGGTCGGACACGGGCAGCCAAATTCAGGGCAGGGACCTGGAAATGCACCGGCGGGGCTGGGGAGACACGGGTAAAGCCACGCAGGGGGAAACGCGCCCACCCCAGCCCCCCGATTCCCTGCAGACAGGGGCCGGCGGGGAAAAACACCGCTAAAACCTGCAACGTCAGGGCTGAGGCTTCGACAAGCGTGTTAGCCCGCCGGGTTTCGGCCTCCTGAAGTGACACAACCCTGTGAACCGAGTCTCGTTCTCAATTTCAGGTCTTACTATTTTTGTAATCCTGCTGTCAGTGAGCCAAGACAGAGGAAAAGAAAGAAGGAGAACAGAGCGGGTTTGGCTGTGTTAGGAAATGGCTCCAAACACACCGCTCTGCTTGTGCAGACCTCTCTTGCAGGCCCACTGCCACTTAATACCACACTTAGGACAGATTATTTTAATTTGGCAATTAACCAGATTGAATTAAATTCGGGTAAATCTTCATCAAACTGGACTTGGTGCACCTGGAGAGGCTGTGCACCCGTGAAACCCCTCAGCACAGCCCAGCCCGCACAACAGCCTCCGCTGCAGACTTGCTCCGAGGCACCTGGGATGTCCTCACCCTCAGAAAGGTTTGTGCACCCATTTTTGACACTTTTGGCAATTATTTCTGTTGCTGGGTCTCTCGAGTTGAGTGCAAAAATACCTGAGCATCAGGGTGGACAAATATGAATCATGGCTGAACTGATTTATTCCAGATATCACTGGCTGAGAGCATGGGAGTAACTGTGATCCCTTAGCTCTCACGGGGAAGCATTGTGCGGACGTGCTGCCGGTGACTCCACGTGCTATTTGGGGGGTGAGCCTCAAGGATGTCAGAATTTGGCCACCTTTTCTTTTCCAAAGGCCACACTCTGACTCACCAATGAGTAAGTCACAGGTTACAGCCTCAAAATTTCTGATGAGTAATAGGGCGGGCAAGCAGATCTGACCCGTGCTGTAACAGAGACACATGACTAAGGGGCTGATCCGAACAGCCAGGCAGATTGGCAGAGCCCATGAAAAATCACCAAAATTATCAGTCAAGGAAACAGTTGCTTCCTCTGACAAATAATTAGGACATTTATAGCAAACAGGCATCGCGGATCGGTCCATGCCAGTCTCCCAGGAGCAGTGGCGGACGGCTGAAGGTTTGATTATGTTTTCTTTTCCGTCCTTGCAGTTCTCATGAAGCACCAGAGCTCCTTGCCGGTGGACAAACATGTGAGGCGTAGCCCGCAGCTGCCTCAGCCCCCCTGTCCCACTCCGAGCACCCTCTGTCCCAGCCCCATGTTGGGGGCTCCAGAGCTGGACGCAGTGCTGCGGGGGGGGGTCTCACCAGAGAGGAGCAGAGGGGCAGAATCCCCTCCCTCGAGCTGCTGGCCACGCTGGCGGTGATGAAGTTGGCTTCCTGGCTGCAAGCGCCCATTGCCAGTTCATGTTGAGCTTCATCCACCAGCACCCCCGGTCCTCGGGCAAGGCTGCACTCGATGGGTAGATGATGGGTAGATGTGGATGGAGGGATGGATGGATGCAGGGAGAGATGGAGGGCTGCAGGGAGGGATGGAGAGATGCAGGAATGGATACAGGGATGGATGGAGGGATAGATGGAAAGATGCAGGGATGGAGAGATGCAGGGAAGGATGCAGGGACAGACATGGTCCAAGGAAGTACATTGCCTCTGCCGTCTGCAGGGTGGGCGAGGGGCAGCTCAGGGTCCCTCGCTCCCAGCCCGGGGCCGCTCTGGTCCCCCTGCCGCCCCCGCTTCCTGCCCGGTCCCCGGGAGTGCGGCCCCGGCGCTGTGCGGGGGTGGGATGTCGTTGCCTGAACCTCAGCGCTGCAGCTCGCAACCAAAAAAGCTGCCGATGGTTTCCTGTCGATATTCACGGGGCTTTCTCAGCCCCAACATCCGCACTGAGGGTCCTGGTAGCCCCTCGGGCCTGCAGCACCCAGCACACCCCCTGGGCTGCTAATAAAGGTTTGAGGGTTTTTTTCAGAAATCTCCGGGAACGGGAAGGATTTGGGTGAGAGCTGGCACCCTCCCCAGCCCTGTGCGCTCTGCGGTGAAAGGCGTGCGGCTTGTGCGGCTCCGTGCATGACGTTTTCTGCAGAGCTCTGGGATGGATTCTTTTGCATACCGGAAACCAGCTTGAGAAGTCATTACAGACATAGGTTAAAAAGTATATGTGTAGGTAATCTGGGAGGAAGGGAGGGGAAAGCCTGGCCCCGGGCAGGTTTAGCACCTGGACCGTTGCCGGCACGGGACCGTGGCCTTGATCCCCCAGCTGCCCCCCGCCTTGCCTCGCCGCGGGGCCTGCCAGGCTCGGGGTACTTGCAGCCCTGAGAAGCCAGTTTCGACCTGGACTGACGCCCCGGTCCACGCCGTCGCTGCAGGGCCGTCACCTTCGGGCTCTTACCTCGCGTTTCCTGTCTCAAACGCAGTTTCCGACAGCACAGCCAAGAATTGCGTGTACAACTGCAGGCTGAGCTGATGCAATGCTCTCAACCAACACAAGGACGTCAAAACAGAGTGGCTAATTAAACTGGTTTGTAAATCAGTTAAATGAGAGCAACTGGTGGGCATAGGCAAAGCTTCAACTCCTGCCAAATGTTTTCTAAAGGCGCTAAAAACGCAGGAATGTGAGGAAAATGTCCCAAGGCACCAAGGGAAACAGGTGCCTAACTCCCATAAAAAAAAAGATCTGTTTGTGATTATTAACCCCCGTTTCGCATCAGGACCTGGGCTGAGGACTCGGGGCCCGGATCAATGAAGTACCTCACGCGCTGCCATGCCAAGGCGCCCCAGGAGAGTTCCAATGCCCCCAAAAGCCTTGGTCCTGCTCCGGGTGCATCGGGAGAGGTCTGGGCACACCAAGGGATGGGGACAGCTCCACAGCTTGTTTTGGTTTCAGAGCCAGGGCATCGTTTAGGTTCCTAAGAATGAACTTGAAAGCCTAAGTGCAGGCTCCTTAAAAATGCTCTTGGTTTTTGGACAGAGACCACATCACTTATTTCTCTGGTAATTGCTGTGTACTTTCACTGCCTAATGTAAATAATAATAATAAAAATAATAATATGACACTAATAAGTCCTTGGTTCTGCCTCCCCATAGGGAATTAGCCTAATTGGTCTCTTGAAGTTCCTTCCAAAGCAACGTTTATGAGATTTTATGACTATCCCATTAGGTTGGTTAAACCGGACTTGTTTTAGAGATGTTCCTCAGCTACACAGTCTGCAGCATGTTCTCTCTTTCGTGGGAAGAAGTGAATAAACAGCCAAACTGCTTGAAATACACGACCTGTAGGAACCCCCGTCCCCCCGCTGCGAGAGGACAGTAAGGTACCGGGCTGGAAAGCATGCGTAAGTACGGGTACGTCACGGGAGCGAGGGAGTTTTGGCTTTTAGGGTGAAAAGAGACAGGGTGACTCTAAAAATCCCTTCAAAATATTTCCACTCATAAAAGAGTAATTCAATACCAAAAGCAAATTTTTCATCTTCCTGCACAATGCCCTACTCTATTAATCAGTTTTACTGTTTTGAATGCTTCAGATCCATGAGGACAAATACGACCCACTGTCTCATTTCATTTGAGCTGCTAGAGGAAAAAAAAGACGGGCGGAGGGGAGATTTCAATTGCTACTTTTTTCCTTTATAAGTCATTAATGGCACTACTTCCTTTCCAAGTTGTTAATGACATCATTGTTTCCTTTCGAAGTCCTTAATGACATTGTTTAATGAATAATAACTTGCACTTACACAGTGCTTTTTCAGACAAACAGCCCCGAAGTGCTCTGCAGTAAGGAACGGGCCAGGCAAAGAGGGAAAGCGAGGCACAAAGGCAGGAAGCGCCTTGTCCAAGGCCAGAAGGATCCCGACACAGCGAAGCTGGGAGTGTGTGTGCTCAGCTCTTGGCTTTCTCCGCTCTCTGAAATGTTGCTGTGGGCGTTCGCCCGTTAGAAACGCAGCGTTCAGCCCACAACGGGGCAAGCACAGATAACCCAGCTAAGTGCTGACTCAACAGTCTGCCTGGAGAGCGGACTGTTTCCTTTTCTCTCACAAATATCCTCACTAAGCAGAGCTCTTTCTTAAGAAAAGATACCTCTGTGAAATGGTTTTTGTGAGGACGTGAGCAGGGCAGAACAGAGATGAGGGGCTTTTTTGGCAGGTGCGGTTAATGCAGAGCAGGGGTCTCGCTCCCCCTTGGGAAGGGCGTGCGCCGAGGCAGGCGAAGCTCCTGCTCACGCAGAGACTTTGCCTTCGCACGTCACAGTCCAGACTCCCAGCTTTTGGTCCTGCAGGGCAGGAGAAGCCTTTGCAGACCTCAGGGGGATTTTTCCTTGTCCAACGCTGGGAAAAGAGAGTTGTGAGCCCCTGCGGACTGCAGGAAGACGTGCACCACAGCACTGACTGCAACCGAGATTTCACTGGGTCGGAAGTTGTAGCAAGATGCCCTCACTGGCCTGTTACCTTTGCTGGGTAACACAACCAATTTTGCAGGGAGAGAAAGGGAAAAAGTTTATATCCTGTGCAAACCCAGCACAAAGAGAGCACAACTCCAGAACTACCCGGTTAGCAGCATTATACGTGGGAGAGGCAAAAAGGGAAGGGAAAAGCAAAATAATTTCCCTAAAGTCTTGCAACAGGTCGCTGGCAGAGCTGGAGTCTGTCTTTCCAGATCTGCAGAGGAATTCTCTGCCATAGATGATATACCTCTGCATGGAGGGACGCTTGTTGGCCTTGAAATTCGACGACTAGCATAATCTTTTCCGATGTTTTGAGACTCTGTGGTGTTCAGAACAAAGAATACAGAGAAAAACACCACAGGCAAAGCTTTAAAGAAAGCTGAACAAAATTATTTTGTTTAAATCATATGTATAAATAAGACATGTAGCCTTCTTGCTGTGCTGGCAAGCGTTTGCAGAGATGAAGGAGCTTACTGCATGTGCAGCGGTGAGAGGGATGGAAAGTTCAGTCTGAAATGAGAAAACAACTTTCTAAAAGTGACACCGTTTGGAGAGTTCTCAGATTGGGTCACGTTCTCCTCGGCGGCTGCTGCTGACAGAGGATAAACTTTGCCGCCGCTATCTGTGGAACTGATCCCGCAGTTCCGACTGAGAGATTTATGCTCTAAAGGAGCCGTTCTTGCTGGCGACTCCAAGGAATCTGGCTGCCTAGCGTGGATTACCGCTCTTATCTGCACAATTCCCTCTTCCTCCCACCTGCCCAAGAGGAACCAGATGCAATCTGGTAGAGCAAAGGGGTTCGTTAAGCAGGGGCGCGGGTTTGCCTGTCCACAGCTCGGCAGGTTTTAGCCCTCCTTGAACCAGACAAATTACAGCCCTTACTCGCAATAATCGCAAGTGACAGTTTCCCCACAGATGAAGGAAGGAAGAGTCTTCGTTCCCAGGAGAAGCTGTTGGAAAAGGCTGGGATACTGCGCAGAGAGACAATCTATCACTGCAAGCCATTAAGCACGTACATCCCAGTGTTTCCTCGCATCGACCCTTTGTGTAAGCTGGGCCATAAGTGCTTCTCTAATGTAGATCAGTCTTTAAATTTCCTAAGAGCATGTGGAATTATCATAAGGAAGATACATTTTCTTGCCTTTTTTTTGTCCTTCTCTTTAACATAGGGTGTAGGTATTTTATAGATAAAATAGATGAAGTGCGAATAATCTGGAAAAGGCAATGATATGGCCTTACACCCCAGTAAGAGCCTTTTACTTATTATATCTCAAGAATTTCCATGTCAGGTACTTGCATAATAACTACGTTTACATTACTTTTAAATACCAAACAAGTAAATGCAAAGGATCCCCCTGAAAAAGATCATCTGTAACAAAGGCTGTGCAGACAGAGATAGGGCTAACAGCTCTGTTTGTGCTGGACGAGCCTGTGGAGAAGCCGGTTCCCTTGCCCACGATTTTCTGGACTCAGTTTGGCAATGACTTCTGTACCTTAGGTCTGCAGTCATGACTGAGATAGCAAGGACAGCAGTTCCCATCAGTCAGTATGTACCTCTTGAATTTTGCCTGCTTCCTGCATATGGCCACATTTTAAAAACACTGACCAATAAAATAACAAATTAGCAATATAAATCAAGCAGGTCCACGTCTCAGTTTTCACAGTTGTAACTTTCCCCTGAATTTTTCTCAAGAAACCCTCGTGCCCTTTCCTCTCTGGCCTAGCCTTTCCTCACCACAGGGATTACTTATGTAAATTGGAACTTAATCCCCTAAAGGCAAATTTGCAGTTCAAGTCCAAGTGTCTGCTAGCATGGCCAACTGGAACCAAGACCATCCGGGAACGGCGGATGTTTAGCGTTTTGTCCTGTCGTCTAAGACAATCTTAAACCGCAAGGATCTCCTTCAGGTTACAAAGGCAACCAGCCAGATTCTCCCCCTTTTCTTTTAAACAAGTTCATAACACAATAGATAAAAGAAAAAAAAAAAAGAGGGGGAGAGGAGGGGAAACCCTCCCAGAAAAGTGAGCTAAGGCTGAGTGAATTTCCAGCAATGTGGTGAACGTATTGTCTGCCCCTGTGACTCTCAAAGGAATGTAATAAAAGGAAGACAGCAGCCCAGCAGGCAGCTTCTCAGGGAGCCGTCTGCCTTCCAGCCCCTTGATGTAACGCTTGAACAGGTGCAACATAAAGGATGCTAAACTGGTGATTATTAGGGCTGTTGGAATGGCTTTCCTCTCTGCTCTCTGATGAGAAGGTTTTTTTTAAAAGAAACTATAGGATGGGATACGCCGACCTTCCAAAGACTACGTGTCGCACGGGAAACACTTTGAGCAAGAAGAAGGTTGCCAGTTTAAGAGACGGTGACACTGTTTCTGGTTTTATTTAAGCTGCTGTAAATCAGGAGTAGTTCCCGCAGAGTCGCTGCAGCGATGTGCGTGCAGGCAGGAGAGCAGAGGCTGTGCTCCGGGGACGGCATTTTTCTGCAGAAACACTGCTGGCTTTGGAGACCGACCGTCGAGGAAGGATACGGCCTCCTGGCTGCTCGCACACATGCCAGCCTCCGTAAACAATTTCAAGTGCCTGCTCCTGGAAGCAGAGAGAACAGCTTTTGAGTCTTTTTTTTTTCTTGATATTTCCTTCACTACCGCGACCGTCTCTCTTCAGCGCTCATAACCCATGAGAAATAAGGAGAAAAGATGTCAGGTAGCCCAGTGGTTCCATGATGCCCCGACATCTCCCAAGCAAGATACAACACTCCCATCTTTCGATCTCATTTACAACACTTCTTTTGCAAAACACCAAGGATTTACAGAGACAGAATTGAAAAGTAGTAACACAAACCAGGCACGTTTACATGCACCTTTTTATCAAAGCTGCTGTGTGCAGCTCCTCCATCAGCCCCACAGAGCCCTGCTGTAACAGAACCACACAGTACAGCAGCTCCTGGCGACACCTTTTTCTTTCTCAATGCAGGCAAAAAAAAATTGTTAACTGTTACGTTTTCTACCGTTCACTGTTACTGTGACTGTTCACTGTTACATTAACGTTTCTACCCTTCACTGTTTCTTCGCACGGTGTGGCACCAGGCACATCCTTTTTTCCAGGAGGACAGCACCGTGCCTGGGTCGGGACCTACACGAGCGATCATGAGACCTGGGCTCCATTCCCTGGGAGCTGCTCCGTGTCCTCAGGCAGACGATTTCAGGTGGAGCAGGGGCCATAGGGACCCGTTACATGAATTCTTTGGGTTCCTCCTAGGCCTCTTGTCCAAGATGTAATTATTTTTGTGCTCTGTGCTTGGGTTTTGCTCATGTCTCCTTGCCTGTTCCGGATGCTGTGCCCAAGGCAAGGGCTGTTTCTCACGGTGAACCAGGGCTCTCACGACATGTGTGGATTTACGGGACCTGCAGGTGCAATCCCATACAGCATTACTCACTATACTTCAGGATTATATATTTTTTCCTCCTTTTCCACCTGATTTCTGACGCTTGTCCTGCTGGCCATAAACCTCCAAGGGGGTTGTTTGGTTTTTTTTTCCCATTTTTCTCTTTCCATGCGAAGCCAACAAAACAGGTGCCAAGGGGTTAAGGGCTGCTCCCGGAGGAGCGGCGGCCAGGACGGGCGGTGGCGCTGGCGGAGCCCGCGCTGGCGGGGAGGGATGCGGGATAATGGGATTTGCGGAGCGGTCCCGGCTCATCCCTGCGGAGAGATCCATGTTGGCTGGCTCGGGCACGCACCCAGCGGTTTGCACACACGGGTGCACG
>WHYT01015071.1:113191-150083 GCA_009806455.1 Tetrax tetrax | reverse complement strand
GTTATCAGGGGACCGACGGCCGCGTCCTTCCGCGGAGGGGCGGGGGGGTTCGCCCGGGTGCCCCCCGGTGTCCCGGGAAGGGCGGGCCGCCCAGCCCCGGGCCGGGAGGAGGGCAGCGCCGGGCTGGGAAAAGCCGCAGCCGGCCGCGGGGGTCCGGTGCCGCCCGTGAGCCCGGGGAATCCCCGCCGGGGGCGGCCGCGAGGCCCGGAGCTGCCTCCGCCAAGGGCAGGGAGGAAGGCAGCCCTCCTCCTCCTCCTCCTCCTCCCAGAGATATGTGCTATTTGCATTTTAAATGACTTGGAGCACGCCCCTAGCACACAGCATCGGACTGGAAAGTTTGTCCTCAGGTCTCTGAACAACAACAACAACAAAAATGTAAAATACGTGTTTGCTGTTGTTCAAATCCAGCAGAAAGGCAGGGTGTTTGTCCTGGTTGGATTGTTTTGAGGAACACGAAGGTTGCTGGTCTCATCTGGCGTGTCCATTTTTCCATCTGTTATTATCCAGTCCATCCACCAGCCCCTCGCCGGCCTCTGCCCGTACAGCCTCTCCCCGGTGCCTGGATGCACGCTCCTGTCTCCGGTGCGAACGCGTCCCGCTCGGCCTCCCCTGGCAGGCGCGGGCTCCGGGTCTGTAGGTTGGGCTTTCGTTTGCTTTTTCTACGTTTGGTGTACCCGTGCTCGCCGCTTCGGTAAGAAGTCGCTTACAACCAGGTGACTGCCGGGGAGTTGAAACCAGTTAAAAGGAGGAAGCAAAGCTCGCAGGGGATTTCTCTTCATTCGGGTGTCTCCTGTCATCAGGCAGCCTCTCCAGGGCGGCTCTGAGCGACCCTGCAGGACGGGGGTCTCTCTGGAAGGACACTTCTTTCTATTTAATATTGCTGGTGTAAGTCTTCCATTCTTCCCTTTATTTGTCAAACCACACGCTGGAGAATAGGTTTCTTCATCGCTCTGGGTTGGTTTTTTTTGGAGGGAGATAAAGGGCATCGGCATCCTTCGCCCACTCCTAAGATTAGTGTAAACACTTTTGTTTGCTGGCCAGAACAGTTTCAAATGTGCAATGCTGTTGTTCTTTTAGGGTGCCTGTTTCCAGGCCCGCACAGGTAGGGAGGCTGGATGTGTTTGCTGTTTGCTGCAGCGGCGGGGCAGCGGGCGCGTGGCGTTGTTTTGGTAGGGTCGGAACGTGTTGCAGAAGTCTCAGAGCGGGCACCGCTTGGGAGTTTGGGAAACACAGCTGCTGTTTAGGTCTTCTAAGAGTCCTTCAGGATACAGTAATTCATCAGGAGTGTACCAGTGTGCAGTGGATGTTCTTCAACCCTCTTTCTAAAGCCTGCTCCCAAACCCAGCAGTAGTGGGGTGTTCTGGTAGGCTTTTCTTTCTTAAATAGAAGCAAACCGCTCCAGGGGATCATCTGGGTCATCTAGTCTCATTCCGTGCAATCACACACTGGGTTTGGTATCCGTTTGTACTGCTTGAATATCCACAAAACCAAAGTTACCTTTTGAAATGATTGTACAGTTAAATAAAGAACCCTGTGGGTTTCTTTAAACTTATGTGACAGCTACACGTTAGGGCTGATTCTTAAAAATATCGGTACTGTTTCTGTGACGATGGTTAGAAATCATATTCTCCCAGTGAAAAATTTAAAATGTTAACAAAAACATCTGATTGCAAATCGTATTTTCAACTCTGCCTTACTTATGTTCTGTGTTTTTCCTTGTTTTCGTCCTTTCTGGAGCAGTGGGCACGGAAGCTCGCACTGGCTCCAGCTGAGTGCTTGCTTTTGGCCCTGAGCCCACTGCTAAAGATGGACCCAAGGCAGGCTCCTCTGCCGTTGCTTTCGTGTAGTTTCTATTTTCTTACGGGTACGCCTTGGCTCGTCTTGCAGTCAGCTCTTTCGGTTTAACTCTACCGTTGCGTTCGTTTTCCTGGCTGATGTGGAATAACAGACATTAGAGAGACGGAGAGAACCAATTGCGGGCCCTGTCTGGTCCATCCCCCAGGGAACATCACCGGATTGCTTCCAGCAGGATATTTTCAGATGCTTTGTCCAACCTAGTTTCAAATGTCTCGAGTGACTGGGATTCCATTCCAACTGCCAGCTTGCATCTGAAGGTGGAATAAGGAAGGTATCATTTCTTCTTTCTTAGGAGACTCCTATGCCCTCATCTGAGATGCACAGCCTTACTCCTTACCACTATCTTTACCAGCTGCTTTACATCACCTGCATGGTGGCCGAGAGCCCCTTCAGGGTCAGAAACACTTCCTTGGGGACTCACAAAGACACCCTTGGACAGTCAGAGGGAGAAGGTCTCCGAAGAAGGTGAACAGTCTTCAAGCAGCGTTGTCCCATCAGAGAAGGGACCTAATTTTAGAGAAGCGGGAGCTGCAGCTTGCACAGGGAGACCCTGAGGCCATCAGCAGTGATGTAGAAAGCAGGAGGGATGCATGGTATAGCTGGATAAGAACAGCAGTTTTGTTGGGTTATCAGCTGGAGAATTGTGTTAACCTGGAACCTGTTCCCAGGAGCAGTCCTGAAAAACCTGAAGTCTGATCCTGGAAGCACGCTGCGAAGGGCTGCCGCTGGGCGGGACCTCCAGACTTGAGGGTGTGCAGGGTGAAGGAGTTTTGCTTGGTGTCTGTCTCTGAATTCTCACCAAGGTGATTTCCTTCATGATGCTGAGATTCTGTCTTAGTCCTAATTGTGATTAAGGTGCTTCATAGCCATCCACTTCATAATTTTATATTTAGATCACTAGGACACTTGAAAAGTTAAGGGGTGAGAAATTGCTCCATTCATGTTTGCCAGACCAGAATTAGACACAGTTTACAAAGCACTCCATTCCCACTAGGACAGATTCTCATAGGAATCTTTCATACTGGACATGAGCTTATTTGAAAACTTGAATACATGTATCACACTGGACCTCTTGCAAAAGGCTGTCTGCGGTTGCTGGGTATGGAAACTGGAAGGGGGAATGAAATGTGTTGTAGGTGTAATTTTTGTCTTTGTCACCCATCTCTGATCGATAACAGCTCTGTCAAAGGTTTACATATACGTGAGAAATTAGACAGTCGATTTAAAGATAGTCAAATGAACTCTCTTCATTTTTCTTCCAGCTTGCTATGGAATTGTCCAGGTTCCCACCGGACCCTGGTTCTGTCGTAAATGTGAATCTCAAGAGAGAGCCGCCCGGGTGGTGAGTACGAATCACGCTTGTACTGACACTTTACAGGTCCGTTCCGTGCCCTTCGTGTCTCTGCTGGAAGCAGTATGGTCCTCTGGCAGAAGTGACAGAGCCTGGCATTTCAGCACTCCTGTGCTGGTAATCCCAGCTCCGCCTGTAACCTGCTACGGCTTGTTTATACAGTAGGAATAATTGCATCAAACAATTTTGTACAATGCTATCAGCCGTTTCGATGAAGATGCAACCAGAGGTGCTTTTAAGCAAGTTACCAATGACAAAATTTTTTTAGCCTGGAGACCAATCTTCTAAAAAAATAATGGCATTCTTCTAGACGGTGGTTTCCATGCTGCTTTTTCTGTTCAGCTCCTCCGGAAGTTTTGGAGCGGAGGGAAGTTGGCATCACCTGAGGTGCTGCTGTACTGTCAGAGTTATCCTGCTGACTGACAGGATGGATTGGCATTCGTATCTCGCAGCAACAGTCTCCTGCATAAAGCCTTCCCAGTTTGTAAAGCAGCAGAGAAAATGACAGGAAGCTGGATCAGGGTTTAGTTTCGGTCTAAGTAGCAATTTAAGCAGTATAGAACACTTTACAAATGTTCTTAATTAATTCTGGCATTTCCCGGTGAGGCAGGGAAGTGGAAATAATCAGGCCAGGACTGCCTCTCAGGTTCGTCTGTGTGGCAAAGTTATTTGTGCAGTGAAGGAGCTGTGAGCTCATAGCGCAGCAGCTACTCTGCCACAGCTTCCCAGCGAGCCCTTATCAGAGCCGGGCGCCGCAGCCGGCTGCCGAGGCGCCGGGGAGCAGGTCTTTGGCACGTTGGCTGTGCCGTGGTGCTGCTTTTGCCGTACGCTAAATCCCAGATAGCTTCCCCGCTTTGCTTCCTTAAAGATAGATTTAAATTAAACTTGGACTTTCCTCAAATATCGAAGGCCTCACTCAGCACAAACCATGTTTGTTAATGCCTGCGCTGCTTTCTGAACGGGTTTAGGTGAAAGTGTTCTAAGGTACACAGCTAGCGAAGCTGGCGTAGGTGACCTCTGAATCTGCGGATCTGTGCAGCCCTGAGCAGATAGCGTGCTCCATCTCAGCTGGGCTCTGCTTGCTGCAGCACAAAAGTTTAATCTGTTTCACAGATGGGCGAAGAACTTGGCAAAGATGAGAGAATGGGGGAATTAGGTATCTGTACCATGCCTTCTACATTGCATTAACTCGTTCCTCATTGGAACGGGGAGTGTAAACAAGACCAGACTCTCAGACCTGAGCTCTCTTCCCATTGTAAGATGCTGCTTTTATGTGCACTGCAGTAAAGAAGATCAAATGTGTCTTTGAATGGTTCTACATCCTGCAGATAGTTTCATAGCAAAGAAAGGAATTTGGATTTCGTGGGGCTCCTTCTCCCCGCTCTCCCAGCCGTGCAGGCAGAGGGAAGCTCTTCAGCGTTAGCGACGATTCAGTGGGAGCTGTGGTGCTGCATGTACACACGAGTCCTCCTCACCTGTGTTGGTTGCAAGGACCGTAACTTTTCACTTGCACGTTGTACACTTCAAACTGCCTCCGAGGTATCAGGGAAACAATATCCCCGCAGGTGGCTCCTGCTTTGACTCGCCCTCGGCCAAATCTGCTCGACAATGCGTGGTGGGCTTTGGTCATGCCATTCAGTCCCGTGGCATTCAGCCCTGCTACTATAATAACTGAGCAGTGATAATCTTCCTTCCTAAGCAGAGCTGGGGATGATTTCCTATCTAAATCCCTCACCTTTTCAGTTAAACACCAGCAGTCATAGCAACAGACACGCAGATGGGTAAATACTTAAAAAGAATCTAGTTCTTTGATGTAGGGAGCAGCACGATCAGAGTAAGGGAAATGAGTCAGGTCTTACGAGATCTGTGCATGGCTCTGTTGCTGAACCACTTTGAATTTGGGCTCCGTGGTCCAGCGAGGCTGGAGGGCATGGTTCTTCCACTGCCCTGGGATTCCACTGCCCCTCTCCGTGCCTGGCTTTCCCCAGCTGTGAAAGGGGCACTACCAGCCTGCAGGCTCGGCCCCCAGGATCTTGAAGGAGAGATGCTGCTGTTGGAGCACTAAATACGCTGACAGCAACAGCAGGGTGAATTGGTATTCATATTTCTTTCATAATGACTGTGTGGCAAACTCCTTTGAAAAACAACAATGTTTTGCTTCCCACATCTGCCGCTACGGAAGAATCTTTAAGCAGTTTACAAGCTTTGTCCGTAACAAGCATAATTATTGGCAAAATATTTATACTTTTGCTTTGAAAAGGAGATATGGAGGCATGGAGACTATTGCACTCCTCAGTGCGTTTTTTAAAACATAGTCTCCAGATGTCTGTGGCTCTCCTTTGAGAAGATGGTCTCCATCCCCTCTTTCAGCTTTGGAGAGCTCAGGAGCCCTAACTTAGCTGGCAGGTGTACTGGCTTGGCGGTAGACCCCCGAAGTTAGAAGCCCCAGGGGGTCGGGAGCTCTAACCTTGCCCCTCACAACCTGGTTTAAATCAGCCAAGCTCTGCTCTTTTCCCAGAGCTGAAACAGAAATCCTGGAGAGTGCCTCGGCCTGTGCAGGTTGAGTGAAAGGAAGAGGTACGGCTAATCCCAGCTCGTAACCCCTCCTCAGATGCTCAGGTCCCCGGAGGATGCTGTGGATGCTATTGTGCTTACAGTAAGCAACTGAAAGCCCATCCACTTTGTAATCAAATTGTCTGGGAAGCCCGGTGAGCTGCAATGGCCAGAGGGCACTCATGTGAGGGATCATGTGAAGGCTTTGGCTGTCATTTAGAGGCAGGGCTATTAAAAGTCTTGTGTGGGGCCGATGGAGCTGTTAACCCCTCTTGTTACAATCAGAGCTTTGCTAATCGCATGGTGGGAGAGCTGCTTTGATCTGAGGGGTGGAGGGGAGAGCGGAGGGGCCTTTTCAAGTGCAAATTTCTTATTACAGTGTCTCCGTTAACCCAGTTCTTTTTCTGTCTTGGCTCTGCCGGGCTTTCCATAGTAATTGTGAGAGCAGCTCTCCAGCCCTCTGCAGCCCGGACCTAACCAGGAGCAGTGAGAAACACCTCCTGTGACCGTCCAGCCGTGCTTCAAACCACGCTGCGGGGAAAGCGAGACAGGCTGCCGGCAACGGCACTGGTCTTTGTCCCCTCCTCTCTTATTTATACGTTATCGCAGAGATTTCGTGCTTGCCAAAGGTGTCCGTTCGACAGCCCCGCACGTTTGGCTCCCAAGAAAGCGCTGGAGGATCGAGCTGAGCCTCCCTGCTGCCCGTGGTGTTGCAATCCTATTTATTGTGCCCAACTGTCCAGGAGGTAAAACCTCAGCAGAGGAAACCTTGAGCTTGCTGGAGGAAAGCCACCTCTGTGGAAGGTCCTCGGGGACTCGTTGGTGGCAGAGGCTTTTGCTCGTGACTGGTTATTGCTCAGTACATCGGTGGTTTTCATGGAGCACCTGCCCCGTTACGCTCGCCAGAGCCGAGCCATCACAGCGAAGCGCAAGCAGGCGAGAGCCCCGGGTCCCGCACGCTCAGAGCGGCACAGGCCGCCGTCTTGCTTTGACACCAGGCACCTCATTTCAAAACTTTCTGACGAAGCACATTTTTTCACAGAAAAACAGGGGGTTTTTTTGGTTTTTTTTTTTTTGTTTGTTTTGGTTTGGTTTTTTAACAAATCAGTCATTTCCACTAGGGAAGGAAAAGGGTTGCACCTTGCAGGTTTTTAGGCCTTTTTTAAAGTCAAACAAGACAAAGAGCACATAGAAATTTTCCCTGAGTGATGCCATGAGAAGACCACGACTGTTTTCGGGTGGCTGAGCCCAGGAGGAGCCCTCAGGGCTGGGAGCACGTTTCCCACGTGTGGCAACGTGCCCCAAAACCGCCCCAGCTCCCGCCGGCGCTTCTGAAGGGCGTTGTGGCCGGGGGAGATCCCTCCTGTGGCGATGAGCTGGCTGGAGGCCGATGGCAGCCGGGCTGGGCTGAAATTAGTCAGGGAGGAAAACGAGTGCAGGGCCTGGCCGTCGCTGTGAGGCGAGGAGTGGTGCCGAGGACCATGGCGCTGGGTTTGCCCAGCTCTCGCCATCCTGCCTGGCCAGACCCTCCGGGTCCCTTCGCCGCCCCTTTGCCCGCCATGCATGGCGGGGGCGAAGTTGGTCCTGCCCTGGCCGTGAGGGAGACCCTTTGGCGGGTTTGGGGCTGCCCCTGGTGTGAAAGGACTCGCCTCCGATCAGCCTGTGGCTGCTGGCCTGCCGGTGGAGGAACCAGCGTGTCTCCTCCTCACGGTTTCCCCAAAAGCGTCCATTAGTGACTGGGCACGGATTGGGCTGCAGAGTTGCTCCCGTCCCTCACAGCCCATCATGGCGCTGGGCCTGCGGCCTCCTGCCCAGGACGATGGCGTCGAGAGAGCTTCCTCAGCCTCCCGGGCGGCAGGGACTCTCCGGTGCCGGCGTTCCCCTCACCCTGTCTCCATCACGCCTCAGCCGCCCCCAAGGTTGGCTTTTGGCTGAAGCCGAGTGCCCACCCGCCGGTCCTCGCCGTTGTGGCCGGACTCGCCGTGGCCCCCCACACCCCGCCAGCAAAAATGTCATGACATCCTCACCCGCCTCTCATGGGACTGGAAAAAATATCACAAGAGAAAGAGAGAAGGAAGGAAGGAAAGAGGCAAAGATAGATAATGGCTTCTTTTTATTTGCCTTCTGCTCTCTTAGTCATGGCTTTCAGTTTTACTCCCCAACCGCAAAGACACAATTTTTTTTTTTTAAAAAAGCCCCGTGAAAGTCAAGGTTCGCTTGTAGCCCCGTGGCTCTTGGGCTGAGGCTTGAAACACGTCCTTGTCAGACAGGATGATATCAAGCTGTGTCAGAGTATCTCTTTGCACCCAAACCACTCTCAGCCCTTCTTCCACTTCCTCTCTTTGAAAGCAGCCCCATCTTTCATAACCATGTTGTAAATGAATCATCTCTTTTCTGGCCCCGTGCCCCTGGGAGTTAGATTAAACTTGTTGTTTCTGCTTAATTTCAAGAGATGTGAACTGTGTCCCCACAAAGATGGAGCCCTGAAACGGACCGACAACGGAGGTGAGTACCTCTGCGCGGAGCCCAGTGTGTCGTGCGGAGCCTCCCGGGACTCGGCAGCTGTCCCGGGCTCAAAATAATTCATTTCTGAGCTTGTGTCACCAGGAAGGGAGGGCTGGAGGCTCCAGAGCTATGAAAACACTCTGCCGTTTTCTGACAAAACTTCACTTTCTGAAGACCTTTCCCTAGGGTCTGGCAGGCATCGAAGCACAGCCCCTGAGACGTGCAATTTGTTGAGGTTAACTTTGTAGGAATCAGTGCAGGATCTGGCGTTGTCTTCAGAAACGTGGAAGTTGCTGAGTTACTTGCTGGATGCTTGCACAGCAGCAGAGTGACCCTCAGATTCACAGAGCCCCAGACTGGAGTCCCCGTCCGAGAGCCGGGACCAGGACGTGGTTTTTCTCAGCAGGACTTATCTGCTCATCGTTGACGCTTCTCAGCCTGAAGTGAAGTGCTGAGGAGTCTGATTTCAGTTGTCAGAGCTTGTGGCTATTGATGCTACTGGCTGTACAGATCAAACTTAATTTTTCTCAAAACCTTATTTTTCAGAAAGGCTTCTCTACCTACCTGCCACATACCTTCATACAGAAAGAGTTAAGTTAGGCAAGTCCAGGATATTTTGTAGAAGTGTCCTGGTTTTTGCTGGGATGGAGGTAATTTTCTTCCCAGTAGCTGCTGTGTTTTGGATTTAGTTTGGGATTTGGCATCTGAAGAGTGTTGATAATACAGTGATGTTATTAGTTGTTGCTAAAGAGATGAAGGGCTTTTTCAGCTTCCCAGGTTTCACTAATGTGCAGGTGCAAAAAGCTGGGAGGGCCACTACAGCTGACCCAAACTGGCCAAAGAAAGTATTCCATACATAAACATCGTGCTTGGTGTGTAAGTGAGGGTTGGCCAGCAGACAGCTGTCTTGCTCTCTTTCTCTCTCGGGATCATGCAGAGATTATTCTCTCAGGTTCCGTTCTGTGATCGCTGCATGGGTCGGGCTGTATCAGTGGTGATAAAGTGTGTATTTGTGTATTATTCTTATTATTATTAATTTCCTTTGCTGGCCTAGTAAATTGTCTTTATCTCAACCCACAAGTTTTCCTTTCTTTCCAATTCTCTGCCACATCATTCCGGGGAGGAGGAGGGTGAACGAGCGGCTGTGTGGTACTCGATTGATGACTGGGGTTAAACCACAACCAGAAGCATCTGCTAGAGCTGGTCATAAGTGCCAAGAGCCTTAGTGCAATAGTACGGGTATTGTGTTGGGGGATTGTTTTAGAACAACATAACATCTTCTTCCAAATGTGATATTACATGGTTAGATCAGGTCTGTGTAGACAGGCACAAGAAGTGTTACAGCCATGCTACTGTACAGAATTACATAGCCCAGGTGCTTACAGTGCTGTATGATTCTGTAATCAGAGTTTGGTTCTGCCTGCCCAGGTGAATCCATCCTAATTCTAGCTAAATCCTTCCAGGGCAGTAGCCGTACAAGTATACATCAGCCCCCAAAGGCTCTTGACCTCCAAACTTTCTCAGTTCTGTCCTGACAAGATGGATTTTGACTTACACATCTGATTTGGGAAGTGTCTTGGTGGATTTAGATTTTAATCTGACTTGGCTTGCTCAAAGAGAGCCTTCTTTAGCTGTTGATACGAGACCGTAAAGGGAGCTTTGTTTCTAGTGGCATGGGTCTACATGTCAAACCTGGCCCATCAGCATCATGTACCGCTTGGGTGCTTTTCCTGGGCTTGGTTAGGTCTTCATCTATGGGTCTCAGGTCTTGAGAGGGTGCTTTTAAGAATGATAAGCATTGTGCATTTGTTTTCCCAAAGAAATGTCTGCTTGCTTATTTAATTTGGAGGCAGTACCTGTCTCTCAGCCACAAAGGATTTGGTTCCTATCCAAGTTACAATAAGCCGTATTTCAAATCTAACGTCTCACTTAAGTTGGCTCCCCTCCTCCACTCTTCCTTCTCTCCCTCCCATGCTTGTCTGCAGCCCTGTCTGAGTTTGTCTTCTCTGGGTTGCCCCACGTGAATCTCTGCTCTCTGCCTCGTTGCTTCCCCAGGGTGGGCCCACGTCGTCTGTGCTTTGTACATCCCAGAGGTGCAGTTTGCCAACGTGCTCACCATGGAGCCGATTGTCCTGCAATACGTTCCCCATGACCGCTTCAACAAGGTAAGGCCGTCTCTTTTCTCCTGCTGCCCGGGGGTACTTGCCCTGCCTCAGCTTTTTGGGGTCATCTTATTCTGCCACATCTCCTGTCCAATTTATTTTAATTTCCAGGTACTCCGATTCTTTTAAAAATAATTAACAAAAGAAATCCCCATTCTTGCAAATAGCTTTTTGGTCCTCCATTTCTCTCTTCCCCAGCTCCCCGCAACTTGAGCAATCTCTGCCTTGGAGTTGCTTGTTGGTCACTGTACATTTTGATCTGACACAGTTGTTACTTGGGGAGAAAAAAGAAGATGTGTGAGTTTTGTGCATGCCACTGAGAAATAACTCAGAACTGTTGTCGTAGGAGGGAGATAACTGGACACAGTTATGAGCTCTTGAAGGCTTTGTCTCCTGGTGAACAGTGAGAGTGAAGCAGACACTTTTGCTCTTTGAGTGAGCGCTTTTCCTGTTCTTTGCAGACCTGCTACATTTGTGAAGAGCAGGGCAGGGAGAGCAAAGCAGCTTCGGGAGCATGCATGGCCTGTAACCGACACGGCTGCCGACAAGCTTTCCACGTCACCTGGTGAGTTCCCCACAGCATCACCCCAAGAACAGCCCCAGCTCTTGGTTTTGCTGCTGTGGCGTTGAGGCTGCACCAAATGGGTGGTGTGGGGAGCTGGGCTAATCACTCTGGGTTTATTTTGTGCAAGGGGTGTCTCATCCGTGCTCGTTTGTGAGGGGAACTTCCCCAGGAAGGCTGAGGTTTCACCACTGAGCCTTCCCTGCTGAGAAGAAGGCTGGGGATTTCCCTAAGACTGTGTGGAATCCAAGAAGAGAAGAGATGAGTCACAACCCAGGAATGTTCCTTCTCCAGCAGAGCACATGCGAGAGTATCATCTAGATGATGTGATTTTAAGGGCAGATATCCTCATGTACCCTCGCAGCCTGAAAACAACATTGCCCGTTAGTAGAATGGGGAGATTCCTGGCTTTACATGGATTCCTTGCTCATGATCCATCTTTCGTTGGAATTGTTACTGGTCTCCCAGGCCTCCCTTAAGGAAAACAAAAGTTGCAAGACAATCTGTTAGAAGAGTACTGACAATTCTGAAGATCTTAATATGAGTTTAAAATAGCCTGAGCTTTTTTTTCCCCTTCTTGCGTACCATTTGCCAAGCAGAACAGGAAACATCAAGACCCTGCCTGGGTATCCTGAGCTATTCTTTGCCCTTTGATGGGGTATGTGGTCTGGCTGCACAATTTGCTTTATCTCCTCCTAATTACATGTATTTCAGTGCCCAGATGGCTGGCCTCTTGTGTGAAGAGGAAGTCCTAGAAGTCGACAATGTCAAATATTGTGGCTACTGCAAGTACCACTTCAATAAAATGGTGAGTTTCTTCATCCGTGCCGTGGAGCTTTGTGTCACGTAAAAGGCATCATCTTCATCCTAGATTGTATCTGTGCTCAGTAAGAAATGCCAAGAACACATAAACAAGGTCTGCAGCCTGCTTCCCTTTTCAGCCGTTCAGAGTCACTTAGGAATAAAGATTAATTTGTATTTTGCATTTCTATAGCACATTTAAACCCATTTTCAAAACGAGGAGTCGAATACTTTCCCTCTGTTTTGGCTTCCCTGACCCACTCTGTATGGCTGAAAGGTAAATCCCAAGAAAGGAGAGCAGCCGTGGTGTGTGATGCTGCAGGGAGTTAGAGGTGTAGCTCGGGCACGCTGGACAGGAGGGTGTAACACAAATAGCCAGAACTTCTGCCTGAGGACAGAGGCAGCCCAGAAGAGATGTGGAGTCATTCACTGTTTGAGGGATATTTGGGGCGGACTTCCCCCTGTTAATTACAGTACCAAGAGGAAAGAGAGGAATCCTTTTCCTATTCTGCATAATGAGTAGACACCTGCTCTCCCCCCCAGCAAAAAGGAAACTCGATCCTCTCACTGCAGCTTTGTGTCTCAGTGGCTCCTTTGTTGCAGACCTTTCCCACTTTCCTTCCTGCGATCAGTGCTGTCCCTACAGTGAGCGATGCGCTGAGCTGCCCCTCAAAGTCGGACCGGAGGACACCGTCCCTGCCCGTCGGGTACCCTCGGTATCTGACACAGGGGTGGCTCTGTCTCGAGTTTACTGATGCTGAGAGAGACAGCAGGGCTTCTGCTAGTGCCCGGAGTCTAGAGCAGGGCACCCTCCCACACCCCGCTCACGACTAAAGCAGGACACTGCTGCTCAGGAGGACTGGCTTATCTGAGCAACCTTGCTGCTACTATTTACATTGTTGTTTGCAGAATGGTCTCTTAGCAGCCGTGCCTTTCTTCTTACAAGTGTCAGTGTACACAGGCCACCAAGAGCCAAGGATTTGGGGAGTTCGATCTACACGTTGTTTGTAGGCCTGCTAGTACGGGATCTGCTGTGGTCCCCACGTTAGGAACCAGGCTGAGCATCCAGTACAAAAAGAGTTTGGTCCTGCATGTGGAAGACAAGCCATTTACTGTCACTTTGCTCACTGTAACAGTGAAAGCTGGACTCTATAACAGTTTCCTCTCTCTCTTTATTTCTTTTTTTTTCTCTGGTTCTGCACCTCCTCTCCGGTTCCCCACTTACCTCAGAAGACCTCACGTCACTCTGGAGGTAGCTCCTTCATTGCTGGAAGAAGGAGTCGATCCACGTCCCCTGCTCAAGAGAAGCATGTGTCCCACCACGAAAGGCCAAAGAAGGTAAGATCTGCACAGAGTCTGTCAGTCCGGAGAGGCAGAGTCGTGTGGGGTGGAGGTGAGAAGGGGAAGAGTGCGCAGAGAGCTCCTTGGGTGAGCCCTGAGTCCATAGAGTTCCACAGTCAGAGATCTGAAGGGTGGCTGCGTTTTTAAACAGGCCTCCAGAAACCTGTGTGCAAACAGAGCAGCGCAGCCGTGGGGAGCGGGAGGCCAAGTTTGCATCTTCAGGTTGTGCAGAGGGGTCCTGGCAGAGCATGCCCATGAGATATGCAAGGTCCGCGTTCTGACTTGTGGCAGGTCCGCTTTGCGGATGGCGTTGTGCTGTGGCTCCCAGCTGCTGGGTTTGCGTGGAGGTGGTTTGGGCTGTGGTGTTAAACGCAGCAGCTCGAGAACATAAACTGGAAGTCATTGTCCTCAGATCCCAGAGTCCAAGTTTTAAAGGACAAAAAGATACTGATTAGTAATCTGCACTGTGGCCAGCAGGTTAATTGTAGGTAACAACAGTACTCGACATAAACTAGTTAGGTTTTTGTTAGCCAGCCACAGGGATTCCACTTGCTTCAAGCCTACCTGTGAAAATAGTTTGTCTTGTTAAACAGTTATTTAGAAGAACATCGCATGCCAGATCTGGCTGGTACGATAGGTATGTGTGTAACTCTGCTGGTTAAGAGGTACTCCTCAAAACCAGTGCAGTGTTACAGGACGTGTTAACAGCACACCAGGGTTCATCATTAACCCGCTGACGCACGTGACGAATGCTCATGTTTCAAGGAAAAGCAGCAGTGCACATGTAAGGCAGAGTCCCGGCAGACTGCTGGGTTCTGCCATGGATGCAGGTCCCCGTGTGGAAGAGTCTGCACTGAAAGAAATGAGGAGGCCAGAGGCCTCTGAGACATTTGTTATTTATAACAATAAATAGCCCGAAAAGGCAGGACATGCAGATTTTTGGAGGATTCAGGTTCTAAGGCAGAACAAGAAATCTTCCCTACCTCTTTGTACGGCTTTTGCGGTATCAGGAACCACAAGGTAGTACTGGCAGCCTTTGCCCCTCATCCATCCAAAGCGGTGGGGCAGGATCTGGGGCAGAAGTAACTTGTACAGGGATACTTTCAGTATGGTCAGATAGTTTTTGATCCTTTACGGGCCACATCCTGGTTCCTGTTAGCAGAAATCCAGAATTATTCTGCCAAGCAACCTCTGGATACATTCCACTCTAGTCAAAATCCAAATTTGCTGTGTTGTGTAAATGCAATTGGTGACACCCCTGCAAATCACAGTGCAGATCTCGCTGTAGGTGTCTGGCTGTTTACCTCTTTTCTTGTTTGTTTTGGTCTGGTTGCAGTAGGCATCCTTACAATGTGTAAACAATTCTGAATGGTAATGGTAGTGACCCAGATCCAGAAACAACCCGGTGACGCTCCGGTGGGTTATGTGGCCTGGCTCTGATGGATCTCAGCCCGGTCTCCTGGGGACAAGGGCATCCAGGCTTTCAGAAGCAGAAGGGCCATCAGTTAAAACTGACTGACACCCTCCTGGCGTGCCCAGCTGAGCAGCCATAAATCCTGCGGGCAGGAAAGCCATCTCCTTCTTTATTTACAGAGGTTATCCCGCAATATCCAGTTTGAAACGCTGCCCGCCACGTCCATTACGTGTTTGGGAAGCTTGCCCAAACCGTACCTGATGCATGGGCAAACAAGGCAAACCTCGCTCGCAAAGTGGTGCCTGCCCCGCTGCCGACACCGAGCCAGTACATTTCCTGCTGCCGACGCGGCTCAGGCGCACGGGGAGTGTTTACTCCTCTTGTGTGCTCAGCTGCCGCGAGGAGAGGAGGAGGCGGGAGGGAGAAAGAGCATCTGTGCCGCGGCCGGGAGCGAGCGCTTGGCACAAGGTGAAGGGCTGTACTGGAACGTGCTATTTTTAGCCAGCGAGCAGGCAGAGGACGGGGGAGAGGGCAGGATCGGGGTGATTGACGGCGGCTTTGGAGAGCTCAGCTGTGATTGTAACTGACAGGCTGTGCGTCCCAGGCTGGGGAGCGGCCGGGGGTTTCTGTGTTTGCACAGCTTTTGGTGGCGGGGGGGAGCGCAGCCGCGTGCCTGGCAGGTAGGAGCGGCGGAGGTGCTGCTTCCCGGCTTCGGCTGGAAAGCAGGTCAGCGCCAGGGGGAGAGCGAAAACAGGAGGAATACAGATTTATTTATAGGCTTCTCAGTGGTGCTTGCCACTATTGTTAGCCTCTGGGTTCCTCGCAAACGTGCAGAGACTCCGTCTCGCTGCTGCCTCGCGGCTCTCCTGACGGCTCAGCGGGTTTGTGAGCAGCAGATGCGATGGAGGCCCCTTCCAGGGCCGCGACTGCGCGGCAGGGCCGCAGCGCAAGTGCAAAATCAGCTCCTTCACTGAAAGAAGGGGAGTCAGCGCAGAAAAGGGGGCGAGGTGTGCAAAGCCGCCAAGATGGGCAGGGTAAGGCAGGCACTCTCGGCTCCCGGGGGTGCCGGGTCGTTTACGGGTCTGGGAGTGGCTATGAAGTGCAGGGAGGAAGGACGGGGCGTGCAGCGGTGCGGGAACACAGATCTTTGGAAGGGGTACCCACAGAGGAGGTTGAACCATTTGTTCCCACATGGTTTTGGAGTACGTGACGAGCAGTGCGTGATCTAACAGCACGTGTTTGAGAGGAACTGGGCGTGCTGCTGTGCTGGCCTGGAGTGGAACAGCTTTTCCTTGAGCCTGTCCAGCTGTGCAGCCGGCTGGTCCCGTCCCGCGGCGCTGCAGGCGTTGCAGGGGAGCCCCTCGCTCAGCGGCCGGCCAAAGTGTGCGTGTGAGTCTCGGGTGCAGGTGCTCACGGCTCTCCGCTCCAGAGCAGCTCGGTGCCTGACAGCTCGCTCCCAGGGCAGGGCCGTGGCTGTTTACTTAGGCTTTACGCAGGAAAGCTCTGGCTGAGTTAATGACTGAGTGAGGGGCACAGGATTTAACCCAGTGGCTTCTGTAAGACAGCAGAGAGTCGGGATCTGGACTCCTAAGCCCTGACGTAAAACAGTTCAGCATTTGTGAAGAGTCTTGTTCTCCGCGGAACAAGGGACGATTGTGATGTGGGACTGCAAGCCAGCGTCGGCATCCCCCGCCTCTTGCAGGCACAAGTGATAGCAGCCCAAGCATTCCCTTTTGTGCTGCCCTGAAAACGAGAAAGCTCCAGGCTCTAGGTTTTCCTCAGAAAACACCAGGCCTTAGCAAAACCAGTCCCGTTTATTTCTTTGGGGTTGGTATTGCAACGTGTGTGCTCTACTCTGTGGGAGCCTTTGCAGGGTTTGTTTGTTTTAAAAAAAGAAAGAAGAAAGAAAAAGAAAACAATAGCTAAATACCAAGAAAATGCTGGATGACGCAGAGGGTTGAATGAAGTACAGATGTTCTGTCACCTATATTGTCTGCGTGAAACACAGAAAAAAATTAGCATGCTCTGTGGAATGAAGTTTGTCACACCAGGAGCAGGCGGGAGCACATGCACGACAACGTTTTTAGGCAGATATCCCATGGAGGGAGACACTCCTCCAGAGTTACCCTTGGTGAACACCTGGAAGCCATAAGCAAGCTCAGGGGACTTTTAATTTGGATGTGGGACATTGCTGTGAGAGGAGGGGTCCCTGCCCGGTGGCACAGGAAGGAGAGGCCGGGGCTTGGAGCAAATAACCCCCCTGTAGCTGTTCCTGGGGTCTGGGTACGCAGCCGGTAATCCACAGGGATAACGCACCTTTAGCCCCCGAAATGCTTCCCTAGCCACAGCGGGGAACACTGTGGGGGCAGAGGGACTGTCCCTGTCCCTTGTGCCTTTGGCACCTGCCAAAGCAGTGCACGAGCCCCTGGTCCCGCGGCGGCTGCATAGACGCAGGGCAGAGCCGCCCTCCCCGCTGCCGTTGCCTGCCTAGAGCTGGTGCCAGAGGAGGAGACGGGCCAAGGACCCGGCCCGGCAGATCTAGCACGCTGGAGAAGTTGTGCTGGGCTGAAACCTAGAGCCAGCGGGTCGGTGAGGGGCTTTGTGCTTGCGTTCGGCTTGGTGACGGAGGTCTGTCTCCTGGGGTTTCGTGTGCACAGGCACTGAAGGCAAAGTGGACATTCTTTTCAAGTGGGATGCAAGTGGCTGCTTGCAAAACCAGCACAGGTTTTTCGGGAAGGAGCACTGCATCAAAATCCACTCAGATGTGGCTGCAGAAGCCTTGTTTTACAGCATCCTTGGCTGGCTTTCTGTGACCTCTTGTTGTGTGGGTGTCTAACCGCCCCCAGCAAATCCTTCCATTAGCAGGGAGGGGGTGCAGCGGTAAATTTTGAGCACGCGAAGCCCGGTGAGGGCTGGCTGTGCATCCCGGTGTGAAAACTGTCGTGCATTCAGAGTGCGTCCCAAGGCAAACCCCCAAAATCCCCAGCACGGCGAGGCTGCAGGCGGAGGCTTAGCGTCCCTCTGCCCGGCGCTGCCTTTCTCCGCGCCGCGGCCACCATGGCTGCAGCCCAGAGCCAGGCCTCCTCCTCCTCCTCAGCCTGAGGGAGTTCAGAGAGCCTGGGAAAGAGGGAGGGAGCGCAGAGCCCCCTTGGCTCTTCCCAGCTCTTCCCTCCCTCCTTCCCCTGCCCAATGTACTTTTAATGATCCAATTGCTGGTGTCCAGCAGATTAGAAGAGGGGGCTCGGGGAAGGGGAGACAGCGGTGGGGGGAGCGAGAGGAGCTGTGCACAACCCTTTTTGGCAGCCAGAGATCCTTTTTCGTTCCTCCTGCGCCGGGGCGCTTGAAGGGAGATTGTGTCGCCGGCACGCCCCCGATGCAGCCGCACTCCCCCCGCTGCAGGCCTGCTCCGTGCCCGCATGCCAAGCCCCAGCTGCTCGGTCCCGCATGGAGAGGGTTTGTTTTCCATAAAGTTGGTTGCTGGGGGCAGGTTCGCGTTCCCTGCGGACCGCAGCTCGCCCAGCCAGCCAGCCTGCTGCCGGGAGCGCCGAGCGGCTGCGAGGTAGGGCTCGGCTTTTCCTTACAGATGGGATGGGGGTGTTGAATGGTTTCCCGCTCTCGCCGTGTGTCCGCTCTCCCTCCTCCTCCTCCTCCTCCGCTGACTCCTGCTTCATGGCCCAGCCAGGCAGGTCTCTGTGGGCAGACCGGGCTGTTGGCAGCGGCTCTGTTGTCTGTGAAGTTTCCTGGAAGGAGGGTTTGGAGAGAAGACTGCTTCTGTGCTGGAAAACAAAAGTGTTGGACACAGAAAAGCCAGGCGGGGTGAGGGCACCCAAAAGGCAGGGAGAGCGCTGCTTCCTCCCCGTGCCCTCGCCCGCCCCTCCCTTCGCACCCTGCGGCTCGTGCAGGAAGCGTTTGGAGCCTTCCGGTTCCTGAAGAGAACCCACAGGTTTAAAACCCTCTGGTGCGAGCTGCGGAGCGCTCCAGTTGTCTGAGGGTCTGCCAGCACAGGAAGGACAGCCAGGAGTGACGGAGCACCGTGGCCGTGGTGGTCTCTGTGGGCAGCCGTGGAACCTTCCCACCAGTGCCTTGGTCTGGGGCAGCCCGGCCCGTCCGCCAAGCATCCGTGGGGTGACGGCGTTAGTGGTCCTGCCCGTTTAGCGCAGGCGCAGCCCGGGGCTGCGTGCGGGCCCTGGAACAGCAGTGCCCTTGAGCTCCGGTCGGGCTGCGGGGGTTCTGGTTTCGGTGCAGCCCTTTGAGCCGAGCACGAAGGCTGGTTTCTGCAGGACAGATTTTCTAAGTAGTTCTGAGTGCAGTTGCTCAGCACATGTAGTCAGGGCCAGATCTTCAAAAGAGCTCAATACCCAGCATTTAGCTTTTTGGAAAACCTGACCGTTTATTCAAACATCTAAATGGGAGCGGAGGCATTCCAGAAATCTGGTCCCCATTGTGCAGGCTGGGTCCTTGCTGAATATGTGCATATGTAGGCACTCCTACACGGAACCGGGACTGCTCGGTTAGCTGCTGCGGGCTCCGCGCTGCCGACGCAAAGGGAGGCTTTTCAGGCAGCAGACAGGCAGGATTTTGAAGCTGCAGGATGTGAGTTTGGTGGTTGCCATCACAATGAAGCTGTGGGAGGTTTTATGGTTCACTGTGGTGACAGTCAGGACAGTTCTGCTTTTCCCCACGCACGTGCACGTGTGCGTGTGTAGGTGTGTAAGTTCATTATCGTTAGCCAACACGGCTTGGCTCTGCCTTGCTTCATCCCAACCATGATACATGGAATTAAACCATCACAGCTGACTCTCCGGCACTGTCTCTTACTCTCTCCTGTTGTAACTTCATGAGTGAAACACATTTAGGATTCCATGTCTGAAAATGAGAGAATAAGCTTTGCGGTATCCAGAAAGTTTAAGGATCAGGGTTTCTGCAGTTATTTGGCAAAATGTATTGTAATGAGGTGTCTGGCTCCTGTTTTCCGTTTCTGGCTTCCATGAGCAGCACTGGCAGCATCTGCAAGGAGGCAAGCGTGTGTCCGGGTGGGGTGGGGATCCCTGCCTTCTCTGGCTGAATTTTCAGATTACTTTCTGTGAAATCTTAACAAGTTCTCTCATCCCGTGTGCCCTGGTTTCCCCATTTGTAAAATGCCCTGGTTTCCCCATTTGTAAAATGAGATGTAGATATTAAAAACCTCTCCTCAGCTCATTGAAACTCTGCTGTGTGCTATTACGTGAGTGCAAATAGTCACTACGACCTGAATAATGAACAGTGGCGTGCACGTGGTGCGTGCAAGCTGCTTAACTAACTGGGCCATGGTTTCCCCATCTTCCTGGCCTGGAAGACCCGTGAGACTTAGAGTTTATAGCACGAGAAGCCCCCAAGTATTTAAAACGTTATGAGATTTAGTAAAGATTTAATTTTAATTTGTCTTTCGGCACTTAGTCTGTAGAAGTCACGTTTTCAAGCTTTCCTTGTTCACTGCCAAAGCTGGAAATGTGTGTTAAAGAAAGGGGAAAAAAGAAAGCAGAATTCCTGTAAAGTGGTGCCGCTCCAGGAGCAGAGGCTGTAACAGATACCCCAAACCCCAGGAATCTTGTGACAGCAGGACGGATATTGGCGGTGTTGGCTGGGCACAGCGAGCGCAGGGAAGCTCTAGGCTGGATTTGCCTCCTTTTCTCACCAGCTCACGCCGGTGAGAGCTGCTGTGGCGTGGTGGCGGGTTTGCGCTGGCAGGGTCACCGGTGCTGCAGCGTGGGCGTCCTCAATGCAGGGAAAATTCAGCCAAACCCGCGCTGGAAGGTGCTGATTTCTGGAGCACTTCTGTTCCACTTCTGCTGTATGTTGTGCCTGCCTTCTCCAGCCCTTTCCTCATGCCCCGTCCCTCCTCCTGCCCCTTTTCCCATTTAGTGTGGTGCTTCCTGAGCTAGTTATTCCACTCTGTTCTCTCCTCCCCAAAAACACATTGTGGAGCTCGTATATTTGCTGCAATTGCATCTTCCCCTGACAGCATCTCATCTTTGGTGTGTGCTGGCGGCCGTAGCCCTGGGGCTCTGCCTGCGTGAGGAAGCAATCAGCGTCCTCTGGAGAGTCATTGAGTTTTGATGTGATTGTTCTGTTCTGAACACACCTTCAGTCCAGACCGAGGACTTCAGCTGCTAGAATAAAATGCCCGTGCAAGGAACGTGTACCGCAGTAGGCATTCTTTCCCACAAAAAGGTCTCCGAGACAGGAGAGTGGATTTTTCTGAGCCCTGCGTCTCATGCAGGTGTTTGTCTGCCAGCAGGTCTTGTGGTCCATGCACCAGTGACCACATTGGGAAGTTTGAAACCCAGCAGAAAAGTTTCTGCAGCCTTAGTAAAGAAGGCCACGTCTTTAGTGGACATCAGTAGCACGGAAAAGCTCCTGTAGCTGAGCGTGCCCCCGCGGGAGCGTGCAGCTGAGGAGAACAGAGGAAGCAGAAGTGTGCTCTGGAGCATGCTCAGCCATCCAGCCATCCTGTATGCCAGCCTGAGCATCCTCGAGCCTCACGGACTTGTGGTCACACAGCCCTGCGTGTTCAGTCCTTTCACTGACAACATCGCACTTTCAGCGTAAACGTCCCGATAGCGCTGTGTGAGAATGGCTTCCTTGGCTACGGTCCCTTTCCCAGGAGAATGTAAAATCAGGGCAGGCAGGAGTCAGTGTTTCTCAGGCCGTGATTTTTCCTTGGTTTGCAGTTTGAAGAATGCTGTGTTTCAGAGGTTTTAGTGAGACAGAAAACAGGATGAAGGAATCAAACTGAACAGTCTGTCCCCGGTTAGCAGAGATGGGCCCAGACCAGCTGCCTCCATTGGGAGGGGAGGGAGCTCTCTGGGTTAGGTTCAGGCCCAGGCTCCGAGACCTCTGCTGACTAACCTCTTACCTGTGCACGTGCAACACGTGCTGAAATCCAGATTCTCCCGTTGGGTATACAGGGTGGGTCTGAGAAACCCCTGAGAGCGAGGGTAAGGGGGCACAGGGTCCCTGTGGGGAAATAGCAAGAGGAGAGCTCAGGTTTCCTGAAATCAGCCAGAGCTTGTTAAGTCCTTCCCTATCATCTTACCATAAACTGATTTGGGGGCTTCTGTTGATATTCTGCACTCCAGATGTTGGCTGCAGCTGGCGTAGAGATAGTGGGACGCCTCCAGCCAGAAGCTGGGATGTGGGGGAAGGGATACTGGGCTCGTGTGGATGGGTGGAGAAGGAGCGAGGAATATGAATGTATGGTTGTAAATCCACCCCTACACACCCTCCTTTCTTTTCCCTTACAACTGCTATTCTCAGCAGAGGAAAAGTTAGCCTTCCAGCACTCTGTGGTTTCTTTTGCAGAGTCGGAAGGACAAGGAAAGACCTAAACAGAAGCACAAAAAGCGTCCGGAGTCTCCCACCAGCCTTACCCCATCCTCGGTGCCCGTTGCTGCAGAGAAGGTACCAACCCCACGGATGCGAGTGCGTGAATGCGGGGTGGGGAGGGGCGGGGGGGGGAATCCGTCGACACCGGCTTTGCTAGCAACTGGGGAGGAGAGTGCAGAAAAGCAGAGAAAGGGCTTTTGTCCATTTATTTTGGTTCCTGATTCGTCACATTCTCACTCTCTCTGGCTGACTCCCCACCTCGACGCCCACCTTGGGAATTTCACACGGCAGCTGTCTCGGTTTCTGTCGGCACTGACGACACAATCACGGAGCTAAACTCCCAAGTGATGGAGCTGTAAGTGCCAGCCTGTTTTACAGCAGATGTTCAGATTTGAAGCTCTCGCAGAACAGATAAATATCCAGGCTTTGGCCTTTGCTGCTGCCACACCGTAAACAGCTCAGGCAGGTGGATAAGCAAGGCAAGGCCTGTGGGAGGAGGTGTCATCCTTTATTAGACAAACTGATGGAGCTGAAGGAAAAAACCCCAGGCAATCTTAGAATCATGTAAGAACTTCAAAGCGCATAGTAGAGGGAGCTTTTCTGTGTGAGGCAGCAGGAGGTTGGTTTCTATTCAATTCCTCCATTTCAGGAAAATTCAGGCGGAGGGGCACGGTGTGGTGGCCTGTTTTGCTCCCGAGGTGTGCAGGCAGCCCTGGGAAGATGCTGCTTGTGTGGGTTTGTCTGCCCAGCGCCCCGGGCTGGTGGGGCAGTCGGGATGTCAGTGTATTTCTGCTGTTCACTGCTGAACTCCTCTGTGGACGTGGACTCTTGCACCTGGCTGTAAATCAGGATAGCCCTGAGCTTTCTGTAGTTCCTGCCAGCCCCAAGCTCCAGTAGAGCAGAGCCGACGCGGTGGAACTTGCCTCAAGCTTGCATGCAACCAGGTGAAGGCCAAGTTTGCAGTTACTCGGGATCAGGGAACAAGTGAGGTTGCTCCAGCTCCTGGACCTTTGGAGTGATGCTCTCCTCTCTGTAGGGAGTACATTAATGTACATTAATGCAGCTCCTTACAGGGCTGCTCTGGGGTGAGGGAGAGCAGGGCTGGGGCCAAGTTCCTGCTAGAACAAATAAACAACGTGTCCCAGGAATGTCCTTTTGTGCGCAGAAATGCTACTTGGAAAGGCTTGGGTGTCCTTGTGACAATGAAAATTCACAGGCTAGCAGCGTCTGCGTGTGTGAGAAGCGCTGCAGGGCCAGTCTGGAAGAGCGAAAGCTGCTGCCAGTCAGTACGGGGTTGCTTTGGGTCAGGACTGAAGAGGATTTTCTGTGTTCTCTGTGAGGCCCAGCCTGCAAGCAGGGAGATGATGTAGGTCAGAGCTGAAATGGAGAAGCTGGTCTCATGGGTGTCAGGCTCGGAGAATCAGAAAGTTGCGGTGGGACGGAGTGGAGGAACAGCCTCTGAGCTGCAGTCGCTCTTGGCTTACCTGTGCTCATGTTAGGGCAGCTCAGCTCTGGCTTTTGGGAACAGCAGATTCACCCAGTTAACAGAGCTGTCAGGAACTGATGGCCTCAGAAGATTATTTTCAAGCTGAAGTGAAATCCAAAACCTGACTCTTGGCCAGCCAGAGTGGTTGTTAGACAATTACCCACTGTCTCCTCCAAAGCCCTGCCAGACCTTTATAAATGAGGAGGGGAGGGTGCAATTCAGTTTTACAGGCAGCTTTCAACTCTCTGTAAGCTGAAATTCAGGAGATCCTAATTACTGTAGCTGTGCTTGAGTGACAGGGTTTTAGTGTTTCCCTAGGGAGTTGTTATTAATCCTCATAACACAGAGAGTATTTCCCTTGCTTTTTGTTTGTGCATAGATCCCAAGGCATTGTTCAAACTCTCTGTAACCAAAGGTACCCACTCCGGATCGAAGCCAGGAGCTGCTGCGAGCTCGCACAAACCCCTCGGGGTGGTTGTGAGAGGCTTTCTAGATAGTCGCACTGGAGTACCATTGCACAGGCTAGACTGGTGTGAAACCTTCAGACACATTAACGAAGCACGTCCAGACAGGTTTCCTCTTTGAAGCCAAAACCATCTTTGTCCTCTCTGGGTCCTAGATTAGTACAGCTCATCCCAGCAGAGCATACTGGTGAGCGGGTGGCGTAGGAGCAGCAAACCGAAAGCTGACGCGCGGCTACGCAGAAGAGGATTGCTGGTCCTTGCTGTGCCGTGGCTAGAGTCTGGAGAGCTGGGCTCTGTTCCTCTCTTCACCACTTGCACCATCTTGGCAAATAATTTGTTGCCTGCATGGTTTTCTCCAAGTCACCCAATGAACCAGAGCATACGTTCCCCAGGGATAATCCCTGCACGGCCCCCAGTCTTCCGTGAGGAGCCGCTGGGTGAGAGCGGATCCCAAGGACCTGCAGCAGTGAGGGCAGAGGGTCGTGTCCAGGCGCCCGGGAGGAGGCCACCGGCCCGGAGCAGCCATGCAGAGCCATCGAAGGCTGGTGCAGCCCTTGATCTCCGTGCCAGACCTGTGCTGCCAGCTTGCCGTGCCGAAGTGGCACCACATACAGCAAGTCCCAGGCTCCCGTCCTGGTGCGCAGGCTGCGCTGGAGCAGGGGTTGGACTGGAGGCACTGGGCATCACCAGTGTTTTGGAGCTGGGAATGAGGAGCAGGAGCATCAGTCAGATGAATCAGCAGAAGGGCCCTGGGCAGACTGCAGCGTGGCACCAGCCGTCAGGCCATGGAGAGGTGTTACCAGCACCGAATCCATGCTCCAGTCTGCTCCCAGTCTGCTGAGCCTAAAAGGAGCCTGCGACAACAGACATCTGAGCCCCGGTGTTTCATGCTGCTGCCAAAGTCCTCTGAAACCTTCAGCAACCCTTAAATGATGGATTTTCAGAGCTATAGTCCTGTGCAGTCGGACTTTCCGAGCTGCTCCCCCAGGTTAGGCTGGCAGCGTTGCTTTGGAGGAACAGTGCTGCATCCCGCTTCCTTGTTCCCTCAGGCAGCCTGGCCTCTGGGCTCACATTTTTCTTTAACTTTGCAATCCAGATTTATTTTTCTGTTCCAATTTTCACCTAATATGTCGTCCACTCTGTGCTCCCCTCCTGAACCATTTCGTTACGAAGATCCTTTGATGTGGTTTCTGTCTTCCTCTTGAAATCAATTGTGCTAGACCTCTGACTTCTGCCAGATTTTTTAATATCTCACTGAGTGCTTCCCTGTGTCTTCTACGAATCTAAATACCGTTAATATCAGACCCTTGGGCTCTCATCAGGCCTCGGTGCCCTGTCTGTGCAGTGACGAGCTCTCGCTGCCTCGCTCTGCTTTGGGAGATGAACACGCTGCAAACACAGCGGTGTGGCCCCAGCGCTCATCTGCACCGGAAAGTGAAACTAGGGTGTGCATTCACAGCATGCAAATGACTGTTCGGAACACCATAACACCTCCTCTGAGCTCTCCTCCTGCCTCTGAGAAGTGGTTTGGGGCGATGAGATTTTCATCCCTCTCAAAGAGGGGCAGGAGACCTCGCTCGTGGGGCGCAGGAGTGGGCTGTGCTTCCAGGGACATGCTGAGCTGCGGAAAATCCCCCAGCCCGGTGTCCAGAGCTTGGGCTTTTGGACAGATTGGGAGGCGAGGGGTACAGGGGGTGGATTTGTGCTGGATGTATCTGGGTGTCGGCCCTTGGTTGTTGTCATGCTGGCTGCTTGGAGCTCCTACAGACTTTGTCGGGAGTGGGAAGGAGGCAGGAGCCATCCCCTCAGGGTTCCTGGCTGTAGTAGTTCCTGGCTATTTCACATGGTCTGTCTGAAAACTGCCAACCAGTGATGCTTTTGAACAGCCCATTGGAAGGATGGCATTCCTGGAGCAGGCCGGGGGCAGAGGAGGGTTCCTGGCCGGGGAGGAGTGGTGACTCTCACCGGTGCGTCTGGGCAGCCAGGCTGCTCTGCCCTGCAGCCACACCACCAGACAAACTGAGGCGGCCGTTCCTGCGCCCTGGATCGCTCCGTGTCGCCAGTGGCAGGTTCTGGCCCTCCAGGTTAGTGAGAACAGCGGGAACTGTTAGCCGAGCAGCCAGCAGCGTGCCGCTGCCCTCCCCCTGCGATGCCCCCGGGGAGCCGTCCTGCCGCTCTCCGTTGCGCTTGCAGTAAATCTGCAGGGCTGCGAGCCACCCCAGCTGCCTCCTCCTGCCAGCTGCAGACATCGTGATCACTTGTTGACACACACTCACACATGCTGCGTGTTTTGGGCCGCAACATCTGGCTCGAGCTGGGCTTTGTAACCCAAGCCGCGGATGCCAGGGCCCCCCCGCACCCACCCTCTCCGGTCAGGTGCTGGAGAGGGAGCACGGCAGGGAGAAGAGCACACGACTGCAGGGAGACTTTCCAGGTTTTCCACTGTTAATTCGAGCTCTCGGCGTCTACCCAGGAGCAGCCTGGAGCTGAGGGATCCTGGGAACCTCTGCACTGTGCCTGGCTCGGGCAAATTCACAGTCGCCGTGATGGGGTAGGGTTTGTGGGGGAAGGATGATGGTTACCCCCGCAAATCAAAGCACGTCTTGACATGGGGAGTCCATGAGCCTTTCAGCATCCCTTGTCCTGACATGGGTGGGAATTTACTGATGACATCAAGGACTTAAAAATACAGCCTTCAGCCCTTCTGCGTCTCCTGTCCTCACCTACAGAGAACCGCAGCACGGCGCTGCCTGAGCTCGAGGCTGGGGGAAGGGACGCGGTAAGCGTCGCGAGCGGCTCAGACGCAGAGGTGCTATATCTTGTACGAGCGCTCTGGCCCCGAGCTGCTGCTGGAGACTCAGCTGAGCTCTCCCTGGCGATCCAGCGTGGAAGGGCGGTGATGCTTCAGCACATCGCCCTGCGGCGCGTGGGCTGGCAGAGCTCTGCTCTCCTCGCGTTGTTCCTCATCCGTGTCCTCCCTGCTTCCCCTCACCAGTAGTTTAATCCAGGGCAAAGCTGCTCTGTGTTTCCGACGCGGTGCCAGCCTCCCCCACCCCTTCTGTATTTCGTCAGTGGTTCCCTCTCGGAGCTCGTCCTGCCAATCAGGAGGCAAAGAGATGCTCTTCTGATTTCCCATAAATAAATTAATGAATGAAGAGCTTGGGTGCTGCACAGTGTCACAGAGAGGCCAGGAAGCAGGTACAGCCCCCCGGGGGACAGCGGGTGCCGGGGGAGGAGGTACGTGCATGCCTGCGCTTGGGTACCCGCGCGACTTCATCTCCCTCCTCCCAGCTCCAGGTTTGAGGCAGGAGTTTCCCCATCGGATTGTCACCTCCAGCTGGGGCAGCAGGTTTATTCTGCTGACGTTTTTCACTTGGTTGCTTTAAATAGACCTTCGAAACGTAGCTGCTGCCTCATCTTGAAAGAGAGCTCTCACTTCCTCAGTGCTTCCCTGTTTTTCCCTCTGCAGCGTGCCCTCCCTCACACACCTGTTTGCCGCACACGAAACACTGGTGTTTCTGCACACGCGCAGACACGGGTTTCCACGCTGGAGAAAAGCTGGTGATCCAGAGATGGACACCGTGCACCAGGCAAGCGGCAGGCAGGTTTCTGCAGTCCTGCTCCCTCTAGGCAAGGAGAATCGCCTTCGTTAGGCGGGCGAAGGGACCGCAGCCCTCGTCACTGTTATTAATATTGGCGTTGTGGTGGCAGACCCTCCCCTCAGATCACGGCTGTGTTGTGCTTGGCAATCCACGTGTGTCTCCTGGAAGGCTCCGCTGCCGCACGGAGCTCGCAGGCTCCGCAGAGCAAAGGGGGAAAGCAACAGAGGCACGGAGAGGGGAAGTGATTTCGTGTGGTTTCAGTTTCCGTCTCTCTGCCTCTCAGCTGCAGTGCTTGGGCCCTTGCCCCAAATTCGGGCTCTCTTGCACAGCTGGAGAAGGGGCCTTTGTGATGAGGAGAGCTTGTGGTCGCCCCACGCGGATCTGCCTGCTGTGACCTGTTTGCCAGACAATACCTAGGGTAGCACTTGGCAGGGGCTGGAGAAATCCTGCCCCAAAATCTCTGGCAGTCCCCTAGGGAGGTCTGTGGGGTCAGAGCAGCCCACAGGTGAGCATCCGTCCGTTCACCACCTTCGGCTGAGCCAGCTCGGCCTCGCTCCACCCCCCTCCTTTTTTTCCCCTTTAATTTTGCAAATAAGATTTATTTCCCAGCTCACATTTCCCCCTTCCACCCTGCACTAATTCATTGCTTGCCCTGCACTCCCTTCCTGACACTCCGGATTCAGAACATGTCTTCTCTTGTGGTTTCCCCTGCCCTTCTGTGGCCTCGTGCACCTTGTGCGGAGCTCCAGAGAGGTGAATTTATGGGGGAAAATTCAGGGCTGTGCGTTTCTGCTGAGACGTGAGCCGTCTCGTTCCTCCGGCTTCGCGAGCGGTTTCAGGACTTCCCACAGCCCCCGGACACTGCTCTCCTTTCCCTCCCCAGGCAGATGTGGAAAGTCGGAAAGATTTTCATGCTCCCTCTGAGCTCATAAATCACGAAGGCTTAATCTCCTACATCCAGGAGTCTGTGATGAGAAAATACAGATTCCCCCTGCTCTCCCCCCTTAATTTCCACCACTCCCTTCCTCCTGTCTTTCATATTCCCCGCACATCTGGTGTGTGTTAGGCTGCCAGCTGTTGCATTGTGCAGAGTGATTAAACCATGTGGGAGGAATGGGGAAAGATTTTTATCTGGGCACTCCTGAGTCTGCATTACAAGCCCTTTTTTCTTTAGCTCTTCCCAAGAAGAGGTCATCTGGAGTCAGGAATAGTGGAATGTGAGAAAGGTATTGCGCTTCTCCGTGTCCTCCTTGTATGTGCTGAGTGAGAAATAAGAGGTGTTTGCACGAAGGTACAGGTGCCACGTCCCGGGCCGTGGCCGTCGCAGCGGTGTCTGTCATGTTGATCAGTGGCAGCAATGCCTGGCAACGAGCGATCTGTGAACGCTGCTGCTTTGGCTTTGAAGTGACTTGAAGGTGAAGGTTTCATATCCTAGCGTGGGTGCCCGCGGGATCTGGTTTTCGGTTCATTCCGCTCTTCCCCCCGCTAAACTCCCACACTTCTCTCTCTCATCCCAAGCTCCTGGATTTCCTAGCATCTGGCCAGCCTCTTCATCCCCCTCGCTTCCCTGTCTCCTGCAGGCTTATGTGGGGTTTGGACAGCATCTGTTGCTGCACGCTCTGATGCTGCTCTGACAGTGTCACTGTGAAATTTACTGCGGTAGATTTGGAAAGCCCTGGGCTGGCAGGGGAGCTGCTTCGGTGGATGCTGCAGGGACCCCAGGGAAATTCCCGTCGCAGACAAGGACGAGCACGTTCCCCAGGTGGAACAGCCTTGCTGAGAACAGCACACCTGAGAGACGGGGCTGAAATGTGTGTGTGATTCACAGCCAAACTCGATTGTATTTGGGCTGGATAACCCTCGGAGGTTCTCCCCTCTGCTGACGGTGCAGGGACTCGCTAACGTCTGCGCCTTGATCGTCTGTGCCCTGTTTAATTTCCTGCAGTTAGGTGGGATGAGCGTAATCCTGGGCATATAAAGGCTGGTGCCACCACGCAGCAGTAGGGGGAATGTTGCTTTTCTCTCCTGAGTAAGGTGACCTATCACTTTGTGGGCAGAGGGGGCAATTACTTCTCTCAAGGGGAAATTGGCTGAAAGAGCCCCTGCTGTGGCCACATCTGGCCTGAGTGAGTCACCTCTGTGTTTGCTGCTGCCAGGGCTCTGCCAGCCACCATGAGGGGAGCAAGGAGACCTCAGAGGTCAGCAGATCGGATGTGAAAGGCAAGAAGTCCTCAAGCCATGGCAGCAGCCACAAGGGGAAAAAGACGGGAAGTGGGAAAAGCTCGGTTGGCTTCAGCTCAGCTTCGTCCAGCGGGACCTTCCAGCCTGCAGGTAAGGCGTGAGGGAGAAGCAAGAAAGGAGGGGAGAACGGGGTGATGTTTTGCTTTGCTCCTCTTTGATACCTCAGTGTCTGTTGAGATACCTGTTCACCAGTGAGTGCTGTGAAGCTTTGTTGGGGGCTATTTCTTTAACCCGTTGAAGAGAGAGGGAAACCTCCTATTGCTGCTAATGTCATGCACAGAGGGAAGAACCGAGTCAGACGAGCATTACAGCTCCCCTCCCGTGCAGGCGTGCTGCGCTGCGAGGGAAAACAGATCCAGATGTCTGGGTGGAGGGAGGAGGGAAGGGATTCTGTGTGCAGGCAATGTGGGCAGCACCTGCCCTCTCCTCCGTAGGTGATACTGCCTGCAGCAGTGTTCTAGGGAGTACTGGGGAGAGATCTCCCCCCAAAAACTGATACGCAGGCTCCCCTGAGCTCTGAGTCAAAGCCTTGCAGGGCTTCCGTCTGCTCTGACCTTGCTCAGTTCTTTGTTGAACTGTTTTCGTAACAGGTAGCGTGTTTCATCTCCTGGGACCCCAGTCGGGGCTGCAGGGCCTGGGGGAGCAGACACTGCACGTTTGGATGGGCTGAAGCTGCTGGTGTGCATCTCTCCTGCTTGCTGGAGAGCATCAAAGCAGCGCGGGGTGGAGCGGGGCTGGGAGGTGACACAGGTGTCCTTCAGCTCAGTGTGCCAAAGGACCTGCCTTGTTACTGTGCTCCCCTTGCCTCATGGGCTTGGTTACTGCCACCACAAGCCTTCCTACATCTGCTTCCCTTCTGCTTCCCCCAGGTACCTCCTGCAGCAGCTTGCAGTGCTCCCAGGACTTTGTGACATTCCCCAAGCTTGAGCAGGATGACGAGAAGTACCGGAAGCCTGTCTCTTCCTCCTCTTCTTCCCACTGCTCCCCTCTGTATGAAGGCCAGAAGGGGGACGTCTTTGAGCAGAAGGTGATCTTCTCAGGCTTTGGGTCCATCATGCGCTTCTCCACCTCGGCGGTGAGCCAGCAGAGAGGCCGTGATGCTTCCCCTGTGGACTATAAGGCCTCCAACCCTGTCAGCGGCCCTTCGGTGGGAACCAGCGGGACTGGGGGTAGCAGCAGCAGCCACAAGCGCATGCCATCCCTCAGCATGGAGGAGGGAGAGGTGCTGAAGGAAAAGAAGCACAAAGGTAGCAAGAAGAACAAGCATGGGCCTGGCAGGCCAAAAGGGGGCAAAAGCAAAGAGATTTTGGGTGCCCAGCTGGCTGGGTCCACATCTACTTCCTCATCACCCTTCTCCGGGGGCTCTCTTGTGAGCTCTAGCATCGGCAACTCTTCACGGTCCTTCAGCCACACGGGGAATCTGCCCAGCCTGAGCATGGAGTCCCCGCTGCTGGGGTCAGGTACGTTCCCCCTCAGGGCTCCAGGTGCGCGCGGTTCCTGCCAGCCATGCTGTCTTTTCCATCACCTTTGACTGGTGTCTAGACCTGTCTGCGCAGGGTCTGTTCCCTTTAATTCAGCCACAGGAGCTATAAAAATCCACATCTGGGGCTTCCCTTTCCATCTTGGCCTTCATCCTAGAGCCTCCTCCGGGTCACCTTCTCTGAGCTGGGGGACATTTCACACTGGTTTTGCTCAAGCACTGGGAAAGCTCAGCTAGCCAGAGCTTCATTTCCACAGCGACAGAGAGGGATGTTCACAGGGCAAACCAGAACAACCGCAGCCTGACCCCAAATGAGGAGCTCTCCTCAGTGGTTCAAGTTTAACCCCTCTTTTAAAAGCAAACCCTCTCATCCTGGTCTTACCACACCGCGGCGGGCTGGGAGACTGGCACACCGTTAACTGCTGGGCAGCGTTCCGCTGTTCCCAGCCTGTGCCCGTCCCTGGCAGGGATGGGGGCGGCCGGCACGCCTGGCAGGAAGGGGTTAAGGCAGCAGGCAGAGCCTGCTGCTCGGGGGTGAGGTCTGACACTGTTCTGGCAGCAGAACTTGTCGGCGGCCTATTGTGGGTTGTTTGCAGATGCTCCAATTTAGGTCAGATTGCAGGAGGGGGGAGGAATCGTTTTTGTTGTGTGCGCTGGGAGCCCTGGCCCACTTCTCTGCCCTGCCCGGGAGAGGAGAGGAGGTGCGGAATGGATGCAACTTCCAGAGTCGTAACCTTGGGTCAATTATTTTTTTTTTTTTGCCTCTCCCCTGGCACAACAAAGGGATGTTTTGGAGAAGAAGAGGCTGCCAGGCCCCCTCTCCTGCCTGCCTGTTCTCCCACTCCTCTCTAGAAGCTGGCAGGGCTGTGTGGGACCGGCTTTGGGCAGTGCCCCTGCCGCAGGCTGTGCCAGGGGGAGGTCGGACGGGTCCCCGTCAGCAGCAGCTCTCTCCTCACCCTTTCTTCCTCATTACCTGCCCCTGCCCCACTGCGGACCCTGGGCATCCCGGAACGGGGCAGGTTAGCTCAGCAAGAGCCTGGTCTCTTGGCCAGCATGGGCAGCAGAGAGGGGGACTGAGTCTGCCGCCCCCTCTGCCACCGCGCAGCCCCTTCGGTGGGTCGCTTCCTGCTGTCATTTCTCTGTCGGGTCGTATCAGGGTGCGAGGAGCAAACAAGAGAGGGGCAGGGCAAGGCTGGAAATGTTTGTGATGTGTTTTGATGGGAGGACCGTGGGTTGACCGTCCTCCCGCACGCTCGGCTGCAAGGCTCTGAAGTGCACCTTACACGTGGTCCTGAGCGCTGGTGCCACCCTCCCTTTCCGAGGTGAAGCCCTGCAGAAGACCAGCTGCCTCCAGGCCATGGTGGCTCTCACACGTCTCCTCCCCTTGCAGGGATCTACACCAGTAACAAGGACCCTATTTCCCACGGGGGCGGAGTGCTCCGAGCTGTCTGCAGTACCCCCCTCTCTTCCAGCCTGCTGGCACATCAGGGTACCTCGTCTCTCCCCCAGCTCAACCGGTCTCCCTTTGCTAGCACCATCCCAGCCTCCTCCTCCTCGGTCTCCACCACGCAGGTAAGAACATCAGGACCCAGAGAGGGACTGTAGTTCAGGAGAGCGTGGGACGGGGCAGTCACCGGCAGAGCAGGGCTGGTTTGTAGGCACAGAGAAGTTGCGTTTTCCCGTTGGGAACGGCTACTCTTCCCTCACTTTGGGCAGCTGCCTCGGTAGAAAGACGTAGGCCATTTTGCGGCACAGCCCACGCAGGCTGTTCTGGGGTGGGAAGAACCCCAACCCCAAAGGACGCGTGGCTTTCCGCTGACTGGTCGGAGAGCACGCACAGCTGAGGCAGCGAGGGTCCGGCTGTCGGCATGTGCTGCGTGCCGTGCTGCTCGGCCGGATCCCACCAGTGCCAGCCCTGCCTTCTCTGCGGCACAGATAACTCGGTGGGAGGGCTCGCACGGCCCGGCTGGGTGGGCTGCGTGGGTGCCAGGAGACCTTGTCCTGTGTTGGGAGCTCGCTGTGAGGTGTTTTCCAGGGAGGAGAGAGTTAGTTTTACAGCCCCAGTGCTAACGCGGCTCGTTCAAACCTCTTGGCTCTGAGACGCGGCTGGGAAGATTTCAACTGTCTAGTGAGACTTCCAGGGAGATATTTTTAACAGTCTCTCTCAGGAGCAAGCTGGGTTCAAGAACCAGGGAGAGATGGAATATTGAAGTTATTTTCCTCTTGTGTTTTTGAGAAGTCATTTCTCTCTCTCCCTCCCTCCTTGTTTTGCCATGTAGGTGTTCTCGCTGGCAGGTTCAACATTTAGCCTCCCTTCCTCTCATATTTTTGGAAGCCCCCTCGCATCTGGGCTGTCAATCAACCCACTCCTAAATCAGTCGGAAAGCAGCCGGGCAGGTACGTGAATCCGAAGGTATGTGAGTTTGGACTTCCAAAGGGCTCTCTCTGGAAGAGCTGAGATAACCGCGTCCGTAGTTCTCCAGCTGCCCTCTCCGCTTGCTCCCGTCCTATGCGTGTGAGGGCCGGGGGCTGGGAGAGGGGACAGTGGCTTTTCTGCCCAGGGCAGGGGGTGTCTGTCTTGTGCCTTAATGAAGTGCTGGCTTGCAGTCCCGTAAAGGCACATCTGCCGGTGTGTCCCGTGGATAGTCCGTGTCCCTGGACACGTGCTAGGAAAGTGCAAGAATGTTAAGTCCTTCCCTGCAGGAATTTGTTGTCTTTTTACACAGCAAAGCTGTACCAACCTAGTGAAAACTGCTGTGAGCTTTTGCTTGCTCAAATTAGGTTAAAAGTTTTGTTGGGGTTTTGTTTTCTGGGTTTCTTTTTAAATGAGAAGTATCTCACACTCTTGATTTTCATCTTCCCTTTCTGTTTTGAGTTACTTTCTGCCCTTCCCCTTTGGCTTTGTCATGAATGCAACAAAATCCACTGTTTTCAGCTTCCAAACGTGAACATGCCAACACTGAATTACTTACAATTGCTCATTTTTTCCCACCAAGGCAAATTCATTTTTCTTGGAAAGTTGCCTGGTTCATAAGCAGGAAACTTGAAGCATCGTAAGATTTCTTTTTTTTTTTTTTCCCAAAACAGAGTGGGCCTGATTTTTGCTTTGCACCAGTAGTTAAACAAAAGCACCCTCCTGATTTTCAGATGTTGCAGTTAGCGGTGCAACTGTCTCACGCTCCCCTAGCCCAGAAATGCTGGCAGCTCAGCGTGCTGGATGCTGAACTCCTGCGAGGTAAAACTCTGCCCGGTGTCACGCTGGGTGACAAGCACTTTAAAGCACACAGTCCTCATTAGAGGTGGCTCCGCGTTCTCCGGATAATCCGACACCAGTGTGCCCTTATTTGCCTTAGCAAGTGTGCATGCCTGCATGCGGAGCATGAATGAACACGTGTGCTTACTTCTGACCGTCGCGAGCCCAGGGAAGGGGCCTGTCTGTCTCTCCCTGTGTCCCTGGCAGCATTTTGTCTGCGTGCCCCCGCCAGCAGCTTGCGTCTGCCTGAGGGCACCGGGAAGGTGACTGGCCAGAGCGAGGATGTTGCACGGGAGCTGTGAGGCAGGAGCAATTCGGTCACCTGGAGTTAAGGAAAGGACGGGGTGATTCAAGGAGTCATTCATCCCTCACAGCGCTGGACAAGAGAGATGACCCGCTGCCACTTCCCCCTGCCACTTCCCCCTCGCCGTTATTTTGGCAAGGCGCTGACAGAAGGAAGCGAGTCAGCTGTCAGGAATAGCCCTGCGGTTCAGGCACGACGCGGAGCCTTGGCAGCCTGGGTTCTGTTCCAGCCCTGCGGCTACTAATGAATGAGTCATGCAGCCAAAATTCAGCATACAAAGTGCTTAGAAAAAGTCTGATCCTTAGTTTCCATTTCCAAGATTGCTCTTTTTGTTTGACTGGGATCTTATGAGCTTCGGGAGGTGTTTTTTCCAGTTCCAGGCAGTGTTGAGAGCAGCTCCTGGTTTTTGGCACGTGTAAGGTTTGTCCATCCCCATCTCCTCCTGCTGGGGCTAGTGGCCCAGAGGGTGTTAAGACAAAGTCACTTTTTTCTTTTTTCTTTCCAGGAGGATTAATTAACATGCATTAAACCTCCAGTGTGGGGCCATTTTCACTTAAAAGTGTGGTGACTGCTTTAATCCCAAGTCGTTAACAGAGTGGCTGTGGCGTTTTTAGTGATCCTGCCTTGTCTTTAGTTCAGATTACCTTTCCTGCGAGTGTCTGTGTGGACAGATCCCGTGGAGATGTGGTGTTCACTGCAGTCATATTTGAGCTCCTCACAATTTTAATGTGATGTGGGGAAAGGGCGTTACCCTGTCTTACAGATGGGGGAACAGAGAAACTGCTGTCGCTGATGCAGGCTGATACCAGGGTGCCTGTGGCAGTACAAAAACTCTGATTCTTATCTTCCCACTCCCTTAGCTGCTATCTAGTTCTTCCTCCCATGGCTTGTCCTGGATCCTGTCTCATCATGATGACAGGCCAAACGTATTTATCTTCTCTAGTTGTCTTCAAGCCTCTTTTCTGTACTTGCTGCCTTGCAGAGTGCTGTCTCTGTTCGATAACTCCATCATCTCCCCGTTCCGGAGACAAGAGAGTGGTGTGGGCCAGGAGATAATTGGCTATGGAGCCTGGTGCTGTTTCAGAAAACCAGAATTGTCTGTATGTGCACAGCCTCACTGGGCTGCAAGCAAGCAACGTAACGTGACAGCAGCAAGCAGGCAGTGAAAGCCTGGCTGAGTGTTTATTTGGTTGCAAGTTAAAACTGTCGCGGCAAAACTGCACACCGTGGGCCGTGGATGCTTTTCAGAGGGTTTAGGTGGTCCTTGGGTGGAAACAACATGGAGAAGCACTGCTGTGGTCTGACCGTTCCCAGCCTTCCGGTAGCTGATCCTGGTTGGAGAATGTAGGAAGGTCAAATGCCTTGTGCAGTCCCTGAAATCAAGGCTTGTCTCCGCGTGGTGTTTATACTGGGAGACTGCTGTTGACTTGCAATTGCTAGTCACCTCCAGAAAGCAGTGGCTTCTCCTCGTAAGGGTGGATAAGTTGTAATTGGTGGCCAGGAAGACATTCCCATGGGGATGGAGTGGGGATCCCACTTGTACCTGTCTGTAAGAGCTGCTGAACAACAGCTGCATTTGCTTGTTCTCACCAGCGGAAAATACTGCCAGGAACTAATGCCCTGCTCGGGGCAGTACACTGTAAATCACAGTGTTCCCCGCAGGAGACTTCCTGGATTCTTGCACATAAGGAACGTCTGTATTGTGTGAAGAAGAGGAGGGGCGAGTGAGCCAGCTGGTGCAGGCTGCGGTCACAACATCCGACACGTCCCGGAGCGAGGGGAGCGTGTGTTTACGGCCTGGCAGGCTCCGGGGATGGAAAGCAAATGGCAGATGAATGTCCTTCCCCTCTGGATGGCTCTGTGGAAGGGAGGCAGCCTGCGCGTGGGCTCGGTCCGCAGCGCCGCGGTGTCCCGGCTGCGCGGGGCAGAGGGAGGGGTGCGGGGCAGGTTCCGCACACCGACCGGCTGCCTCCGGCTCTTCGGACGGGACCTGAGCGCCTGCGCCCGTGGGCTGAGCCCGGCCGGGCTGGGCGAGGGGATCCGGGACGCGAGGGCTGCCGCGGCGCTCGGGGAGCCGAGTGGGGCTGCGCGCAGGACGGGGTCACGCTCGTGGGCTCAGTGCCCCCCCCCCCAGCTCTGCGGGCGCTCGCT
>WHYT01015071.1:90120-100236 GCA_009806455.1 Tetrax tetrax | reverse complement strand
GTGGGGCTGGGAGTGGGATGGGGTCGGGGGAAGGGGGCAGGTTGGCTAATCGGAGCCCCGGCTGAGAGGAGCGGAGGCTCTCCTGGAGGGGAGCGGAGGAGAGGGAGGCTGGGGGGATGCGGCCACTCCCGCTGTGAGGCAGAGGAGGTGTGGGGAGAAGGGAGCAGAGGAGGGCAGGGGTGGACTAGCGAAGCGTCTCCGCCATCTCCCAACCCTGCCCCAGGTCCCCCATCAGCAGCCTGCCGACCCTCTTCGACCAGACCGTGTCCTGCAGCAGCAGCGGGCAGCTGGAGAATGTTCCCCAGGCCACCCCGAACATCGAGCAGCTCCTGGAGAAGCAGGGCAACGGAGAAGCCGGCGTAAACAGTGAGTCACTCAGGGCAAGGGCTGTGGGAAGAGGGGTCCTGGTGCGTGTTTGCGTGGGAGCCAGCTGGGATTTTGCTCACAGGCGAAGGAGCCGGGTGGGGTAGGAAGCACTGGTCTGTGCCTTGGGGGAGTAGCTGGCAGGGGGACCGTGATCTGGGCCAGTCTCCTCCCGCAGTGTGGTCTAATTGTGGTACCTCCTGTGAATCCCCTCCTCTTTCCGCCGTCCCCCGTTCTCTCCCCTGACCCTGTCCCCCTCCTCTCTTCTGTTCCTGCAGTTGTTGAAATGCTCAAAGCCCTGCACTCGCTGCAGAAGGAGAACCAGCGGCTCCAGGAGCAGATCATGACGCTGACAGCCAAGAAGGAGCGCTTGCAGCTCCTCAACGTCCAGCTCTCCGTCCCTTTTCCCGTGGTGACCAGCAGCAACGGCCCAGGCAGCCAGACCCAGTACATCCTGCCTCCCAACGGTGAGGGGGCCGGTGGGAGGCATCACCCTGTGCCCTGTCACAGCGACGCGCTGGGGTGGGCAGGAGGGGGTTGCAGCGGGGAGGATCTGACCCATTTACCGCTCTGCAGCCACTGGCAGTACGCACTGTCCCTTGCTATTGCTGTGGCAACGCCTGGCTCCTCCCCTGACTCTGCATCCTCGCTTTTTTCTCTGCACAGTCTGCAACAACGATTCCCTGAGCATCAGCAAGAGCCCTCCATGCAAGAACAGCTTTGGGATCGAGAACTCGCTCTCCACTTCCTCTGAGGTACGCTGGCCACCGCGTCCGCCAGCGGCTGGGGAAGGGACCTGGGAGGGCGCAGAGCAGCGCAGTCCCAGCGCTCTGGCTGGGTAGGCAGCTCGTAAAGCCTCGCAGTCCGGGCCTGGAAAGCAGGTTGCTTTCTCCGGAGCGCCCGTTCTTCAGTTCTTCTCAGGGCTGAGAGTCTGAGTAGAGCAGCTGAGGCTGGGAGCGTGAGGTGAGAATGCTTCTAGCTTACTCTGGCCGCACTTCTAGAGACGCAGCAAAGCATGTCTGAGTCCTGGGACCCCCTGAGCCTACACCTGCACTTCCACTCACAGCCCCCTTCCCACCTCCGGCTCTTGCCCAAAGCACCCCCGGCGCTGAGCTGACCTCTCACAAGCTGCCCCAGTCCGATGCTCTTGTGTCCGTTTCTCCCCCAGGACCCTCATTCAGGTTGCCCCAGCAGGAGCAGCTCTTCCCTGTCCTTCCACAGCACTCCTCCGCCCCTGCCCATGCTGCAGCAGAGTCCTGCCTCGCTACCCCTGCCCGGGGTGCAGCAGGTGAATGGCCTGGCCAGGGTGGCAGGCAGCGGGCTGGGGGGAGGCACCACTGCCAGCCACAGCCTCTCCACGGTGCCCATGGTGGACGGCCTGATGGGGACCCTGGCAGGAGGCCAGCAGATGCCCATCAACGGGATCCTGGGGAATCTGAACGGAGCTCAGGCCGCCCAGCCTCCGAGCGCGCTGACGCAGGCGAGCGGGCCGCCGACCTTGCAGCTCTCCACCAGCCTGAGCAGGTGAGGACGGGGAGCTCGCGGGGGACAGCCCTGCCCTCTCCAGCAGAAGCTTAGCGCCGGGAGGGAGGGAGGGAGGCCCTGTGGATGCAGGACCACGGCGGGCTGCGCTGACGCTCCCTGCCCTGCTCCCTTGCAGCGTGCCCAGCCTGAGTCCCCTGACAGAGCAGCAGCGGCACGTCTTGCACCAACACGAACAGCAGCTCCAGCAGCTCCAGCAGCTCCTGACTTCCCAGCCGCTTAATCCGGTAAGCGTGCCTGCCAGCATCTTTTACCTGATGAGCTGTTTAAGGGGAAAGCCTCGGAGCAGCGCGCAAAACGTAGGGCTCCCTCCTTCCCGTGGATCCTCTGCCCACGGGGCTGCCAGAGTCATGTGCCTTTTCCTTGGCTCAGGGCTGCTGTGGGTGGAGTGAGGAGAAGAGCTTTAGGCAGGAAAGGTGCGGCACCTCCTGGAGGGAGGGATATGGTGATTTGAACTTCTTTGTACAAAGGAAAAAATTTAATCTGGGTTTCCCACATCCTGAGGGTGTGAGAGCATGGTAATGTTGAACCGCCGTAAAATCAGGAGTGCTGTTACCTCCGGCTGTCTTGGAACGCAAATCACGTCTGCTCCTGCTGCCGCGAGCAGACCAGTCTCTGGGCTTGCAGATGTGCTGGGGCTCCCAGGAGAGGAGGAGCTGGTGTGAGGACAGTGCTTGAGTTTAGACAGAGATAAGCCACAAATCGGTTAGTCCTGAGGCAGGTGAGCCGTGTGGGGCACACTGACTGGAGAACGGGCAGCGCCAGGGGGAATGTGTTGGTGGCTGAGGACTTTGGGGTCAGCAGGAGGATCAGGCAGCTGTTCTGAGCATCTTGGCTCTCTGCCTGTATCCTCGTGGGTAAGCAGCGGCCCCGTCCCGGGCTGTTGTCGGATGGCTGCGTGGATCGATGGCAAACGAGCCCCTGAGTGTGTAAGAGCCACGGTCGCTGGCCCTGTGGTTCCCCTCAGTGAGGCTGTGCTCGCTTCTGTCTGCCGTGAGCTTGGCGCGTTGCTTTGGGTGGATTTCTGGGTCAGGCTATTTATAACGGCGGAAAAGCGAATTTCAAAGGGCTTCTCTTTAGAGCAGCTGATGTCACCGTGCCGTCAGCCGCATCCCTGTGGGTACAGGAACAATGTCGGCTCTCAGCCCGCTGCATCGGTCGATGGTTGCTATAGCGATTTCTGCCGTTTGGTTGGATCTGAGGGCGGCCCTCGGGGTGCAGGTGAGCCGTGGCCCTCGTCCCCCAGGTCCGGCTCGCCCTGTGCGTCAGGGCTGAGCTGTGAAGCCGGACGGGCTGGGGAGGGAAATTAGCCAGGCTAGAAATTCAGGGTAGTGAATGCCACGGGCTCAAAATGCGTGGGTCACTTGATCGGAAAGAGCCAAGTAGATGTGTGTGCCTCCAGGCGTCGTAGCGAGGGTTAGCTCATCCTGCGCTCCAGGAGACAACGGGCTTGGGAGGGTGGTGAGCGCAGGCTGTTCGTGACCACAGGACAGACTGTTCCTCTCTCAACCTGTAGGGATGTGACCAAGGGGACTTTCTCCCTGTCCCCAGTAGCCTTGCCTGGGCTGGAGTGTGCCCATGTGGTTCCTGGTTCCTTTATATTCGGTGTCACCTCTTCCTGAGCCCCTTGTCCCTCCTTTGACTTCCTTGCCCTTCCCTGCAGGAGCAGCAGGCCCTGGTGTTCCAGATGATGCAGCAAATCCAGCAGAAGAGGGAGCTGCAGCGGCTGCAGATGACCAGCTCGTCCCAGCTGTCCATGACCGGCCTCCTGGCAGCCACCTCGGCCCCCCTGCACTCCAGCACCAGCGCCCTGATCACCTCGGCCCCTCAGCCGCCCCCCGGCAGCAGCTCTCTCCTGGCCTCCCTGTCCCCGCAGCAGCTCAATCCTAGCAACGCCCTCCTGGCTCCCCAGGCCACCCCGCCGCTCAGCGGGTCCGGGAACAGCCTCCTGGCCTCGGGAACAGGCATCCCGCCCGTCCTCGCAGCGCAGAGTAACCCGTTTCTCAACCTGCAGGCTGATGGCAACACCCCGAAAGGAACGGTGCGTATGCCGCTAGCGCTGCCCTAACCCCGCTGAGCTCGTGGCGCTGTGCCGCCGCGGGAGAGACGGTCTGCGCCGCGGTTAGCGCGGGGAGCGAGGCGCCTGATCCCAGCTCCAAGGACTTCCTAGGGCCCAGGCAGGGTCTTGGGTGGGCGCACAGGCTCCCGCGGTGCCCTTGGTGCGCGTGTGCGGCACACAGCAGACCCGCTGCGGGGGCGAGGCAGAGCCAGGCCATAGATGTTGTCTCTGTTAACCCCGGGACGCGATGGGACAGCATGCCCCGGGCAGCGCTGGCCCTGTCGGAGCCTCGTGGTGAAACACGAAGGTGACTGCGTGTTGAAACCCAGGGTTTAGAAGGAATCTTGCGCCCAGGAGGAGAGGTTGTGAAGAGGTTCATGGCCCCTCCGTAGAGCAGCCTTATACTGGAACACCAGTGTGGAGGGACTGGTGCTGTGATGCTCTCATCTCCATCCCTCCCCTGGCCTATACCTGTACCCAGAAGGTCCAGCCCTGACTGGAGACATTTAGGAGCCAAAGGCCAGTGTCGAGGGGCCAGTCGAGGGAAACCTGGGGCTCCCGTGTCTCCGCTGGTCTCGGAGGAGCCCGAGAGGTCGCGGGGAGCAGGGCCGGCCCGCAGCACAGCAGGGCTCTCTGCTTCGGCTGCCCCGTGTTGCTGCCCGCCCGGTACTGACACATCTCCTCTGCGTCTCTTTCTCTGTTTGTTTTTTAAAGAGCATGAGTGACAAGGGAGCTCCTCTTACCCAGGACAAGGGCTAAGCTCCCCCCTCGCCCCAGACAAACCAGCAGCCAGCTCCTCTGAGCCAGGGGAACGCGGCTTTCCGCAGTCGACTTTGGTACTGTTAGAGCGATGAGCACAAGGCTCCCGGAGCGTTTCCCGCCACTGGGCAGAGCCGAGAGGTGCTTTGGAAGACAGCGCGTCTCTGACCGAGCCCCGGTGTTGGGAGGAGCGAAGGCGGGGGGCTGCCTGCCGCCCCGCTCCGTGCCACGCGTGCTCAAGGGGAAGCTGTTTCCACGCGGAGCGGAGGAGAGGTGTAACACCGGACGCCTGCCCGTCTCCTCCCTGCTTCAGTGCAAGCCTGCGTTCGCGTGCGCGTGGCTCCCGGGCCGCGGCGCTGGAGACCATCGAGGTTCCTTGGTGGAGGGAGGCTGAGGACTCCTTTCTGCGCAGTGCAGAGGGATCCAGCAGCGCCCGCAGAGGCAGCGCTGGACGTGACGCCGCTGGGGAAGCGGGATGTGGTGGCAGCGCCTGCGTGGTCGGCCCCGCCCGGATGGGGAGGTGAAGACATCGTGTAGCTGAGATTTCTCACCTGCTTTTCCTCTGCCGGGCTCTTAGGATGCTCTGCGCTCTGTAGCCGTCGTATGAAGCCCCGACACCTCAGCTGGATCCAAACCCAGCCTGAACAGACACGAGCGGTGGAGCGACGGGTACGGACTGGTGCTTGGGGAGGAGGCAAAGGCCACCTGCTTCTTCAAGGACATCGCCACGTTTGCTCCGCCGGCCGCAGTCGGTTCGGTGCTGTACTCCCTGTGAAAAGCACACTCCTGCTCCTCATGCCGTCTCTCGCTCTTCCCTGCCGAAATTTCCGACGGCTGATGTTTCAGGTGGCAGAAAGGGGCCGTAGCCAGTGTTACCCCTGCCGTAGCCAACTTCCGAAGGTGCGTTTGAACCTGGCGGTCGTTTCCCGGCCCAAGCTGGGAGATGGAGGTGTGCGTGGGGAAGAGTCCCGGATCCGGTACTTGTTCTTTCTTACCCGCCCCAGCCTGGCAGCACCGCGTTCTTCCACTGCTCTTGGGCACTTGAGAAGAGGGATCTCCAAGCAATGGGACAGTTCCCAGTCTCCTAAGCTGGGACATTGGACCCTTCCTTGTTCTCCACCTTCTGACCTTAACTCCGTTGTGCAGCCTGGAACCTCCGCGGCGAAACCGGCCCCTCTGAGCCGGGGTGCGACGGATCGCAGGGCAGGTGGGGCCGCTCTGGGGGAAGGGGAGCGTCCGCGTCAAACGTATAAACGCCCCTTCTTTTCCTCATCCCCTGGTTGGATCCAGAGCTCCGGGGGCAGGCGGGAAGACTCCCGCTGATAGACACTCTGAGGGTCTTAAAAACAAAAGCAGAAGTTGTCAGACCTTAGTGGACGTTTTTCAGCACATTCCCACTGCCCCTCAACCAATTTGCACTATTCACGTCTGTCAGCAGTGGGTCTGTGCTGATAGCACTAGAGAAGCTCGTCAGAGGCAAAACTCATCTGCTAAATATCTCTCTTTTTATTTTTATTTGTTTCTTTTTTTCTTTTTTTTTTTTTGTTTGGAAGATTGTCACCACAGTGGTTGAATAAGGCTGAAAGGAGAGGAAATACCTTTCTGGTCTGAGCCTCGCGTTCTGTGAGCTGGGCAGAACGCTGCTGTCTGCTCAGAAGTACGTGATTATTGGAGAGAATCGTTTTATAAAGACAAGCTGATGTTTAACAAGGTTAAGAAGCTATTGGAAAGATGGAGATGGCAGCTAAAAGTGAAAATGCGGGAAAAAAAAGAAGGTCTCCCTTCCTCCCGGTCCATGCAGCACGCAGCGAGAGAGGACACGGGAGCGTGGCTCCTGTGACGTGACCCTGTCCCCAGCCACCGCTGGAGCCGAGCCACCTCCCGTCCGCCTGCAAAATGTGAACGGGATCTTTCGGTTGCAGACGGTTTGACTCTTCGTTTTGGCCCCCCGTCCCCGACATTGCTCTGGCACAATTGTGTGCTTGCACTTTTTTAATTTTTTTTTTTCCTTTCTTTTTTTTCCCTCCTCCAGCTGTGTTGTCCCCACCTGCCCTCTGCAAGCAGAGGTGCCACCCCGACGGCCCGGCGCAGAGCCCCCCGCTCGGTGGGGCGCTGTGTCTGCAGCGGGGGTCCTGCCTCGCTGCCCCCTCTGTGCGCGAGGAGCGCGGCGTGGCCGTGCCAGGGCTGCCGCGCCGAGTTCAGCCCCGCCGCGTGTGCTGGGTGCCGTGCGGGCCGTACCGCCGGCCCTTGGCAAGGAGCAGCTCCCTGGGACGTGGACCTGGGCAGACTCCTCCAAAATCGAGTTGCGTTTCACACGTGGAGTTAGAACCGCGCCAGTACCAGGGGGAGAGGGGCTGGGCAGGAGCGGAGGGCCAGGCAGCTCCGTCCCGGGTGTGGCGAGCTGTGGCACCGCGCGCGTTCTCTCCCAAACCCGCGTCCAGATCGCGTTTTGGTGCCCAAATCCCTGGGCAGCGACAGAAACCTTGCGGGGGTGGCTGAGGGTGGGTTTGCAGTCGGGAGGCTGAACCGCGCCGGCCGGGGCTCCGCACCGCTCCTGGGAGAGCGTTTGGCAGCCCGTGCATCAGCGGAGGCTGGGAATCGAGGACGGAATTCCAGGGATGGGGTTCGTGGGCAGAATCGCTGTTGGGAGCCGGGAGGGCTGAGCTACACCGCGTCCCCCGGTCCCTGCCCCGCGCTGGCCGTGCCGGTGGTTTCTCTCGGTGGCAGTGGTTGGAGTGGGAAGCCCCTCTGCTCGTCGGGGCTCACCGGAGCAGGGGGGGACCGGGCTGCAGAGGACGAGCGGGGAAGAGGCAGAAAGCACTTACCCATTTCTCTGCCACCGCCCAAGGGCGCCCGTCCCGTGGGAGCGTCCCCTCCTGCGCCGGCCTGGGCCGTCCCGCAGCCAGAGGTCCCTGCGGTGCATGGGGGGAAAAGAGGGCACTGCAGGACGGTCAGCACCCAGCGTTTGTGTCTGTGAAAAAGAGGGAGAGCAGGGGAAAGGAGAAAATAAAGCTAAAGATGATCTGTGTTTCAGTTGCACTGGGGTACGTTTCCTTACCCGTTTTGATGCTAATGTCTCATTTAGGATGTTGCATGTGTCTGTTTTGTTTTGATTTTTTTTTTTTTATTAAATAAAAGAGAAAAATGTGTATATTTTTGGCAATTTAAGGTAATGTAGCTAAGATATATTTTTTTCACGCTGCTTGACTGTTCTTTATTATAATAAATAATATTAATATTAATATCAAAGACTTTTTTAATGCAGCTAGGCTTTCAAAATTGACATGAGCGGAGGGGCTGTGTGCTGAGCCCCCTGGGTTTGTGCTGGGGTCTGGGGGCTGCAGCGCGTCGGCACCCGCCTGGCCCTGCCCTGAGCCGGCGACGCGCTTGGGGTGCAGGTGATGCGCTCGGGGCGCGAGAGCGGGGCCACGGTGGGCAGGGGGGGAGCGGAGGGGTGGATGGGTGGGAGCAGCAGCCCCACGAGGAAAGGATTATTTTCGCTGGCGAGGCCTTTGGCGAGGCTGGGCTCTGAGGGAGGGTTTGTTTTGGGTTCAGCTGAATCCGCGCTCCCCCGTTTACCCCGTCCCTTGTTGCCGGGCGTGGTGGAGCCGCTCTGCTCGGTCAGGCTCCCTGCCGCAAACCCATCGCCCCAATAACGGTAATGACCCGCCTGATGGGGAGAGGGAAGGTTTATGTGGGTTTTTTAAATTGCTTTTTCCAAATTTATCAGAATTTGAAGAAGTTGGGTTGTGCTACTGATGTTTAGAAAGTAGGAACATTAAAAACTCTGGTTAACGATTATCATTTTAACTTTGCAAAGTCATCGGTATCCTGCCCAGCAGCGCCGATCTGTGACTGCGCTCCAGATTACGTGTGACATCGCAGCTGAAGGGCAAAGTGCGGAAAATCCCTCCAGGGCCTGGAGGTTTTTTAATGTTTAATTTAAGCCACAAATACAGAGTTTTCGTACCTGGCTGGGCCGTAGGGAGCCTCAGCTGAGGGCCAGCCGTGGCTGCAGGCGCTGCGGGGCGGTTTCATCACACAGCACTTGCAGGTTACAGGGGATCAAACCGAACGCTCGGCCGCAGACGGGTCCCGGCGCAGCCGGGGGGTTCCAGCCCCCAGTGCCTGTTCGGTCCCACCGCTCAGGAAAGCGGGGAGATGCTGCGGTCCGTCCCCGCCCAGGGCAGCCCCTGCCCATGAGCACAGCCTGGGTTTCGGGGGGATTTTTAAGCACATCCCCTGAGTTACGAGCACTCCCCAGGGCCGAGCTGGTCTCCAGTGGCCAAAGGGGCCGGTGGGAAAGGGATAAGCACAGAAGGAGAGCGGAGAGAAGGGGCGAGTTGCAAATACAAGAGCATAAACATACAAGCAGCTATTTGTATGGCTGGTTTGCTTTTTTACTAAGAAAAGGGTTTTTATTTGAAAACGACACAGGCAGCTTTGTAGCCGAGAACGCCGGTGCTTTCTCAGAACCTTGTACTTTGAACAACTTCCGCGTGCTGGCGTCTTGGGTGCTCGCCGCGGGAGGCTCGCAGGGAGGACACGTTCCGTTTTAATTTATTGCTACGGACAAAACCGATTCTGAGCTGAGGGCAGGGAGCGCTTAGAACACGGCTCCCGCTTACCCCTCCGCTGTCTGCGGTGGGACGGGCAGCCAGCGAGCCGCGTTTGTGTCTCCGTTGTGCGTAACGCAAATGCATCTTTGTGTCATTAATGTACTTGTGTGACTGAGACATCACCGTCCTTGTCCTTTTTATTAAAAGAATGTTTTCAAAAAAATAAAATGCAGGCTAAAAAAAAAATCCGCTTCCACGTGCACTCGTGTTCTGGGTGTCTCTGGATGGGCACCGTGCTGGGGGGCGCGGGGGAATCCCGAGACCCCAACCCGGGGCGGCGGTGGGAGCCGAGGCACCGGGCCTGGGGCTCGAGGTCTGGGAGTCGCTGCCGGGGGTCTGGGGGTTGTGCCCCTGTCCTGGGGCAGCAGCGCTGGGGCCCCCCTTGGGCTGGGGGCGCTGGAGAGGGGGAGGCTGAACGGCCCCGGGCTGGGCGGGGGCTCAGCGACGCGCGGGAGGTGACCGTGGGCAGCCCCCACGCAGGACACGCGTGGCCGTTGCTGCTCGCGGCCACCTGCAGAGGTACGGCACTTTGGCTGTCAAAAACCCCTCATTTCCCCCTTCTTTAAAGGATTGAAAAAAAAAAAAAAAAAAAAAGGAAGGGCGTGGGGACCCCCAACCGTTGATGTTGGATTTCCAGGGGTGCGGCGTTTGGGGAGCAGAGGGACCCCTCCCCGCCTCCCTCCCGGCTCGATCGGGGCGCTGCACGGGGCCACGCACCGAGACCGGACACCGGGGGCGGCCGGTGCGAGGATCCCGGCGAGGGGGGAACCTTTC
>WHYT01015071.1:67320-77361 GCA_009806455.1 Tetrax tetrax | reverse complement strand
GCGACGGCAGCCACCGGAGAGCGGCCCCGGCGATCGCCCCGCTGCGCTTCACCCCCGAGGAGGACGGGACGGCCTTGCTCTGCGGGTGCAAGCGCACCCGCACCCCCCCCTACTGCGACGGCACCCACAAGGAAGAGGCGGTGCGGGGCGCCCGGCTCCCCACGCAGCCCTGACCGGCCGCACCCCGCGGGGACGGAGCCCACGGGAGCTCGGGGATGTTCAGCTCTCCCGGGTGCGGGAGGGAGCGGGGAGGAGACGCTCAGCTCCCACCCCAATTAACCTTAATTACTGCCAGCAGCCGCAGGAAACCAGCCCCACCCCACGGTGGGGGGCAGCAGTTTTGCCTTCTGCCCCGCTGGGGCCCTGGTGAGGATGGGGACGGCTGAGCCGTGGCTGGGGAAAAATAAAAAAAATCCCCAGGACAGCGAGACTTTCCGGAGCGGTTCCGCGTTGCCGGAGCTGCGGGTGCCGTCGGGGCGCGGAATGGAGGGGCGCGGGCAGCTGCGTCCGAACAGGCGAGGGAGGGAGGGGGGGACAGTCTGCAGCATTTATTCCATTTACAAAGCTGTAGGTGTACAAATGTTTGACCCAGACCGACGTATACCAGAATATCTTACAAGACATTAAAACGCCGTACAGGATGCAGACATACAGAGCAATTTGGTTCGTACCACATCAGAAAAAACAAAACAAACAAACCGCCCCCCAGCCCCGCACAGCCCCAGCCCGAGGCACTTCCGCCGCCTCCCGCGGTCCCTCCTGGCCTATTTACAGGGAGAAACGGTGGCAAAGGCGGGAAACGGAGCCCCCCACGCGCTTCGAGCCCCTCGCCCGGCTTCAGCCCAGGAACGGGGCAGAGAAAAATCAAAGGGGCCCCGTGGGGACCCGGCCTGGCCCATTCCCAGTGCCCGGTGGCGGCGGAGCCCGGGGCTGTGCCGTGGCAGAGGTGCCGCTGTCGAGTCTGTGACAGGGATGCAGTACTTAAAAAAAAAATCTAAAAAAATTAAAAAATACAACAACAACATCCCATCTTTCCTGACCTTTGGAGTCGGGCTGTTCGTACGCTTCCCGTGCCGCTTTCCTTTGGTCCGCACCGTGCCGTCGCGGGCGGCTGCAGCGGCTCCCAGCCGTGGGGTGCTCCCCGGCTGTGGGGTGCTCCCCGGCCGTGGGGTGCTCCCTGGCTGCAGCGGCTCCCGGCCGTGGGGTGTTCCCTGGCCGTGGGGTGTTCCCTGGCCGTGGGGTGCTCCCCGGCCGTGGGGTGCTCCCTGGCCGTGGGGTGCCGTCCGGGCGCTGCAGGCACTTGCTTGGATTTTTGTCATTTGTCCCCCTCCCCAGCAAGGGATGGAGCAAACCCCCAAGGTCTGTGCTCCCCGGGGCTCCTGTGCTTTTTTTTGTCAATGTAGAAAGTTGGTCCCTTCCCGGGAGCCGGCAATGCCGGTGCCGCTCCGCTCCCACCCTAAACACGGCAGCACCTTCCCACGCTCGCCCCTCACCGAAGCCTCCTGGCTAAAGGCACTGTAGACTTATTTTTTTGTTTTATTTTTTTTTTTATAAACCCAATGTGGGGGCAGGAGGAGAGAGTGGGAAGGACAGGGTGGGGGGAACAAAAAAAAAATACTCTGAAACGCGACATTGAAGCCGTGGAGGTGAGCGGGGAGCCGGCAGCATTGGGGTCCCGCACCCCTGGACTGGGTGCTGCACCCACCACGCACTCGGGCAGAGCAGGGGCACTTGAAGCCCCTGGGCCCCACGCAGATGCACCCAGCGCTGCCAAAGCCGCCCCCAATGGTTTAGATGCCCCCAACCAAAATTTCCCAGTGGTGCCCGGAGCCATCGGCAGCCAGCGCCGCCCCAGGGAGGCGGCAGCTCCCCAGCAAGGAAACACCAGTGTTCAGCGGGGTCTGCGCTCCGTCCCCGCCGTGGCTGGCCCTTCACCACCACCATGCAAGCATCATTTGTTTTAAGCTGGAGAAAAAAAAAACCAGAACCTACTTACTCTGCAGAAAGGGAGGCGTCTGTGCGAGGCTTTGCCGATCAGAGCCTGAAACGCCGTCCAGAGACCACACAGGGAAAGCAAAAAAACAAAAACAAAAAACCCAGAGCAGAAACATGCACAGCAAGGCGAAGCTGGAGGGCAGTGCCGGAGAGGCAGGCTCGATGCCAACACATGGACCACTGGTCCCAGCGGCACGGGCACCACGTTATCAAACCTGGTGCCAAGAAATCCCCAAAGAAACACAAAAAAGCAAAAAAACCCAGGGCACGGCGGGGCGGGGGGGCAGTTTTTGGCTTCTGTGCTTGGCCCTTACCTGTGCTTGGCCCTTACCTGTGCAGCCGGGCGGCCCCGCTCGCGGCCCCGTCTGGCTCTGCGCAGGCGCGAGGGGAGAGGATGGGGAGGAGAGGGAAAAGCGTTAGAGAAACGAGCAGGGAAGGCGGCGGCGCCTGCGTGGCTCCCAGCTCCGGCATGCGGCTTACATAAGTTAAAATTAAAAAAAAAAAAAAAAAAAAAAAAAGAAATTTAAAATATTCAACCACATTTATGTATCTTATTTGCATTTTAAATTAATCTGGTCAATCAATAGAAAATAAGTATGTATAATTTCTTCTCCCTATGTACACAGATATTTATAGACGTATATATATAATATATAGATATAAAACCAGCCAGGAGTCCCTGCTGCGGCAGCGCTTAGGTCAAGGCGGAGGCCGCGCTGCCGTTGACAGTCGTTTTGCGGCACCGGCCAGCGGCCGGCGGCAGCGGGTGGCAGTTCGAGGTGCCGTTGAGCGCGGTGCCGGCGCCCGCGGGGCCGCTGCCGGCGGTGGAACTGGGCGAGCCGTGGGACGGGGTGGCGGGGCTGGGCAGGGAGGAGGAGGTGGCGGGCAGCGTGGCGGGGCTGTGGGCTTTGTCGCTGACCGACTCGCACTCGGAGGCGCCGCTGGTGTTGGTGCACTCGGAGGTGGCCGGCTGGGTGAGCTTGAGCCGCTTGCAGGCGGGCTGGACGCGGTATTTCAGCGGCAGGGGCCCGTTCTGCAAGCGGGAGAGGGGCAGACGCATGGCACCCGGCACCCTGCGGCACCCCGGGGCACCCCCCGTGCTGCAACGGCACCGGCACACCGCGGCACGGCTGCCCTGGGCGATGGCATGGCCAGGTGCCGGCTGGCAGCCCTCCCGCCTGCCCCGGAGAAAGCGGCGGGAAAGCACACGCAGCCCCTCGGCCACCTAAAAATCACACCCCGAGCACACACCTTTGTAAGGAGCGGCACCTGGGGTTTAATTTGTTGAAGTGCTCCAATTTTTAAGCTCTTCAGTTAAGTTTTTTCAAGTGTTATATTTTCCATTTTTAAGTTTTTAAGGTTTTTAATGCCCTCAGCCTTCCCCAAGGGACGGCTTTGCGAGCGTTTCCCCAAGGGTGGCACGCGGGGAAGGAGCCTCGGCTTACCCGTCTCCAGGGGTAGATGTAGGCGATGTCCATCAGGGTGTAGTACTCCTTCAGCGGCTCGTCCTCGTAGAGCACTTCCACCTGGCGCAGGGGACAGCGTCAGCGCCCGGCCCGGGGGCAGAGGCACCGCCAGCCCCCCCGGAGCCGCTCACGGGGCACGGGGGCTTGGCCGTGCCCAGGCCCCGCTCCCAGAAGCGGGAGCAGATTCGGAGTTGACACGCCGTGCGCGTAAGGGCCGGACCGTGCCCCAGCGCCCACCCGTTGCCGCGAAGCCTGGGCTGCCGACATGTTTGGGAGCCGGCAAAGCACAGCTTATTTACAGCAGGGGACGCAACACAGGACGGCCAAAACGGCATCGGCCCAGCGGAGCACGCCGAAAGCCGGGCAGCGAGCGCGCCCCGGGCACGCGCTCACCTTGTACTTGCTGGGAACGTCCATCTTGTTGCGGAGGAACTTGGCCAGGTGCATGACGGTCATAGCGGCGGGGCAGCGCAGGAACCGCACCCCGTTCTTCTGGGGACGCAGCGGGAGGGGGCCGGGGGGAGAGGCGTTGCTGAGAGTCCGCCGTGCGGTTAACGGGCAGTTCCCACCTCCTTCAGAGGCGGTCTGGGGGTGCCCTCCCACCCGCCCCCCTCCTTCGAAAGCCCAGGAGGCCACTGGACACGCAGCTCCCCACGCTGCGGTCCCACCACACTCACCTTCTCCTTCTCCAGGTCCCCGTTCTCAACAGTCCCTTTCTTCTCCTCTCTGGGGGGAGGAAAGCAAACACAGGGCAAAGTTTGTGGAGGAATAAAAAGGCAGAGAGCAAAAAATACCCCGCTGCCACAGCAAGCACCCACAGCGGAGACAGGACGAGGGAGCGGGGCGGGCGGGTTTTGGGGGCTCCTCTGTCCACCCAAGCACCCCAGGAGAGGCTGAGCCCCAAGAGGGGCTGTGAGCCACTACCACCCGGCACCTCCACCCCACCTCCCGAGTGGGTGAGAGCTTGTTCCCAGCCCAGGCAGAGGGTTAGGAGCAGCCAAAACCGATACCTGGACCCTTCATAGAACTCTATGGACAGGCTGACAATCTCGTCGTCCGTCAGGTTCCCCTTGTCCTGCTCGGAGACTTCCCCGCGGTCTTCGTTGGACCCGTTGGGAACTGGGGGAGCAGAGGGAGGGAGAGGCTGAGCCGTTGCGGGGGGCACGGCCGGGGCGAGGGGGGGTCCCTGGGGCTGGCGCTCACCCTCTGCCACGGGGTACGCTGCGTAGAAGTCGCGCCGCCTCTTCATCTCATCTGCGGGAGAAGGGAGGAGGAAGGTGAGAGGGGAAAAAACAATCACACAAGAGGGAGACACGTGCAAAGAGAGGGGAGCAAGAGGAAGCCCCGGATCACTGGGCGCCTGCTCCCCGCCGCAGCTCAAGCACGGGCGGCCTGCCAGACAAACCCGCAGGAGAGCAGTCGCTTCAGCAAGAGCAACCCCGTCGCACCAGTAAAACCCTCGGAGCGGCTGCAAATCCGCCGCTGTGAGAATGCCCTGACGGCAGCTCGACTCTCCGCAGTCTCTCCACACCTGCAGACCCCCACCTTTTTCCCTGAGGACGGGCAGGCAGCAGATCCGTGGCTCCTGCTCCCAGCCTTGCTTTCCGTGGCTCCCCCCAGCCGCAGCCCCCGGGCTGCCGGAGCGCGGGACGGGCCCTATCTGACAGCCCCATCCCTGTCCGTGCGCACCGGGCATCGTCCTGCTGTCCCCGTCACACGGGCAGGGGCGCGCGTGGGCGGCGCGAAACCCCGGGGCCCAGTTTCACTGGTGGTGGGAGTGAGTTACAAACACCCCAAACCCACACCATTACAACGGCCCCCGGCCGTACCTTTGAAAAGCCCCGGGACCAGTTTGTACACTATGTCCTGGAGGGTCTTGTCCGACCTGGGTGGAAAAAGAAACAGGGAAAGAGAGAAATGAGCTGGGCGGGAGCGGCCGGCTGCCCCGGGCTGCCGAAAGCGGCCCTGCGGCACGCGTGCCCCGCTCAGCCCGACACCGCCTCGCCCCGCGTGCCCCCACGCAGAACCCCGACGGCCCGTCCCACGGCAACGGCACAGCCCGCCCACGCTCCCCGCAAAGGGTTAACTCTGGAAAAAGAAAAAACCCTTTCAAACACCCTTGTGACTGCTAGGGATGGTGACAGCAGGATTCGGGGCCAGGATCCCTTTCAGTAGTCAAAGCGATTACCAAAACACACCGAGAACTTGAAAAAGTAACATCCAGGATCAGCAAATGTTTCTGCGAGTTTTAATTGGCATCGCGTTTTATTTTTGGACCTGGCTGCAGCTCAGGGCTCAGGCTTTGATTTCCCTTTGTTGTACGGACGGCAGGACAGCATCCGCCGCCAGACAGGAAAGCCAAGCAGATTCCCTAAAATGGGAACGTCCCAAGGTAGGAGCTTCGAAAGCACTGGAGGAACTGGGGAAGCTCAAGAGCCGGGACTGGGGCTTTGCCGGAAGGCTCGGGGCCCGGCAGGCACGGCGTCTGGCACAACGTAAAAGCAGCAGCTCAGCCAAAAAAAAAAAAAACCACCTCAAAAACAAAGCGAGAGCAGTGGGACTGGTGAAAAGTAAATTATATCTGCAATTATTTCCATTTTAATAATAAGGCCTTTATTTTAAAGAAAAACAAATGACTGTACCCTCTATTATTTTTAGCCCAGCCATGTCTTTCATCCCTAATTCCTCGGTGACGTCGCTCTGGTTACGAGGCCCCACTGTAATTTTATTTATAATACATACCCAGAGAATCTGCGTTATAATTTACTGCAAGCTAATGAAAAAGCCATCTCAGCCGCTTGATTGGCAGCTTAATTACCAGCCGCTTTTGCGTGAGTCAAGCCCATTCAGCCCAGCGCGGTGGCGCTGGGCGGGGGCCGGGGTGCCTCGGGGGACGCGGTGGCCGCGCGTGGGCACCGCGCAGCATCGTGCCCAGGACGCGGGTGTTTGGGTGCTGCGGTGGCACCGGTTTGGGAAGCAAAGGGGAAAGCAAATCCCTCGTGGGCGCGGGGAGTTTTCTATGGACCAGGCCCCCGTCGCCTGCGGCAGCGCCTCTGCCCACGTCTGCCCCACGTTTCCCTCGCCGGGATCAACGGGACGCGGAGGCACTGGGGCCGCTGGCGCAGCGCTGCTCGCGTGCGCGGTGCCCGTTTGCGGCACGGGCGGCCGCGTATCCGTCCCTGAGCACCGGCAGGGATGTTTCAGCGAGGGAGCCGTGGGAGCCAGAGTGTAAATATTTCATAGTGAACCAGAGGGGAAAAAAAAAAAAGGCGGAAAAAGTGTTACTACAGAAACAGATTTACATGGAAAGGCTGAAAAAAAAAGGAGGGAAAAAAAGAAAGCCGAGTGATGTATTGCAGCCTTTCGTGGTTTCTATGCCAACCACCTGCAGAGCCAATTTCACAACCGACGGACGTGTCTGGCTTTCCCCCGCCAGACGCGGGGCCGGGGCAGAGCCAGCGCGAAGCCACCGCCACCACGGCCAGGCACCCTTCCACCTGCGCCGCTGCCATCCCCCGAAGGACACGGCACCGTCCCCACGGGGGACAGAGCAGGGAGCTAGGAAGCACAGGCGGGGTCCCAGGTTGAGCTGCACCCGTGGGATGGCGGGGACGGGCGATGGGTGCCTGTGGTTTGGGATGCGCAGAGGTGGGCACGGGGCAGCCCCTGCTCCAGGTGGCATCTGCCCCAGCCTCCTGCTGCCACACAGGAGACGTCCCTGGGTCCTGTCCCCTCCACGGTGGCGTTTCCCACCATCCCTGCTCTCCTTTCCACCCCAAATCCCCACAGCTGCGGGGAGCGGGGTCAGCAGCAAAGGTTTCACGCTGCAGGAGATGCAACCAGCTCAGCTGCACCGCCATGCACTGGGGCTGGCCGCGGAGCCCCGCTCCCCGCCCAGGGGGCTGCACCCCACAGCGGGCACAGCCGCACCCAGACGGGGCCGGGGCTGGGTGCCAGGCAGGGGCGCGGCGTGCGGGGCGCCCCCGGAGCTCACCTGATGCTGAGGAGGGGCCTGGTTTTGTGCACCTGGACATCGCACATGGGGCAGTACTTGTTCGTCTCCAGGTAGCGAACGATGCAGGTTTTGCAGACTGTGGGGAGAGAACCCGGCGTGAGCAGGCGGACGAGGGGCAGAGCCCCCGCGCCAGCCCGGCCCAGCACCCCGCACCTCCACGCCGGCTCGGGGCCAGGACCCCTTCTCGCCTGTCCCAGCCTGGCCCCATCTGCGACCCCGCGGCTCCACGTGACGCAGGACGGGTTTGGGCAGCGCGGGAGGATCTCGGTGCGGCGCGGTCACCCCTCACGGGGTTTGGGGCACCCCTGGGCGCAGCGCGGCCCCGGCCGGGGCTCCGGGACACTCACAGGAGTGCAGACACTCCACGATGGTGGTGGCGTCTATGAAGTAGCCGCCGCACAATGCGCACATCAGGTGGGGGTTCAGCTCCGTGATCTTTATCCTGGTGGTCCTGTGCATTTTGGAGCAGCGCCGCGGCAGATCCTCCCTGCAGGGAAACACCGGGACCACCCTTAACGGCCGCCTCGTGCGAGGACGGGACCCACCCCACCCTGAAACCAACGAACCCAGGGCAGGGTGGGGGGGCCTGGTGCTCGCCCCCACCTGCCACCCTTGGCTGCGGGGGCTTGGCCCCGACCGTGGGCTCCACTCGGCTCCTGCCTCCTGTTTGCACCTTCCCGGGGGTCCTCAAGGGGTCCGCACCGCGCTGAGACACCCAGTCACCCCCGGCAGCCAGCCCCTCGCCTGCAGCTCCTGGGCTGTGCACACACACATGCACACGCGTGCACAGGCACACGCGTGCACAGGCACACGCATGCAGAGGCACACGCATGCACAGGCACATGCGTGCACAGGCACACACGCAGTGTATTTGGTTTTGCTGGACAGAAAAGCCATTTTCAGGCACCGTCATCCCGTTTCTATGGAAACTCCCGGGTCCGGTGGTGGCCACCCGCCTGCAGCACCTGCGCAGGGGTGGGCGTGCGCGGGGGCACGGGCAGCGTGTCCCCCCCGGCGTGGGGCGCGGACGCAGGGGAAATCACTGCCTGCCCGCTCTGGCACTTCCACGTTTACAATGGGAGACGGCGGAGGCGAGGCCCGAAATCGCTGCAGTTTTATTGTTTCCATGGCAACCCCGATACTTGGAGAGGAGCCAGAATATTATTACAACCATGCGAGGCGCGGGGAGAGGGGAGAAGAAACCCTGGGTCTGGGCAAACGAGTGCGGGAGCGCCGGGGGTGCCGACAGCAGCACCCGAACGCACCCACGGGGACACACGGACACGTGTGCGTGCGTGCACACGTGCCATACATACACGCACGTACCCCCCCGGCACGCAGGCAGAGGCGCGCACCTACACCCGCACCCCTGCGGTACGGGCGCTCGCGCGGGGCCAGGCGTGCAGCGCCGTCGCGGGACGCGGGGCCAGGCCCTCGGTGGACGCCGCACGGGCAGCCAAGGGGCGCGACAACGGCCGAAGGCGCGAGGGCTGCGGCGCGGGCACCGCGACCGGGCGAGGAACGGGGTGAACCCCGCACCCGGGGAGCAAATGGGGGTGCACGTGTGTGTGCACGCATGTGCCACACGCCAGGCGCAGGCCTGCGTGTGCCAGGCTGTGTTTTCGGGCGCACATGCACAGGGGTGCGTGCTCGCGTATTCGTACACCGCGGGGTCCGCACCAGCCCCCTGCCCCGTGCTCCCGCTCGCTCCCTGCCGTGCTTCTCCGGGGTCCTCGTCCCGTTCAGCCGCTGCGGAGACCCCGGAGAGGGGTGTGCGGGAATGGGGACGCCATGGGGACACGGATGGGGACACCACGGGGACAGGGATGGGGACACGACACAGGTGGGGACCTCGAGGACACCCCTGTGCCCTGGCCCAGCCGAGCCCCAGGGTCTCCTCGCAGAGAGGGGGTCGGAAGGGAAGCAGGGCGTTGGGGAAGCCCCAGCCGCCCCCGTGCTCAGCCCCACGGGTGCCCCGCACCCCGCTGCCCCTGGGTAGGCGCCCTCAGCCCTCTGCAGCCCACGGGTGATGGGGGGCCACTGCCAGCCCCCCTCGGCCAGCACAGTGCCCTGGGGGGCCGCTCCCGCACCGGGGAACCGGGCTGCCCATGCCGGTCCGCAGGACCCACGGCTGCGTTTTGGGTGGATTTTTGCTGCTTTTGGTGCTGGCAGGCGGCAATGGCGGCCCGGGTCTCCGAGAGAGGGGGGGAGCCTGAGCCACCGGCGCAAACCGGTTTTAATAAAACCGGGTGATAACAACGGCGATTTCCTGCCGCGGGGGCCAACAAAGCCCCGGACCCCCCCCCTCCCGTCCCCGGGCACCGGTATCGGCTGCAGCACCGGCCCCGCCGGAGCCCCCGGGGCCGCCCCGTCCTGGCCGCTGCCCCGGCCCCGCAGCCGGTTCTCCCGCACACCTGGCCCCGACTTTCGGGGTCTTTCGTCCCCCTGGGCGGTGGCCCAGCAGGGTAACCCCCACCCTCCCTCCCCAGAATCTCCCCCCCGGACCAGATACGGGTGGGGAAGGACGTTTCAAAGTCACCGGTAACTTGGACCCGACCGGCTGCC
>WHYT01015071.1:51203-66409 GCA_009806455.1 Tetrax tetrax | reverse complement strand
AGGAAAGGAAAAAAAAAAGAAAGAAAAAAAGGGGGGGGGAAGGAAGGGACGAAAAAAGGAAAGGAGGGAGGAAAAGAAAAAAGGAAGAAAGAGGAGATGGGGAAAATAGGAAAAAGCGGGAAAGAAATAAAAGAGGGGGGAAAGGGGAGCGGAGCGGGCGGGCTCACGGCGCCGCTTTCCCCTCGTCACGGCGGGGAAGGGGGCACCTTGCGGGGAGCTCCCGGGGGGTTTCGGGGGCTGTGGACAGCCCACGCGTGTCAGCGGCCGCTCCACTCCCACCCCGACGCCCCGCTCCAGCGCGGCAGAAAGCGCCAGACGGCCCAGCTGCCCCGCGCGTGTCCGCGCCTCCCGCGTGGGTCCGGTGCTACCGAGGGCGCTTCCGTACGGCCGGTACCGGCCACTCGGCGAGGCGCGGCGCCCGCGCGCGTGTCCCCCCAGCCCACCCGGTTGCGGCCGTGTCGTTCATTCCCCGCCCGGTGTCCGGTACCGGAGCCCCGCGTGACGCCCGGGCTGAGTGGGGCGGCGGCGGGCGCAGCCTCTACCGCGGTCTCTGTGGCGCAATCGGTTAGCGCGTTCGGCTGTTAACCGAAAGGTTGGTGGTTCGAGCCCACCCAGGGACGCTGCAGCCTTTTTCCTTGGTTTCCCCTTGGTTTTTTTTTTTCCCCTCTGCTTTTTCCGGGGCCGGTCCGAGGGAGCGGCCGAAGATGGACACGGCGAGTGGGGCGGCAGGCAGAGGGGCCCGTCCCGTGCCCCCGTGGGACAGACAGGGTGGTTTTTCACTGCACAGGGCTTGGCAGGACTTTCCCCGCACCCTTGGGGTGCTCCTTGCCCTCCAGAGTGGGTTGAGCCAGACGGGGGGAGGACGCAAACGGGCAGGACGTGGCCCCAGGGCTCCCCGTGGGCTCACAGTTCTCTCCAAGGCTCTGGGCAAGGGGAAAACAGCCCCCGGTGTGAACAAAGCCATCTCTGCTCAGCCTGCGCCCCCTGCACCGCAGGTTCTCCCGTAAGCGAACGGACGTTAACAACGGAGCAGAGACTTGAAAGCCTGTTTCAGTCCAGAGCCTACATTTTGCCTTAAAAATAAGCTGATGGGGGTCCAAAATCTGCATTGCTGAAGTTCCCCTCTCGTACCAAGTCTTGTAAAATCTATTTATGTTCCCTGCTTGCTCTGATTTTATTTTCATACCAGAAATAATGAAATTTTTATGCAAGGCACAAAGCCATGGCAGGAAGATCCTTGTTGTTCCCAAAGCCCAGAGCCACAAACCGCTCTGACAGCCGAGCTGGGGGAGCACCGGGGCTCTCCAGGCCCAGGAGGGGAAGTGCTGGGGCCGTCCAGACCTGAGAGCACGAGCCCGATGGGAAAGCAAAGGGAGAAGTGGTGCCCAGCAGGGATCACATCCCCTCTGCCACCCGAGACAGCCAGCGCTGCCCAAATCCGGCCGTGGAGCCACTCCCGGCTGCCTCTGCTGCTCCTTCTCTCCCTGGCGCGCGGGGTGTTCCCGCCAGACAAAATGTGGCCTCTGACTTCGTTCCTGCGAGAAACCTCTTACAATGGAAAATACTTTAAAAATACAACTGCCACGGGACGGGCTGCACCTCCGGGGCTCGGGCCCGGGGCGGAGGAACAGCCCCTCACGGGCCCGGAGCTTTCATCGAAACCAGGCGGCCGAGCTGCCGCGCGTGTGAGAGCAGCTCCCCACACATGGATCTCCTTCCCTTTGGCAGGACATCTCTCCCCTCAATGAAACATTTAATCCTGTCTCCAGCAGGAGAGGGAAGAGCTGGCGAGCGGGGATGGGGAGGGAAATCCAAGACTCCGCAGAGCACAGATCCCCCTTTCTCTGAATGAAGTATGCCCTCCCAGGAGCTCGCCAGGCCCCTTCCCCTCCCAGGAGCTGCCTCGCTGCTCTACAGAGCGACTTTCCCACGCCAGCACTTTCCACGGAGATTTTTTTCCTTCCTTGGAGGAGACTCGCTGGCCCTGACCCTGCAGGGCCAGTTCAGGGCTTCGCCCCCGGTCCTAAAGCGGACAGCGGGTGCGCGCGGCCTGACGCACCGCAGGGCTCTGCGCGGTGGAGCGGAGCGGGACGGGTTTCCTGCAGCTTCCGGTTGAATTCAGCCAGGTTCGGTCAACTCTTCCCAGTGCCCAAGAGAAGGTGCCAGGGCTGCGTGCGGCCGAGCCTGCGGCAGACACCAGCGGGCAGGTCGCAGCCCGGCCACCCTGCGGTGTCGCCGGCCTCGCCACGGGCACACAGGGAACGGGCACGCGGGAGCCACGCAGGGAGGCCAGGGGCTGCACCCTCCGGGACCCCCGGCGTCACTGAGCGACGGGACGGCCGTACCCGCCTGCCACCTCTGCAGGGCCCCTGCACGTCCCTCCAGCTGTGTGTGCCCCTTGCGTGCACATCCAGCTGTGCCGTGCCCCGCACGTCCCTCCAGCTGTGCCACCCCGTGGGCACATCCAGCTGTGCCGTGCCCCGCACATCCCTCCAGCTGTGCCGTGCCCCTTGCATGCACATCCAGGTGTGCCGTGCCCCGCACATCCCTCCAGCTGTGCCACGACCCCGTGGGCACATCCAGCTGTGCCGTGCCCCGCACATCCCTCCAGCTGTGCCACAATCCCGTGGGCACATCCAGCTGTGCCGTGCCCCGCACGTCCCTCCAGCTGTGCCACGATCCCGTGGGCACATCCAGCTGTGCCGTGCCCTGCACGTCCCTCCAGCTGTGCCACAATCCCGTGGGCACATCCAGCTGTGCCGTGCCCCGCACATCCCTCCAGCTGTGCCACGATCCCGTGGGCACATCCAGCTGTGCCGTGCCCCGCACATCCCTCCAGCTGTGCCACGATCCCGTGGGCACATCCAGCTGTGTCATGCCCCGCACATCCCTCCAGCTGTGCCGTGCCCCTTGCGTGCACATCCAGCTGTGCCGTGCCCCGCACATCCCTCCAGCTGTGCCACGACCCCGTGGGCACATCCAGCTGTGCCTTGCCCGGCTCCAGCTGTGCGAGCCCCTCCTCCAGCCGCGCACGCCCCGCCCCTCGCCCCGCCCCCTTCCCGGCATGCCCCGCTCACTGTGACTCTTCATTTTTCTCCCCCTCCCTCGCGTCTGCCGCAACCAACCAGCTCCGCCCCGCGGCCGGCCGAACCACCAATAAGGAGCGGCGGTTCTCCGGGAGGCCGCGGCGGCCGCCAATGGGAGGAGGCGGGAGGCGGGAGCAGCGGCGCGGCGGGGCGGTGCGGTGCGGGGCCGGAGCGGCGGAGCGGCGTGCGGGGCCTGGCGGTGTCTGTGCAGCCGGCGCCATGGTGAGCGCCGGGCCGGGGCCGGGGGGCCGCGGGGCAGGAGCTGGGCCCGGCAGGACGAGGCCCGGGGGAGGCGGGCGGGCTGGAGGCCTTCCCGGGCGCCGCGCTGGTGCGTGCCCGCGGGGCTCCCCCGCGCCGGGCCGGGCCGGGCCGTGGCGGGGCGCAGCGGCCCGTGAGCCCGCAGCAAGGGAGGAATCAAAGCCAAAACCGCGAGGGAGAGCGGCGCGGGCTGCCCCGGGGTGGCCGCCGGCGCTGGGCCGGGGGCAGGCCGGGCGGAGGGGGTGCCCGCGGGGGCCCCGCCGCCCTCAGCGGGGAGCGGGAGGCGCAGCCCGCAGCCCCGCGGTACCCGCTGTCCCGCTCCCTTCCAGTCTATCATGTCCTATAACGGCGGGGCCGTCATGGCCATGAAGGGGAAGAACTGCGTGGCCATCGCCGCGGACCGGCGGTTCGGGATCCAGGCGCAGATGGTGACCACGGACTTCCAGAAGATTTTCCCCATGGGAGAGAGGCTGTACATTGGCCTGGCGGGACTGGCCACGGACGTGCAGACGGTGTAAGTGAGACACTCGCCCACCCGCCTTCCCACTGACCCGGGAGAGGCCCCTTTGCAGTAAACACTGCGTGCCTACGCTGAGCGTCAGCGCCTTTGCTCGTCAGGGAGTGTGGAACAGCTGGGCGCCTGCACTCCTTTTCCTGGTCTCCCTTCACTGGGAGATTTTTAAATAAAACTGCATGTGATTTATGATTGCATCACTGCTAAGACTTAATAAATTCAGGTATAAAAGGAGCTGCATTTGGAATTCCTACCTGCCTCAGGCACGCGTCGGGAGCTGGGATCTGTCAGTGTGCAGCAGACCAGTTCAGGCCTGGGTGAAGATGAAGGACAAAGGATCCTGCTTCTGCTTTAACGCTGATTCTCATCTCTTGCAGTGCCCAGAGACTTAAGTTCAGGCTGAATCTCTACGAGCTGAAGGAAGGCAGGCAGATCAAACCTCAGACTTTTATGAGCATGGTTTCCAATCTGCTCTACGAGAGACGGTAACTGTCACACATCAGAGTCACTGTTTACGTGTCAGCGAAGGCTGTGGTCGGGGAGTTGGTCTGGTTCTGGAGAGGCGGGAGGGTGGGCAGGGCTCCTGGAAAGACTACTTGCAGTATGGCAAAAGGAGACTTTAATCTAGCGACAAGGTTATCTTCAGCTTCCTTGCAGAAGAATACCGAGTGGTGTTAAAATAATCCTGTAGCAGTACAGGTTTGTTCTGTTTGCTAAAACCATTGCGGGGTGCGTCCAGGTTGAACTGAAAGGTTCCCCCACAAAAGCTCCCGGGGGATGCTTTCCTTGTACGGATGTTTACGCGGGCTGTGGGACTGCGTCGGGGTGGCCGCGCTGCTCTATGCCATGTTGCTCTTCACAGGTTTGGACCCTACTACACAGAGCCCGTCATCGCCGGGCTGGACCCCGTGACACACGCACCGTTCATCTGCTCTCTAGACCTGATCGGCTGCCCCATGATAACCGACGACTTTGTGGTCAGCGGCACCTGCTCCGAGCAGATGTACGGCATGTGCGAGTCCCTCTGGGAGCCTGACATGGTGAGCGAGGCGGCCGGGCTCCGCTCTGGTTCTTGGATCCAGCCTTCTGCTGTTAACCCAGGAGAGCCTGGGATACGCGGGTCGGGTGAAGAGCTCTGTCCTTTGGTGCTTCCCGAAGGAGCGCGGGAGAACAAACAGGCTGTCAGCTCATAGCAGCCTGCAGGAACAATCTTGTGGCATCTGGGATGGTACTTTGGGGTTTGAACAAAATCCGATGACTCAACATTCAACTTTCACACCAACTGAAATAGCTTCTTTTCCTCAGGAACCCGATCAGCTCTTCGAAACGATCTCGCAGGCCATGCTGAATGCCGTGGACAGAGATGCCATATCGGGAATGGGCGTGGTCGTACACATAATGTAAGTGCTGCTCTCCTCCCCTGCGGACAGAGGTAGAATTGAACAGGCTGTGTGGTAAAGTCAGTTAAGGCACTGGCTGCCAGGGTATCCCTAATCCTGCTCCCTTCCAGCAGTACCCTTGGTAACGTTTTGTCCATCCCAAGTGTTTTATTTCTCATGGCTGCTCTGTGTTGCAGTTTGTGGCTGTCGCTAGAACTGCAGGAGCCACGGGAAATTAAAACCAGCATCAGCCTCTTGCTGCACAGGGACTCCCTAGCTGCACGCCCATTGCTATTGAGGAGGGTGCCTCCTCACATGTGGGTAGCACTGTCCAAGAGGGTGCTTTTTTCCACAGCTGGATGTGACATTAACTTCTAGACTGCCATCAGAGCGGTTTCTGAAGCAGTGTATTCTGCTCGTGGTGCAGTTTCCCCGCAGCACCCCAGGCACTGCTCTTACTGAACCTGCCGGAGCTCCCTGGGGTGACGTGGCAGGAGGACGGGGTTCACTTGGCTGTAACAGCCACCTTCCAGTGGGGATGATCCTGCCCGCACTAGCAAAAAAACTTCCTGCTGAAGGGAGAAGCTGGATGTTGGTACTGAGCACGGATTTACCACGTGTTCTCTTTCCCCTCTAGTGAAAAGGACAAGATCACCACCAGGACGCTGAAAGCTCGCATGGACTAGCCCAGCACATCTCACGTGGTTCACATCCCAGTCTACTTGCAACTTTTTTAAAATAAAGCTCTGTTGTAGTGAACTTTCCTTTTCTTGAGTCTGAACACTGGGATTAGGTTCTCATCTCTAAAGCCATCAGAAGGAGCCTGGCTTTTCCATGGCAGCAGAGCTTACCCTTCCCTCTGAGCCACCCTACTCCTCTCCCCCATCTCTGTGAGCAGCTGAGCTTCAGCTGCACGCTGGGGTCAGCAGCCTCTCCTTCAGCCAGTACGGCAGCACTAACTTCTCCTGTCACATCCAATTTGTTCTCACATCCGTACGTCGTACAACCAGGTCTTACTTAAACCCCCCATCTTACAGGCACGCATAAAGAGACTTTTCCAGTTGTGGTTAATCTAGGAGTGAAAATGACCACGTACCTCATGGAGTGACAGCTGGTCGTTAGAGCGCTTTAAAGAGGACAGCAGCAAGGAACAGATGTACACAAAGTTTTAATTTTATTTTTCTCTGGTTGGAGACTCATCTTGTAACATGCATGCATTTCAAAACAGTAACAGTGTCTCAAACTGCTCCTAGCAAACAGACAAGCACAGAGGACTTAAAATTCCTATTTAAAAAACAGCAGTGAAAAAACCTAGAATGTTTTTTTTTTTTTTTAAGTTTTAGATTAAACTTAATTTATTCACATTTTTTCAGTTGCACTGATTAGCCCTGCCCACCTTTGTGACCTGTGTGTAACACGCTCACGCGACACAACTCAGTCCAGCTGCGTTTACTGTTGTGCAGCCACAGACAGCACAGCTCCTGAGAGCGGAGAACGGAAACCACTGGAAACGACGGACGACCCCCAGCTGGTTCCCCGAGCTCTGCCATCGCGATTACACAAAAACTCTTCTCAAAGAGCAAGGAAAATCAGTGGTGGCTAACAGGGGCACTGGAGAATGGCTCTGCAGAAGTAGGGGACGTTGACAGGCAAACCCAAAACGGGGCATTAAGACAGCGGGGAAAGGGGAGCTTTCTGGTTTGGGGGCTGTTTTAAGGACAACCTGTCTCAGATCCGTTAGGCAGTGTTGCAAACCAGGTTTAGGACACACACACTGACTTCGGAAAGGTCCGCACCACCTCCAGGTTAAACGCTGAGCCCTGCGCAGCTGGAAGGGGGCACCTACGCAGACTGCGCAGGACGGGGGGCTGGGTGCGCGAGGCTGACACAACCCCGACCAACGCGGCCCGTGGCGACAACACGGCCTTGCTTGTGCCTTGGGCCGAGGCAGGCCCCCAGCTGGCGTCCCCGCTGAGGGGAGCTGTGCAGGATTTCCTCCCAGAAAAGGAAAGACAACTCAAGTGTTTCAGTGTTGCTGCTGCTGATCCAATTCAAACCCCGGATTCTGAGATGTGGGACTGCAGCCTCGTTTACGCAGGAAATCTGGAGTCACCTACTATCCTAAAAGTTCTCCCTGCGATGAATTTCATGATCGCAATTTTTAAAATCAAAACCAAGTCAATCAAAGGCATGTACAAAACCAGAGGGAAGGATCCCACCGCTCCTTGCTGTGAGAAGTGAACTCCTGCTGACATTCCCACACACAGCAAACACCGGGTGCTGCCGGGCACCTCCCGAACACGTGGGTGCTTTAAAGGCTGACCGACTGCTCTGGAGGGGTTTTACCGCACGGCTGGGGCAGAACAGCACCCAAACTGGGACTCCGCACTCTGCCTTCCCTCTCCCGCTCTCTTACGCTGCAGCTGCTGTCTCAGCGGGGAAGATTTAAGGTCTGGGCTCAAAGAAGGTTTTAGTTCTTCAATTTTGTCTTAGAAAGAGAGAGCCCCTCAGTACAGGCAGGAATACGGATCCTGCCGCTCGCTTCTCACACAAACACCCTGCCTTCGGGCACCGGAGAGACACTGCACACAGATTTTTTTTCTTTGTGAAACTCCAGATAACCAAAGAATTGCACTGCAGTTGCTTAAAAACCCTGCACTGACCAGGATCTGAGGGGTCTGCCTACCTACTGCAACTCTGGCAGCCGAGGGTGGTTTTCAGTCCAACGCACTTCAGTGTCAAGTGTTCTGCAGGGTCCATGCTACAGACAGAAATACCTACATCCAGCAAACTAGAACTAAATCCACACCAGAAACAGACAACAAACTAGCACAAGCAGTTGTAAAACCAGAATTGAAAGGGCTGGGTTTTCCTTTTAAATACTTGACTTAAAAAAGTGACCTAAAACAAATTAAAAAAAAAAAACCAACAAAAACCAACAAAAACAAAAGAAAGTCCCTTTTAAAAACAAATCAAATATTTGCAGCTTCACTTCTTATTCTGGTAATAAAAATACTGTCTAGAAACAAAAATTAGCATTTTAAACATAATGCTACCTCTCAAAATGTAAACAATATACAAAATGCTTATGTTAAACAAAGTTACATACCTGGGTAGTACATCATTAAGTGAGAAAATTGCATTTAATTACTTTAATGCACACAGTATGGCAACTTGACAGAAGTGGCAGAATTGGGGAAGTGCTGAAGTGAGCAGTTCATGGGGCTTTTCGCATCACTTGAGCCAGACAGCCAGTTCAATTCTAGCAGGAGTTGGTTTGGAGCAGCGTAAGAAAATACAGGTAACTGCTCTTCAGCCCTTAGTATCATGACCTCTCTAAAGATTGCTGCAGGAACAACTGCATCTTAATTTCATTCCTGTTTATGAAATTCAGTGAACGAGCCTGTTGCTCCCAGCTATGCAAGCTTCACTCTTCTGCTTTCTTTGGGTTGTGTTGTAGTGTCTCATTGCAGGATGCCTGCAGTTCACTAACTCCCTTCTCTCTCCCTCCCCCCTTTTTCTCATCTTTTTTTTTTAATACAGGATTTCAAGAGAAAAGTTTAAAAGGTGCAAGCTAGTTTCCCAAAAGGAGAATGGCAAACTTACCAGGTCAAAGTTGCAGATTCAATGCAGATTTTTAAAACTGTCAAGAATAAAAAGCAATTGGGTATTTAATTTCTACTGATAGCAAACTTAAGTGCTTATTGTTTAAGAGAAAAGCAACCAATGTAATGCCCATAAAACGAAGCTGATGATACCCTCCAAGTCCTCCCTTTTTAAAGTACTCTCAAGCTGCATTTGTTTTGTGGCTTTTCCAGCTCCACACCTTAAGACACGAGACTCTCCAGCCTCCCAGACAGCGGTGTGTCAGCCCCCACATCACACAGGATAGAGACCGGACTACAGCGGCAGGAGAAATCTGTCCCACGTCAAAGGGAATGACCCATGAATGAATAAAAAGATTCATATCCCATTATGACCCCTAATATTAATTTTTGACTTCTTAACGACTCTATTTACAGTGCGCTCTCATGGGCTGAAGCTTTAGCCCCCTTTTGTCCCCTTCAGAGTTGAGACCTGTGGGATTCACGTCACGAATGCGGGTATGAACATAAAAACCCCAAGCCCACATTCAGAATCCAAACCAGAGCTAGCGTTAGTCTAGGGAAATCACCAGGATGTGATGAGCACCAGTTATCTCTCAACAGGACCAAATTCCACACAGCAAACTGTAGCACGCGTTACAGCACAGGACAGACATTCCAAACAGCTTATTCCCGAAACAAAGGCATATGTGAAAACAGTTTCAAGGCAGATAAGCAACACGTTTCAACTGCAAGAGGTTTGTTCAAAACACTAAATCCTGCTTAGAAAGAAAAAGAAAATTTTAAAAAGAACCAAAAGATCTGTAACTGTTGTGCAGCAGAGCTAACAAAACCCAACGCAAGTCTGACAAGCTTGGCTGTGAAAAATATTACAAGCATTCTGGAGACAAAACAGGACGTTATCCAGTCACGCAAATCAGTTCCAATTCCTCGGGGGGGGAAATAATCTGGCGCAAGCGTTCAAACATTTCCACTCCTTGACTGTCGCTCTAGAGAGGGATATGGAGCAGAGAAGAGTAAAAATAATCACAGCTCAAGTCCTGAGTCCTCTTGAGCAGTGGCACTTGCTCCACAGTCACAGCTCCCAGCACTTCCCACGGGCAGCGAGTCCAATTCCTTCGTGTGCAAGTCACATTGCCATTTAAAAAATAAACCAACGAACCAAAGAACCTCTGTCAGGAAACAAATTCAAGTACCTGTTGCAGATCGGGCGAGTAAGGAAGACTGAACATTAGCTAGATCAACACTGGCAGAACTGCAATGTGAAGCTGTAATCGAAGAGACGGCAACTCCTGACTGAAGTGCCACAGGGAAACGTTCCAGATAGTCAAACGCTATCCCATATGTACAGGTACAAAACGCCTTTGTTATTTTTTCTTTTACCAAATCTTCATAGCTGGCCAATTTAAAGCACATTATTATCTGAGGTTGTTCAATGCCTCTACTACTTCTCACACTGGTTTTTTTAGGGTCTAGGAGTTACACCTTTTTAAGCGATCGTCTTTGGTAGATGTTAATTTCCCTCGTCTTTCTTGTAAATCAAGTGCAGTTACAAAAAAAGTTTTTGTTACTTAAATTAACTGAAAAATATAAAGTGTCCCAGTCTGAATTTACCTAAAGTTCAGCGACTCCTCCTTATCAGAGTAATATTTTCCGTCCTTGAAATGGTGAGCTATTTTCCTTCCAATTCCTACCAAGAGGGAAATAAAAGGGTTTGTATGTCTTTCTTGTAAAGACAGTCCAATAAAAAAAAAAAAAAAAAAAAAGTAGTAGTTTGTGGAATCAGGCACTGCTTCACTCGCACTGAACGTGATCTAGAGCGACCCCTTTCATACAGTGCCACGTATCATATCCCTATGGGATTCTCTTGATCAGAGAGGAGAAAACGTCATTAGAAAGAGCAGTGCTGAAACAATGCACTTTTCTTGTTTTAAAAAGCCCTCAAATCTATGTCTGGGCACTTCTGTAACATAAAAACCCACTTTTCCACCTGGGTCAAGTGGACTGTTGGAGGGTGCACCTAGAATTAGTTTCCTCGTAACTCACACGGCGGCACACACGCGCTCTCGCACACCCACACGCACGCACACACACACCCCACATGCTGCTACAGTGTCTGTTGTAGTGTCACAGGCTGTGTTCTCTGTTGGGAAGTAGCCCCTCTTCTCATTTCTCGGTGAAGGCTGAAGACGACTATGTCAGGATATTGGAAATAAATTCATTGAAGCGTTTAGAGTACTGCTCTGGGTTCACGGTGGAGATCTCTGCCCCAGCCTGCAAGGCAGAGAGGAGAGAAGTCACAACACCCTCCCTGAAGGGCAGCCCTGCAGCACGGCAAAGGCGAGGAGAGAGGACAGCAGGGAGCAGTCGTGTCAGCACAGCGTGTCTCTGCTGGGACAGAACCACGACAACGCGCAAGTTCAAGGAAAAAACACCACCCAGAGAGGCCTAAAGAGATCCCCAAGGAAACGGATTTTAGCTCCGGCTGGATCTTCTGCAGACCACTGAGGCAAAGCATTGGATTTGTTCCCTTGTTTAGAGGAGATTCGTAAGGAACAAAAATCTCCAAGTCCCTCTAACCTGGGCTTTCTTCAAGCCCTTTTGGGAAGTTCAGGATTGCTGCCAGGGAAGAGGACTAGCTGCAGCAGGGGGGCAGAGTAGAATTCTCCCTGCAGCCAGTCCATCCCTGCTCTGTGAGGCTGTCGGTGCCACAACAGGGAAACCGAGCACCTCTCAAACCGGGACGTAAACGCAAGTTGTCTCCAACCAACCAGAGGGAAAGCCTCTCCAAGACAGTCTGAGGAGACAAGTGAGGAGCAAGTGAGGGAAGTGCTGTTCTCGGGCACAGGATCACTGGAGAATTTCCATACTGGTAGAAAAACCAGTGTCAGGAGACACCACACACACGCAGGCAGGCATGCAGGCAAAGCACAGCCCCAAAGCCCACCCTCCCTGCGGGCGGCAGGCTGCTTACCCCATGTTTCACCGTTTTGGCAGCATGTGCAGCTTTCTTCTTCGCATCGTACGGCGTAAGAATGTCTATAATGGCCATGAAGTACACTTCCTTCCTGGGGGCACCTAGCAAGGCAAGAGAGTTGCTAGCACACTCTGAGCTGTGAGCCAAGCCCAGTGCACCCCCCTCCCTAAGAAATACATGGCAGATCTGGTTTTTATGCAACCGGCAGAGGAAGCAAGGCAGCTGGAGGCTCTGGGAGACAGAGAAGAACAACTGGAAACAGCACACCAGAGGCCCACACGCTGTCCGAACATGCCACTGCTCTCCAAGCATCACTTCCATCCGTTCCAACTCACACCACCCACAAGAAGGGCCTGTACAGCAAAGCAGAGACACTTGGCAGGGTCCCTCTCTCTCTGTGGACAGTCCTCCCACCCAGTTAGCCCAGAGAGACCACAGGACACCACCTCTGTCCTCCAGACCTCCTTCAGGGCAACATTCCACGATACTCACTTTCGTGGCTTTTCATGGCGTAGACGTCCACAGAAGGGTCGAACTCGCCAGGCCCAAAGAAGCGAGGGTAATTGAGGAGATTGCCAGGGCTGTCCGGGGGCGTGCCATAGGAGGAAATGGGGTTGCCTCCAAGACCATCGTTCTCACACTCCTCATCCTCTGCCCGATCCTCCACTTCCATCTCTTCCTGCTCTGCTCGGTCAACATCGTGGATCCCAACCAGCAAGCTGTAGTCCATAATCTTCAGCTGAGCTAAAAACTGGGAGAAAGAGATGAGTGAGAATAACAGCATTCACATGAGATCAGAAATCCGCAGGCCTAACCTGCCCGTATCTCCCTCAGAAAGGGCTGTGGTGAGAGCCAAACCCTTACTAGACTCCAGAGAATCTACACATGAGCTCACGCGCCCACTCACGAATGTGACCCTGACCGATGCAGAATTGCTTTTCAGTCACCGCTGCACCTCTGGAGCCAGAGGCCACCGTGAGGATCCAGTTATGGGAGACAGACCAAGAGCTCTCCCCCAGGAAACTCTACCTCCACGTCCCGCTTCAGCTTTTCCAGGAAGTTCTTTTTACTCTCTTCTCCAACATGCAGCTTCTGACCCTCATTCAAGAAGTCGTTGTCCTTGAATGTTGGTAGATCCTTGGCCTGCAACAAAAAGCCTATGTCATGTTCTCCAAACCCCTGCTTCTCGAGAGAGGGCTGGTACAGCGATCCACAGCCATACGCTGATTGCATGGAGACTCCGGGTTCCACCAGGATCTTTTGCCTGTCTGTAAGGTGAAGTGGCTCATCCTGTCCACTAAACACGGAAGCGGCATCAGGCAGAGCACAGTACTTGTCAACGCATCCGCGTGCTGAGCTGGACCTCCGGGAAAAGCGAAGGCAGTCACAGAGAGTAACTCGGCTTTAAAGACTGCCAGGAGGATGTGCTGCAGGCTGACAGCTTGACAGCTGTGCTCTGGCCAGAGATGGTCCAACCAGTGGTCCCAGAATAGAAAATAAACGCATTTTGTTGGCTTCTGATTTGGGGGAAGGGGTGAAGGCTTGAACAAAAATGCTTCTTTCCCTAAGGACTTGAGGAAAAAATTAAAACCATTGCTTTTTGAGTGATCTGCTTGCAGCAGGCCCTAAGGATTTCTCAAGGACAAGGAAGAAAATACAACCCCTTTGTGCAACTGGGAATGAAATTATTTTGTTCTTAGAACGATATATGAGTGTGTGATGGCTTTATATAGATCTGCTACGAATGGTCTGAGAGCAACTGCATAAGCAGAAAAAGCCAGAGAGTAAGCAGTCAGCAAAGCAGGGACACTTGGGCATGAGGACGCCATGCCGCGATGCCAGAGCGTTCCGTGTAAACGGGAGCTCTTTGGCTCATGCCAGAGATCTAATTCTAGGGCAGGCTGAAGTAGACTTACTCTGCGGTTCAAACCTGAAAATTCCCAGTGCATGTGCAAAACACGCGGTACAGGAGTTACTGCTCCGATTTCAACCGGACTTTTCAGGGCAAAGTTTTGCAGGGCAGGATTCTTAGTGACACATTCCCCTAATGGCACCAGAAACCCAACTCACAAACATGCTGAGGTACACCAAGAACCTGAGAGGGGCTGGTCTGGTTTACAAAAGCATCCGTTGCAAAAGCTAACTGCTGACCTGACTCAGCTTGGTACAGAGTGCTTCAGAGAAATCCCTCCGCAGACACCACTGCACTGACGTGGGCTTGGAACTTGGGGGATCGTCCCCCAGGAAGTTCCCCCACCCCAGTAGTGTCAACATAACAGAGCAGGGTAGGGCAGCCCCAGATCTGCACCATCTCCTCCTGAGCAATTACTGGGGGCAGCCTGAGAGGTGGGACAGAAACAGGTTATCACTCAGGGCCCGTTTAATATCCCTTTGGAAAAGGGAAGTCAGCTGGATCCCCTCTGCTCCCAACCACCAGGAAGAAAGGGCTGGCCAGGAACGGTCCATACCTTCTCTTTATCACTTGCTTCCCTGGATACTGTTGAGCCCTGATAAAAGAATAAAGAAAAGAGCATTGCTGCACTGTTTCATATTCACAAAGAATCCACTGACAATTCCTCCACGCAGAAAAATCACAGAAGTGTGTTTAAAATCAGTGCTCAATCCCTTTTTCACGTCTGAGATCACTCACAGATCTCCCTGGTGTAGTGTAGGCCACCTGGGATGGGGGAACAGAGCAAAACTGGAGCCTCAAGTGAAGCTCCATCCAGAGCCCCCAAAACCTAATCCCCCCCAAAACCTAATCCCCCCCAAAACCTAATCCCCTGAACAAAAAGCAAAGCCCGGGACCTTGTCAAGCCGGTGGTACAAAGACCAATCCCCGCCTCCTGGAAAAGGAGCTCTCGGCTTCACGACTGCGCTCCGAACGCTCACCTTCAGGTCGTATTTCCGGTGCACAGTCAGCCTGTGACTGAACACGTTTCTGGTAACCACCATGTAGGTCTCCACTCCGTCCACGGTGAGCCGGTACATGCCAAGGAACTGGGGCAGGAGCGTGTTCCCGTGACACTCCACTATGAACTGGAGGAGAGTGGGGAAGGGAAGGGCAGAGGAAGACAGTACTGTCACACACACCCATCTCTGTCAGAACACAAGCTCAGCAAGAAGCTGATGGCAAAGCCTCCAGTTCCAGCCATCTGACACTGATGTGAAAGGAAAGGAGGCTTGCAAATGGCTCCTAGGGCCTCAGGAAAAGCAGGTTAGGGCACGGTAAGGCTCTTCCAGCCCTGAGCTGAGACAGAACATCCCCTTGCGTGTGCACATCCAGCCTGCTGTAGCCCGCTACGCGCGTGGGCCTGTAGCTCGGCCCGAGCGGGGCCAGCCTGGCGCTGGCGGTGGCTAACACAGCTCTCGCGGTTACGTGAGCGC